>CP136069.1:66183308-66448099 GCA_032622095.1 Siphonodentalium dalli
AACGCTCTTTATATAGGAGTACAGAATATAATTACTGATAACGCTCTTTATATATGTGAAACCCCAAATATTCAACAACAAACATGATACATTTTAAATTCTGATTACAATTGTGTATAGTTATTTTTTCATATATATATATGTATTGTTATTTGTGTGCAGTGTTCACACTGGCCCGAAATTTTCTTGAGCCACCACCTTAGCCACTTGTGAATTTTTTTGAGCCACTTTTCATTTACTTGAGCCACATTTTTCAACCCATATTATATTTTATCGTATCGATTATCTTTGACTAAATGTTGGTATGAGAAGGACCTCTTACATTCCACATTCGACACGGGTACACAATATAGTATTTATGCAAAGTCTGATATTATAGGACGCTAACAGGGTTGCACGGCGTAGCACGGGTTAAAGTGTAATCAAAACGTTAATAAATGTTGTCAATCGGTTGGTAAGCACACATACCAGTATGGATGAAGAGTTATGCTTTTTGTATCAATGTCATAGATTATCCCGTTTCCATAAATTTGAATGTACCCCCCGATGCCCATAATGACATCGGGCGTCAAATTTGTTGAAGCCGGCGAACTTGTTATACAATTTTGGCGCCCCTTCCCCCGTCCATTCCTGACATGGACATCAACATGTTTGTGGTCTTTAAACTACACCATTATTTCATCATAGCACGCATGGAGAAGCCTATATACATGTTTATATGAGTATCGATGAAACAATTGTTTTGGTGCTCACCTCCCCGATCCACATTACCGATCCGAATGGTGCCACCTCGGAAAACGAACACTACACCATTAGGTTCCTTATATCGCAGCCATACCTATATGTGTTCAGTATAAAGCGCGACAAACAAAAGTGCTAACGATATGGGTTCGCAGCGCGTCGCCGGTCATTGAGTCTCCACACAGCAGTGGCTTGGCCGCTTTGAGCGACTTGCAATTGTCGGATTGCTCGCTGTTTCAAACCCCGCGCCAAGTTGTTACCCTTGAGCAAGGTCGCTCGTTCTGTGTCAGCTTGTCATACTGATGAGTTTCAGAGCATGTTCTGATCAAACTAGAGCAGCGCCTGCAATGAATGCAGCCGGTTCATTGGTTGGCTTGTACAAATTACTGGATAATATTGTACCAAGCGTATTAGAGCAAGTAATTGGTTCATCGCTATATAAAACTGGTCATCATTATTATTATTGTGTTTGTTCACTGTCCCCCACCCCCATGTTGGCTATATAAGTTTGGTATAAATGCCGGCAAATGTGGTGTTCATCCTAATTAGTGTCCAAGTGTTTGCACAGAATGTCTTCGATATTGACCATATTGTATTTTATACGAGCCACCAACAGCCACCAAAACCAAAATTGTATATTTTATCTTATAACCATGGCCAGTTTCCTAAAACAAAACCGACGATCGCCCATAAATATTTTCCACCTATTGCTAATAACAGGCCATACATTATACCGATAATGGGAGAACGGGACGCAGCTATAGTATATTCATATGCATGATATGATCCCTCTAAATATTAAATTGAATCCCACCTGACTGAAAACTCTTTTGTCAACACCAGCAAGATGACATTTTATTATACAACGATGAACAGTGGCATGTATTTCTAAATGTATCAAACAAATCGATTGAACTGGAAGCTTCCATTGCCCTTCTGTGGATTGAAACACGTATCACTCGCTTTGTATGCGTTACTCACGGTGTTTGTGAAGACAGTTTATGTGTAAATTCGATAGCTACAACCGAACACGGGGTGTTTTAGCTATATTTCAAAGAACCCATGACACTACAGTTGACATGTGCTGTCAACTCAAGAATGACTCTGGCTTGCCGTTAAAAGCGATGCGCATACTTCAACGTGGAGGCTCTTTAGTCGGGCGCGGACACCAGCATTTCAATTCCGCGCATTCTTTATACTTGACCATAAAGATGTGGTGGATCTTTCTTAACATGCTGATACTCAGATACCGTTTTGCGCGAAAGTGTTTTTCTTCCTTTTTTGTTCGTCTTCGGGGTGCATACATTCCTCATATATATATACAGCGTCATATATATTTATAATAATGACCCGCACCATTATCTTTCTCGTAAAAAAAGTACCCCAAATAGACCCCTCTGTTGTTATCTAGATGGTCACCTGTGAATTTCTATAGAACACAGACAGACGTTCGCAAATATATATATAGATGTGTCCTTTCTTTGTTTCACTAATTACAACCAGTCCATGTGGCATAAGCTGAGAATCAATTAGCGAGTGCTTTCATTTATACTCTCGTGGCGGGATAGTGTTGCCTGATTGTTAAACTTAATCTGTCGGACGGCAGTTAATTTAAGAGCCACACAACCAAATTCTTTGAGCCACTAGCCAATTTATTTTAGCCACATTTGTTTTTCTTTCGCAATTTACGAAATTTGCTCACGGCAGCGTGAACACTGTTTGTGTGGTGACATCCGGCCCCGTGTGGGTGTAATTGTCAATAAACTTATCGTATCTTATCTTCTTGGACCTAAATATTCACATAGGTTCACATTGGACTCATTTGAGTCTGAGATAATCCCATAGTAACTTATATCCGTTATTCCGTGTTATTGCGCGGGCCACAGTGAAAATACATTACAAAGAGCGCACATCTGGTAAGTGTATTTAGGTTCATACTATCATACTATCAGGGTTACCCGGCGTTACCCAGGTTAAAATGGTGTGATACCCTCAGCTGTGGACATTTGTTGGGAATTGGGAATACTCTTGCTCAAAAGCATTCTCATAACTTGTATATCCAAATGGATTCACAAAACGTAATTCTTATACATGATTATAGGTAGCGGCTCACACGTTGTCTGAGTTATTGTCATTTTGTTTATCGCGATTAATTCGTCACACAAATAAAGAAGTATTTATTTACAAATGTGCGTACTTCAGATGTTAGCATTTTTTAAATTGTACAGTCGAAGTGGTTGCAAGTGATGTTTTTTTTTAAAATAAATATTTTTATTGGGATCAAAACATGAACATCACAAACACATAAGCCTATACCAGCACTCATATTTAACGATGAATTGATAAATGACAACTTACAAAAAGCCAACACCTTCAACAAATACTTTTGTTCTATATCGTCATTGCCAAAACGAAAGGGAGATAGAGTTACCTCGCTTTGACCAGTTAACAGAAAGCGAACTAAGTGACATAGAAATCGACGACGAACTTGTTCTCAAATGCCTACGGTCAATTAAGACGTCAAAAGCCTCCGGTTATGATGGCATAAGCCCAAAAGTATTGAAAAAACTGTGCCTCTTCCTTAACTGCACCATTAAGATTTATTTTTAATATTTTTTAAAAACATGCATACTTTCCCATTGAGTGGAAGAAGGCAAATGTATGTCCAATCTTTAAAAAAGATGACCCTTGTATACCGTCAAACTATCGCCCTGTTTCCCTTCTGAGTTGTCTCTCTAAAATCTTTGAAAAATGCATATACCGTCGTCTGTCAGACTATTTGCGTGAACACAAATTGTTGTCCGATCTGCAATCAGGGTTTACTCCCAACGACAGTACTGTGTTTCAATTAATCGACATATACCACTATATCATATCATCACTAGATGAGGGAAAGAAATAAGATATGTCTTTTACGATATTAGTAAAGCTTTTGATAAGGTCTGGCATCGAGGACTGCTCTTTAAAATTGAAAAGAATGGGAATAACAGGAAATATGTATAAACTTCTTGAGAATTACTTGGAATCTAGAGAGCAGAGAGTTACAATAAATGGGGTGAGCTCTAATTGGATGCCTGTTTCAGCTGGAGTCCCCCCAGGGTCCTTACTCGGCCCTCTGCTATTTTTGGTCTACATAAATGATATTGTTGGAGGGATAACTAGCAATATTCGCCTATTTGCGGATGATACTTCCCTTTTTCTTGCCATTGAAGACCCCACCCTTGCTGCCAACTGCACCAACGCACCATAACATGATCCCCCGCCGTCACGTTTTGTTGACTTTGATGACTAAAACGAATGATAGAATAACCGGACGTGTTGATTAAAGATACATAATCCGATTAAACGCCCCTAAATTAAAATTCCTTTGGCCTCGGTTGATTCGAGTCGAGGAACCCACCCATCAAAGCTCAGAGTTATTAGATATCAATTTTTGAAATCTGTTATTTTTCGCCACCGGGAATATTTGACGGCTTGGCAAAAATCTTACAGAAATAGTACAGACATGCGCACACGCAATTACGAGAGGTCACACAAGGTCGATGCTCCATGTGTGTTCACTGGCGACCAAATGATTTGTAATAGAAGTCGATAAAAAGCATCGCCATCAACAAGAATGCGGTATGTTGTGATAGTTGATGACGGATACATGAATTATACTTAATTAAATATGTAATAATGTTTTATCCATGCAAATAGCCATGATATATGGCACCATGTTGGTTACACGTGGAAATACTATGTGTTTTCAATTCGTGACAACAATTGTTGGGGAATTCCAATTTGAATTAGGAATCACCATATATGGAAGTTGTAAACCACACTCACTCATCTTCAAATTGCCAAGAAAAACGGTTATTGTAGTAATTTTACGACAAATATGATATCGTGATTGGTATTCTTGTGAGTATTTTTTGGATAACTTAATCGGCTTTTGGTGAAATTCCGTTGTTGTTGTACCTGGATGATACAGGGACCATCGAATCGGATTGTGTACCTTTAAGTGTGCAGTCGTAGACTAAGCTATAAATAGTTTGACAGGTAGGAATGTTGGGCTAACTTGCAGTGCTGCATGATATAGTATTTTGATTGTCAAACAATTGGAACATGGAAACTGCAGACCGATTTCAAAAGAAAAAATTCAGCTGATTTCATAGAAATTAATATGGAAAAATCTATATAAATATAAGAAATTATGTAGTTTTAGTGTTTTTTTAGCGGTATGTCGCTGTGGCCGCTGGGACATTTATATTATTGTGAAATGTTACACACTACGATATTTACTAAAAATTCATGTAAAATTTTACAAGTGATATCTCTGTCGTAATCCATACCAAGTATCACACAGTAATCTGAGTACAGATACGAACGGGTTGATGAGGCATTGTGCAGCTTTCCGTATCTGAGTACAACCAATGCCGTCTCGTCATTTTCATAATAGAGTTATTGTTCGTTGTTTGTTGGTAGAATGAATATCTTAGTGTAAATATATTTTTTATTTCCAAATCCGAACAAATAACATGATATACAAACGACTCATAAATGCAAAATAGACGTGTTAATATATGGATACCAGGATCGGACAACAAGCCCGAGGGCTTATATGAAGTATGTTCCCCTTTGACTAAATGTCGCGTACCCAATACGTGAGAGAGGGGTATAGTTCAAACGGGAATGGTTGGAAATAACGATTTTCAGAGAATTGGATATATATAGCAGAATCTGAGTTAGACATGGAATAAAAAGGAAGAAGATAGTACTCATGATAGCAGGGGCAGAGAAAGAAGAGAGGGGGGAGAGAAGGGGGGGAGAGAGAGAGAGAGAGAGAGAGAGAGAGAGAGAGAGAGAGAGAGAGAGAGAGAGAGAGAGAGAGAGAGAGAGAGAGAGAGAGTCGCCTGACAATAAGAAATAGATCTATCCCCCCCCCCCCCAGCCAGTACGTGTTTATTTTATAATTGCAGGAAATATGCTCATATTGGCATTATTTGGAAACTTAAATACGCTCTATATGTGCATAAACGCAGGTGTTCGATGTTCAAAAAGATCCTTCACCCCACTGCTTGTCTTTGTCTGCTTACTTGCTTCATTTATAGAGCTGAAATCGAGGCTTGCCCAGGCAACCACATCTATGGATTCAGGTTTATGCCACACCGGATGCGCGTGTAAACTATACTGTATATCTATCTAACCGGAGAACTGTTGAACGCGACAAAACGTCAACTATACTAGTATATTCTTTGTCTTAACCCTTTACCCAACAGAAGGGCCCTGTGCCAATGCATTTTCTTATATATGCGAGTCGACCATAGGTCGCCTCGCATATATAAGAGAATGCATTGGCTTAACACATTAAAAATTATAAAATTGTTAAAGAATGTAAGAAAAAATGGTAAAAAAAGATTTTTTTAGGCCAATGCATTCTCTTATATATGCGAGGGGACCTATGGTCGACTCGCATATATAAGAGAATGCATTGGCACAGGGCATACCTGTAACTATCACAATGTGGTCAAGGAGCCGGTTCCAATGATATCCATATTTGTATGGTTCTATTGAGACAGACCGATGATATTTTAGGCTGTTGAAGCATTATTTGGCCGGTTTTGGCCGTTTTGTTGGGTAAAGGGTTAAGTTTTCACTATATTTTCCGGTGTCCCAGCACCTGCATAGTCCGTACTACGGGAAACAACCAAAGCAAGCGAAAAAAATCAAACGAAATTTCGCGCATTACATAATTATATACGTGTAGTGCTACGCTTTCTGATGGAAACCAAGTGCACGGGCACTATTTGTATTTTGTCGCCGAGGAAAAGGCAAAGAATTACAACGAAACAATATCCAACGAAATTTCGTTTGACTATTTCGCTTTCATAGCTTGTTCCGCCATGCAATATATACAGTGGTTTACAAGCGCACCCGGGTGGCATTAACGGGATTCCATACATTTCGAATGGTCGGCCACGCGTGTTGTATCACTAGATTCCATATATGGATTGTTAACGACGATCAGGCTATCCTGACTCGCTCCAGTATTCAAGTTGGCTGACCTGCCCAGGGCAGTCTTTCTGAGTGGTCGGCCACGCGTTTTGTATTTCTAGATTCCATCTATAGATTGTTATGGGCGATCAGGATTTCAGGTTGTACATGCTCTGATCTCAACTCTCGTCGCCAAGAATTTTTTTCATACTTATACCAGCCATTCCGTTGTGTGACGCGGGCCACAGTGTAAACACAAGTGGATTAGTTTTTAGATGGAGAATAACCGTGCCAAATTTTTATTATAATGGAACCCATATTTCGGAGAGAGAAAAACACCCAGAAATATTAAGGGGAACTTACGTTTTATGTGTTAGTTTCCGGAGGACGCATAATAATAATTTATATTTTTATAATAATAATTTATGTTGTAATACGACCCTGCCTAACTATGATTAAAAGCCATGTCTTGATTGGCCAGTTGCCCGAGTTGCCATGGCTATCTCGTTCCAGTTTTGTGGTACAATTCTACTTTTTCCAATTGTACCACGAACAAAATCGGTTTATTCAGATCGCCGCACGCGACTTTTCCCGTCTTTTCTAACTCCGCGCAAACGGGGCATCATAGGAGTACACCCGCACCCGTAACCCTTTGAATTTTGCTACATCTTGACAATCTTGCGAATTTTCTAGCGATTTGTCGCTTGAAAGCAGTTTGGTTGCCAATGAATATGGTCCAAATGATGTTATGGTATATTGATATATGTTACGACCAAAGAAAGTTACTTAATAGGTATATTAAATGACAAAATAAATCAGTAAAATTGTATTTGCCATGGGGCCGGGCTGTGCATTCGTCGATTCGAATCTCGATCATATTCGATATTTCGGAATCAAGTTGAAACTGAAAGCGTTTTTTTTTGTTCACCAGAAGGGAAATAAGATTAGTTTAGTAAACTAGATCATTTAGATCGCTTTGTGTAAGGAAAATGGTCCATAGTCGATGATCATATTCATGATGTCCCAACAACGTTCAACACAGAAATGACCGCAATGGCGATTGTGATTTGGGGGGCTAACCCCGGGATGGTCGATTTTTTTTTTTTTGAGTAATGATAAAAATGGCGATAAATGACGTTAAATGACCGCAATATAAGAGAGTGGTTCGGGGGGCTAGCCCGGGATTGTCGAAAGGGCCGAGAGGTCTGTTCCTTCACCCCTCACAATTTTGTTTTGGAGTAATGATAAAAATGGCGATAAATGACGTTAAATGACCGCAATCGTGTTTCCTGTACAATTTAAATGAAAGGCACGGGCGCCGCTGAAAACACATCCTTTTTCAACCAATCACAACGATTATTTACGCAAACAAATTACCAGAGTACTCCGTGCAAAGAATTCGAATACGCCCAATAAGAATTACACCACGAAATGTTTTCTCATCTGAGACCGAAAAAGCGCAGTATTTCGTTGACTATTCAGTCGAATTAAGACCAGAAACTTTCAGTCGTATTATAAAAGAAATAAATACACGGTGTATCGGTGTGTATGGTAAAGTTGTACCACAAAAAACTGATTGTAGGACGACGCTACGCGTCGTCCTACAATCAGTTTTTTGTGGTACAACTTGACCATACACACCGATACACCGTGTGTTTATTTCTTAATTATATAACCTAAAACCACATGTGTACGGTATATACAAAGTGAATATGTTGTTACAACATGTGGGATAAAATATATACATAACAGTAATCTATACTAAATACATAACATGTAACACCACGCGCACGTGAGTGTTATGTACATTGCTAACAGTTTCAAACATGGACATATACAATCTCTACCAGAGCGCACCAGTCATACTTCCTTTCTGACCATTCGCCGGCTGGATACTAGTCTGTGGTTTTCTATATTTAGCGTGGGTTTTTCTAGAAAATGGCGAAACCGCGATAGACCAAATCAAATTTCCTGTGTTCTTTGAAAACAATTCCCGTACTAAAAACTTATTGACAAATGGCGAATTATGGTGGTAGCTTTGTTGACGATTTTCGCACTTTATTTAGCAAAATGGCAGCAAATAGGAACTCTGGTGTTTGACTGGCCATGAATGTTGTCGTCCATGTGCGTTTAGACTTTGATAAATTAATCGGAGAACCAAATCACACCGTTTATCACTATAGTTCTTTGGTTCTTGAGGGCCTTTCCAAACTTAAGGTACGAAATTAGAAATTTATTTTTCGATATTTTGTGTGCTTAGTAACGACAACATGTTGCTCTATTTGTATTCGCTTAGCCTATATTTTTATATCTCGGAAGTACAATGGAGACGGTAATTCCGTCAAATCCTAAATTGGAGATAATTGAAACTAAGACTAACCTGAATGAAATATGTCGAGATCACTGTATATTTCCAACTCGCACATGGTCATAACATTTCCCAAACCTATGGCTTGAAGTCGCACATATCTCCCATGAACTGGAGTTGTGCAGTTGAAATAAATATATTGGCCGAACGTTCCTGTTCCAGGGAAGTATAAGCATTCAGATGTGAAGCCAGAAAAGTCAGTAGGGTTCACCATAGATACTGAAGTGTGGATCTTGAAGTTGCTCAGTCTCTCGGCTGTCAATATGATCAGACATGTATGTTAAAGTCACTGCGGTTTGAGCCCCGAACTAAACCTAACAATATTTGATTTTGATTTGTTCCCGGTATCGAAATATGTCGATAAATACTTAAACTACATTTCTATGAGCATTATATGTCCCAGCAAGACGCACTGAAGTCATCCAAAAATACAACTTTGAACAAGGTGTTTATGTCCGAAACAGAACGCAGCCATTTGCACGACACAGAACAGAAAAGAGCGTTCCGCGTTAGTCTATTGCTGATATGGTCGAAATAAAGAGCGTCAGTTTAACTGCTGTGCGAAATGAAAACATCTGGAAAATGGCTGTGGTCATGGATGGTATTTTTTCAGAGCGTATGAAGGCACTCTATCGTAGACAAAATTTGGAAGCTCGAATAAGTCATGCCCGTTTAAAGATACCTTGTCCTAGTTTGTATCAAATTAGTTAAAACTTTCAGTTTATGCAGTGACTTACTAGGCAAAAAAAAAATAATAAATAAATAAATAAATAATTCGTATGACACAATCATCGCGATAAAAATACAAATGAATCCAGAATATCATTACAGAGAACGCTCTTTATATAGGAGTACAGAATATCATTACGGAGAACGCTCTTTATACAGGAGTACAGAATATCATTACGGAGAACGCTCTTTATATAGGAGTACAGAATATAATTACTGATAACGCTCTTTATACAGGAGTACAGAATATCATTACGGAGAACGCTTTTAATATAGGAGTACAGAATATAATTACGGAGAACGCTCTTTATATAGGAGTACAGAATAGCATTACGGAGAACGCATTTATATAGGAGTATAGAAAATATCATTACGGAGAACGCTCTTTATATAGGAGTACAGAATATAATTACTGATAACGCTCTTTATATATGTGAAACCCCAAATATTCAACAACAAACATGATACATTTTAAATTCTGATTACAATTGTGTATAGTTATTTTTTCATATATATATATGTATTGTTATTTGTGTGCAGTGTTCACACTGGCCCGAAATTTTCTTGAGCCACCACCTTAGCCACTTGTGAATTTTTTTGAGCCACTTTTCATTTACTTGAGCCACATTTTTCAACCCATATTATATTTTATCGTATCGATTATCTTTGACTAAATGTTGGTATGAGAAGGACCTCTTACATTCCACATTCGACACGGGTACACAATATAGTATTTATGCAAAGTCTGATATTATAGGACGCTAACAGGGTTGCACGGCGTAGCACGGGTTAAAGTGTAATCAAAACGTTAATAAATGTTGTCAATCGGTTGGTAAGCACACATACCAGTATGGATGAAGAGTTATGCTTTTTGTATCAATGTCATAGATTATCCCGTTTCCATAAATTTGAATGTACCCCGATGCCCATAATGACATCGGGCGTCAAATTTGTTGAAGCCGGCGAACTTGTTATACAATTTTGGCGCCCCTTCCCCCGTCCATTCCTGACATGGACATCAACATGTTTGTGGTCTTTAAACTACACCATTATTTCATCATAGCACGCATGGAGAAGCCTATATACATGTTTATATGAGTATCGATGAAACAATTGTTTTGGTGCTCACCTCCCCGATCCACATTACCGATCCGAATGGTGCCACCTCGGAAAACGAACACTACACCATTAGGTTCCTTATATCGCAGCCATACCTATATGTGTTCAGTATAAAGCGCGACAAACAAAAGTGCTAACGATATGGGTTCGCAGCGCGTCGCCGGTCATTGAGTCTCCACACAGCAGTGGCTTGGCCGCTTTGAGCGACTTGCAATTGTCGGATTGCTCGCTGTTTCAAACCCCGCGCCAAGTTGTTACCCTTGAGCAAGGTCGCTCGTTCTGTGTCAGCTTGTCATACTGATGAGTTTCAGAGCATGTTCTGATCAAACTAGAGCAGCGCCTGCAATGAATGCAGCCGGTTCATTGGTTGGCTTGTACAAATTACTGGGATAATATTGTACCAAGCGTATTAGAGCAAGTAATTGGTTCATCGCTATATAAAACTGGTCATCATTATTATTATTGTGTTTGTTCACTGTCCCCCACCCCCATGTTGGCTATATAAGTTTGGTATAAATGCCGGCAAATGTGGTGTTCATCCTAATTAGTGTCCAAGTGTTTGCACAGAATGTCTTCGATATTGACCATATTGTATTTTATACGAGCCACCAACAGCCACCAAAACCAAAATTGTATATTTTATCTTATAACCATGGCCAGTTTCCTAAAACAAAACCGACGATCGCCCATAAATATTTTCCACCTATTGCTAATAACAGGCCATACATTATACCGATAATGGGAGAACGGGACGCAGCTATAGTATATTCATATGCATGATATGATCCCTCTAAATATTAAATTGAATCCCACCTGACTGAAAACTCTTTTGTCAACACCAGCAAGATGACATTTTATTATACAACGATGAACAGTGGCATGTATTTCTAAATGTATCAAACAAATCGATTGAACTGGAAGCTTCCATTGCCCTTCTGTGGATTGAAACACGTATCACTCGCTTTGTATGCGTTACTCACGGTGTTTGTGAAGACAGTTTATGTGTAAATTCGATAGCTACAACCGAACACGGGGTGTTTTAGCTATATTTCAAAGAACCCATGACACTACAGTTGACATGTGCTGTCAACTCAAGAATGACTCTGGCTTGCCGTTAAAAGCGATGCGCATACTTCAACGTGGAGGCTCTTTAGTCGGGCGCGGACACCAGCATTTCAATTCCGCGCATTCTTTATACTTGACCATAAAGATGTGGTGGATCTTTCTTAACATGCTGATACTCAGATACCGTTTTGCGCGAAAGTGTTTTTCTTCCTTTTTTGTTCGTCTTCGGGGTGCATACATTCCTCATATATATATACAGCGTCATATATATTTATAATAATGACCCGCACCATTATCTTTCTCGTAAAAAAAGTACCCCAAATAGACCCCTCTGTTGTTATCTAGATGGTCACCTGTGAATTTCTATAGAACACAGACAGACGTTCGCAAATATATATATAGATGTGTCCTTTCTTTGTTTCACTAATTACAACCAGTCCATGTGGCATAAGCTGAGAATCAATTAGCGAGTGCTTTCATTTATACTCTCGTGGCGGGATAGTGTTGCCTGATTGTTAAACTTAATCTGTCGGACGGCAGTTAATTTAAGAGCCACACAACCAAATTCTTTGAGCCACTAGCCAATTTATTTTAGCCACATTTGTTTTTCTTTCGCAATTTACGAAATTTGCTCACGGCAGCGTGAACACTGTTTGTGTGGTGACATCGGCCCCGTGTGGGTGTAATTGTCAATAAACTTATCGTATCTTATCTTCTTGGACCTAAATATTCACATAGGTTCACATTGGACTCATTTGAGTCTGAGATAATCCCATAGTAACTTATATCCGTTATTCCGTGTTATTGCGCGGGCCACAGTGAAAATACATTACAAAGAGCGCACATCTGGTAAGTGTATTTAGGTTCATACTATCATACTATCAGGGTTACCCGGCGTTACCCAGGTTAAAATGGTGTGATACCCTCAGCTGTGGACATTTGTTGGGAATTGGGAATACTCTTGCTCAAAAGCATTCTCATAACTTGTATATCCAAATGGATTCACAAAACGTAATTCTTATACATGATTATAGGTAGCGGCTCACACGTTGTCTGAGTTATTGTCATTTTGTTTATCGCGATTAATTCGTCACACAAATAAAGAAGTATTTATTTACAAATGTGCGTACTTCAGATGTTAGCATTTTTAAATTGTACAGTCGAAGTGGTTGCAAGTGATGTTTTTTTTTAAAATAAATATTTTTATTGGGATCAAAACATGAACATCACAAACACATAAGCCTATACCAGCACTCATATTTAACGATGAATTGATAAATGACAACTTACAAAAAGCCAACACCTTCAACAAATACTTTTGTTCTATATCGTCATTGCCAAAACGAAAGGGAGATAGAGTTACCTCGCTTTGACCAGTTAACAGAAAGCGAACTAAGTGACATAGAAATCGACGACGAACTTGTTCTCAAATGCCTACGGTCAATTAAGACGTCAAAAGCCTCCGGTTATGATGGCATAAGCCCAAAAGTATTGAAAAACTGTGCCTCTTCCTTAACTGCACCATTAAGATTTATTTTTAATATTTTTTAAAAACATGCATACTTTCCCATTGAGTGGAAGAAGGCAAATGTATGTCCAATCTTTAAAAAAGATGACCCTTGTATACCGTCAAACTATCGCCCTGTTTCCCTTCTGAGTTGTCTCTCTAAAATCTTTGAAAAATGCATATACCGTCGTCTGTCAGACTATTTGCGTGAACACAAATTGTTGTCCGATCTGCAATCAGGGTTTACTCCCAACGACAGTACTGTGTTTCAATTAATCGACATATACCACTATATCATATCATCACTAGATGAGGGGAAAGAAATAAGATATGTCTTTTACGATATTAGTAAAGCTTTTGATAAGGTCTGGCATCGAGGACTGCTCTTTAAAATTGAAAAGAATGGGAATAACAGGAAATATGTATAAACTTCTTGAGAATTACTTGGAATCTAGAGAGCAGAGAGTTACAATAAATGGGGTGAGCTCTAATTGGATGCCTGTTTCAGCTGGAGTCCCCCCAGGGGTCCTTACTCGGCCCTCTGCTATTTTTGGTCTACATAAATGATATTGTTGGAGGGATAACTAGCAATATTCGCCTATTTGCGGATGATACTTCCCTTTTTCTTGCCATTGAAGACCCCACCCTTGCTGCCAACTGCAAATCTGGACCGTTAAATTTAATCCATTGAAAACAGAGTCTATCTTAGTATCACGGAAGAATATTATTGAAGATCATCCACCCCTTAGGATGGCAGGTGAAGATATCATAGATATCATAGATAGCACCTAGGACTGACATTTAACGATGAAGGGAAGTGGAAAAATCACATCGAAGATATTGAAGAGCGAGCCTCACAACGATTATACATACTTAGGAAGAATAAATATGCCCTAGATAGGAGAACATTAGAACGAATTTATCTATCATTTATACGCCCCATCTTGGAATATGCTTCCCCTGTGTGGGACAATTGCACGGCTGAAGAATCACAATTATTAGAAGATATACAATATGAAGCAGCACGTATAATAACTGGGGCTACTAGGAGTTGTAATAGGGATGGATTATTGGTAGAAATTGGATGGCAGAAACTATCGAAAAGGAGAGCAAAAATCAAAACTTGCTCAATTCTATAAAATGACGAGAAAATCAACCCCACAATATCTATATAACTATGTCCCAAGGGATTCAACAACTTCAAGTGGATACCCATTCAGGCACGATAACTTAAGACGTCCCTTTTGCTTTTCTACCTCTTTACAAAAATCATTCATACCACATGCTATTAAACTTTGGAATGAATTATCAGACGAAGCGAAAATGTGCGAAACGGTTTCCGAATTTAAACAATTCCTGAATAAAGATTGTATAGAACCTCCACAATTCTACGAGTATGCATATACACGGCAAAGTCAAGTAATCCACTGTCGAATACGTCTCGAATGCAGTAATCTGAATGATCACTTGCACCAAAATCACTTACAGGATAATTCCGATTGTACTTATTGTGGCCTGACAGAGACAACTGAACACTTCTTCTTATACTGTCGAAAGTTCACGAACGAACGAACGATGTGCTTCCAAGGTCTTCATAACAGACCATGTTTAAATGATCTTATTAAAGGATCTCAGTCATTAACACTAGATCAAAACATCGATATCTTCGCAAGAGTACAGAAATATATTCTACTTACAAAAAGATTCGCGACTAACTGAGAGAAAACAAACTATGCTATCAACAATGCGGCAACCCTTGTCTCATTGAACGGGTTGATGGGGACCATATGGGCGCTGAGGGGTGGGCAGGCAGGAAGCTATATATATCCATTATTAATTCGCAGTCAACATAACTCATTTAGATATTAATGATAAACCAGTTATCACCCATGTGAATATCCAATGGGGAAATGACAAATATAAGCTTACAAAGCTTACAGTCAGATCCTTTTCTCATCTCTTATATGCTGGGACACACGTGTTAACATTTTGTAATAAATATATGTGTTGTAATTAAAATTGTATATGTATGTACACACTTGCTATTGAGAATAAAATATTGTTTACACTAAACACATAAGTTCGCAAAAAATAAAATACGACAAATTTGTTTTACATATAGATGTATAAATACATCTAGTGGGGTAGACTAAGATTTTGAGGACACCTGGTTATCATATCGCCATGAAAATATAGATGTTTTAAAGAAATGTAAAGGTGCTCCTCTGTTCTTGGTGCTATACAGGCTAATTATTCTCAGTTTAAAAATAAACATTGTCATATATCAGCTGCATGTGTCAGACACAGAGCGAAATGTTAAGCTTTTTTTTATGTTAGGCTATGAGTATGTTCTCTAAAAAAAATTGAAAGAAATCACCTGCATCGTGCAGATATACCCATATAAATATGCCAGTTGAGAAGATATAATTGTCCAAGTAACTTAATTTATCAATGATAGTACCCCTCCTCTCTCGATCCCTGAACCAAACGGCACCATCTGTGGGGTCTTCGACCCACATGATTTGATTCCTCTCATTGTATGAGTATGGTGGAAATTAGTGCTCAACATAATAAATTATTGTATCAGCTTTGGTGTCCCTCCCCATTCATGGTTCTAACGGCGTCACTTTTGACTTATTTAAACAACGTCAATTAGACTCCTGGTATAATGTAGATGATTTGTTTCAATTTGGTAGAAACGGCGCTTGAAATATATATGGTTTGTTATCAATTTTGGTTCCCCTCTCCCCTCTGTGACCCGAGCGGCGCCACATAGTGGAGATTATTATGTATAAGATTGGTGGAAATCGACGACAAAACTATTTCATCATTTTGCTGCCTCTCCCCCTTTTCAGCTCCTCCCATCAACAGTTACTTCAGATGATTTTACCCCTCAACATTATCTTTAAGTTACCCCTTTGGTCCCTCGTTATATAGAACAGACAGGCAGACATTCGCAAACACAGGTACCAAAGGTGGCGTCTTTAACAGACACGACTTGATTCATCGTATCATTGGAGAGGAACGCGTACATATGTGAATGTGGTGGAAATTGGCGCTAAACATATTTTTTTATCAGTTTTTGGTGACCCTCCCCTCCCTATCCCCGACTCAAGCGGTGCCACTTTTGACATAATTATTTAAACCAATCAATTAGATTTACTATGAAGATGAATAATATATAGATCACTGGTGGGAATCAGCGACTAAAGAAATTCGTATCAAGTATCTCTCATCCAAATGGCACCAATTTGGCGTATTTAAACGACCAAATTCTTCTCCTCAGATTGTAGAAATCGGCGCAAAAATATTGTTTTAACAATATGTGTGTCCTTCTCCCACTCCATGCACCCCTGGCTCAAACTTTTGACATATTTAAATCACACAATTAGACTCCTGATATCATGGAGATGATTATCTATACGTTTGGTGACAATAGGCGAATAAACAAATTGTTGTTAAATTTATTACCTCCCCATCTCTCATGCATTCAGCGCCAATTTGACGTCTTTAAATCACACGATTAGATTCCTCGTATCATGGAGAAGAAGTTGTATCAATTTGGTGGAAATCGGGGCTAAAATATTGCTCTCAATCTTCAAGGGTGCCCCTCTCCCTTTCAGTCCACCCATAACTCGAATGACGTCACTCTTACCAGCGTTGCCCACCGTTAAATATAGACTACTAATATGGAGATGATTATTTATAAGTTATGTATAAGACAGACAGACATTTGGCAATATAGATATAGATTTTGTGAGGGTAAAGAGTTGTTGTTATGGTGCGACAGCATACATCGGTTATAATGGATGCTTTTATTCCTTCATATTTATATGTCAGAGTTTTGGAGGCACGGACTCAGTATGAGTGTTCATTGCTTCATATTTGCTTAACTCAGTGAGCGTGAACAATGTGTCGATCGGAATGGTACACCGAGATGTCCCTCAAACCAAATCAAGCTTGAAAACCGGTCCCGATTTTCATCCATGCCGGGTGAGATTTTTTAACTTGTTAACTAGCCGGGATTATGCAGGCCAAACTTGCTATAGTATAATTATATTCCAGGTAGGCGTACACCCCGAAAATGGAACTAGACATTTTCTCGCGAAATGATGTTAAGTATAAACAAGGCGCGAACTTTGATAGCCCGACCAAAGGTGTACAATGTATATATAGCTTTTAACGTCAAGCCAGGGCCATTCTTGAGTTGACAGAATTTGTCAGCAGTTGATACCGTGGATGTTTTCAAAAGTTCCGAAGCCACTAACTGTGGTCAGTTGTGCCGATTTTACACATAAATTGTCGCCACAAACACTTTCTGAGTACCGTGTCGACATTTCCGAGTACATTGGAGGCTGACGGTACCTCCAGTTCACGATAACGATAACCAATTTGACGGAGTCAAAATAATGGATTGTGCTCACTTTTATTGGTAATTACAGTAAACAAACCCATGGATGCACCATTTGAACAGTACAAGTCATGGTGCATTATCTTAGAAATACAAAATGTGAACTGTATAGAGGTGTTAAAAAATATTTTTTTCGAACCCAAATCCATCAAAAACAAAATCAATTTATAAGAAATAAATATGGAAATGTGTACTGTGAAGAATGATGAACAATAAAAATATATTCATATTTACCAAGCATTCTTTGAAAAAAATACCTAGAACCAGTATTTAACAAGTAATAGAATTACTTCCATTACATGGCTAACTGGGAGCTGGCAGCAATTGGTTAACTATTGACAGTGGTGAGTTGATAAAATAATTTCTTAAGCTTCAATTTAGCACACCACCCTGTGTCCACTAAATAGGTCACCAATCATGGAATAATCCCTTATGGTCCAGTGGCCACAGGCTGTCACACAGGCTGATAACAATCCCAGCAACATTGGGCACAAGGTAACCCATAATCCACCCATCAAGTGTCATCTTCCAGACAGCATTACTGAGTAAGTAAATCTACCATTTGTAAACAAGTGGTTCTGAGAATATTTTTCAAAGAACGCTTGGTAAATATGAATATTTTTTCATCATTCTTCACAGTATTCAGTACACATTCCCATATTTGTTCTTAGATATGGACTTTGTGTTTGTTGGATTTGGGTTCGAAAAAAAATATTTAAAAAACCTCTATAAAGTTCACATTTTGTTTCTAAGATAATCCATCATGAATTATACTCTTAAAATGGCACATCCATTGGCTTGGTTACTGTGATTACTAATATAAATGAACAGAATTCGTTAGTTTTTCTTCATCAAATTTTGGGGGAAATGGGTGACAAAGTCCTTAATTCGGTCACCATTTGTCGAGGGTGTGAAATTTGAACGCCAGAATCTCCTTAGAACGAATTATGGAGATAACTAAATATAACTGGTGTGTATCGGCGACTATCACATTTTTTACCAATGGTAGTGCCCCTCCTCTCTCCAACCCTGGCCCAAACGGCAGCAATTTGGCGTTTTTAAATCACCCGATTAGATTCCTCGTATCACGGAAAAGAATGTGTACCAATTTGGTGGAAATCGGCTCCCCAGAGTCGTTATTTGGTGTGAATCCCGATTCAGAATCCAAAGCCGATTATGGGGGCGGGGCTAATTCCCGATTCTAGGTCAGATTTTGAAATCCACGTGGTCTCCGAAACTATGTTTAATGTTCTCCCAGCGTCAAACATGGCTCATGTATTTGACACAAGTATCATTTGTATCTTATATTTATAAAGTTCACGTTTGTTGTGAAAGTCATGCTTTTCTTTTATGCGTATATACACGGCACATAATTTGCTGCCAATCCGACTTAATCGCATCTTTTTTCAAGTTAAAGTGTGTTTATTGATGAGGGCAAGCATTTAATTCTAACAGCTCTAGGCCTCCTGAATCAAATTCCGAAGATGTTGTGAAGAACACACGAAACTTGTCAGTTGCACAGGGACATGGCGACAGGGGTTGGTTGTGTGTCTCGATCCACCCGAACTTTGGTACAATTTGCTTAACTGTGCAGTCATTTATACGTGAGGAAAAATCAGGATTCTTTTGACTAACTGTTCCAAATAATGATACGTACAAGCCAGTAAACGCAACAAACAAACCCGATTTTAAATAAATACATATACAAACTTATGACTAACTCGGGAGAGGGGGTGACCGGTGATCTGTATATGTGTTCAACTTGTTTTGGTAGTCATGTTGCTTTGCCATTACTAATTATTTATTTTTTCAGTGTAATAACATATGGGAGAGGGGGTACCACTAACAACGACTATTATAAACGTGCTATTTGGTGTAGTTTACTTTCTTAAAGCTACCATAATATCAGTCATATGTGCATTTTTAGATTTTGTGTGTGTCCCTAGCAACCGTCACCCCCTGTAAGTAAGAAATATGGTAATTTGTCAGTCAGGTCAAAACTGACAACAATTATTTTCACCATAAACATGCTACATGACGTAGTTTAGTTTGTTAGAACTCACACATAATATCTGTCATATGCATTAATTCGATGCCGGGTAGTTGCCAAGCAACCGTTGCTAAGAAGAGCCTGTCGCGAATGTCGCCACATGTGAAAATGAGCAGTAGCGTATAAGGAACATATGTGCCAAGTTTCATGCTTTTATCACCTTTTCCACAGTTGTGGTGTTTTCCACAACAAGCGCTTGAACTAGCGGAAGAGCAAAATGTGACCAGAGTCATTTTAGGGGTAGGGTTGTGTTTTTACAAGTAGTAGCCACTTATCATAGGTATAGTCGCTAATTCCGCATATAATATGAAGGAGTGTGCAGTTTTTAAAACAAATTGCTCGCGCCTATGTAATGAGTAGCCCGAGAAATTTGACATCGAATACGACAGTTTGTCTGAAAAGATCGTCATTTTTTGGGGTCATTATGTTATTTTATATCTATATCTGCGAAATTCATTCAAATACCCCCGTTGAATTAGTATCGCTGGTTCGCGAATTGTGTATTGAACAATATTGAGTACATTTGTTATATGTTTCGGCTGAAAAATTGTTATAGCATTCCATTATTCACATGAATGTGAAAAATATAAAAGTTTGTTTTTTTTATATGGAAAAAATGGTTTAACTCAGAAAGCTCAACTCGGATTTTAGGGGACTTTTCGTGTCGCGTCCGCGATGATATGGCCTAAATATAAATTTTTTAAATCAGCTTTCCCCGATTTATTTCCTTACTTTTCCCCTTTCACGTCTAATGTGCCTTGACTACATTAGACTCCCTATATCACATATACCATTTTTGAAGGAAGTTCTTTGTGTTCCAATATAATCTGTTCGGTGTCAAAATTTTACCTTGGAAGCAATAACTAAGTGTTCCATATCTGGTTGCTTTCTCTTTTTGATTTCTGATCAATTTAGAGAGAGTTTTATGATTACTATATATACGTCTTTTGTATATCCTATTAAGGGTTGATACACACATGCATGTAATCTTTGTAATTATCGTGTATTTGGCGTTTTACATGGACCATACAGACAATGTAATATGTGTCCAATGACAACCCAATTATTGCCGACGTGTTGACCGTACTGAGTTCTAGTTCAAATTAAGTCGGAATGTAGAGAAGACGCTATCTTGGACCGAGTCGCCAGGCCACTTAAAATAATTGTTCGTGGGATAACCCATATGGTGGACGTTCTATTTAAATAATTACCAGTCCTCTTTTGATATTTATAGCAGCGGTGGGTCAGGATTTCCCTGACTTGGGGCTATATATGATCCCCGACTTGGGGCTATATATGATCCCGAAAGCTTCCAGGCGGGGGTGGCTAACTCTGAGCTATTTAAGTAAAACATATTGTATTGTACCTTCTTTCCCAGGATTTGAAGCTTTCGAGACGCCAAACACGCATCATGGTCGAACATATTCTATATCAAGCCTGCATAATTATTATGCCAGACGTGTCGCTTCTGGTGTTCGTGAATTAATAAATGCCAGTTATCGCACAGACTTGACTAATTTCCGTATCCGTAAGAGAAGACATGTTTTGGAATGGCCTTAAATGTCCTGACAGCAGACAGTTTGACTTCGCTTATCACTACTCACTTGTCTGGCCTGTTAACAATGAACCGCTCGCGCGCAGGTGATTATTGTTGTCAATTATTGGTGTGGCCATGTCAAATTCATGTAATACATGTATTTTACATACAGAAATTACATGCATGTGTGTATCCACCCTAAATCGATCATTGGTAGGGTGGCAGAGTCTTCAAGCATTCATGGAGTCTTATCCATTTCTTATGGCAAGAAAACACTGAAATTGATACTTAATTCTTGACATAGGTAACGCTCATGAAGTGCTTTTTTTCATTGTGCAGTTTCGCTTTGACAAGCAATGACATTATGCAATACGACACGGCCATGGCGATTGCACTCCAATGAACATGGTTATGAACATTACAGCTACTTGAAACAAAGAGCCGGCTCTGATTCGTATAATGGTCACCATGCTCCCATCTGATATGTTTTTAGTTCTCTCTATAGATGCCTTATACACAACAAGCGTGTATTTCACACTTACGATTGTCTGGGAAGAATTATTATTATATAAATTATATTATATTACCAGATATTGGATATTGATGGGACTACTAATTTTGCATGGCATTCATGGATACTCAATCTCATGATCGCATTATTTATTCAAGTGTTCTAGTCATCATAATTATACACCTTTGGAAATGGCAACCATACTAGACCATATCGAGCACATATATGTCTACCGACATAGTGCGACCATCGGTCATTCTATTGCTAAACAAATATTCAACTTTCTTCACAAGTAAAAGCCATTGGAAAGTGTGAATGGTACATGTTATGCTGTTTGTAGAGGAACGGATCATTAAGCAGACCTTCTTCTGTCGCGCAATGACCATCGTCGTTTCAATTAACCAATGAGAATACATCATGTAATCCTATGGGGGGGGGGTATTTACCCCACTTAGTGAGACCGGTGGAAAATCTTCAATAACTTTAAAAAACTGGGATATATTACGTAACAAAATGACATGTGTGTATTGATTTCAGTTACACAAATTGGTAATTGAATAATTAGTGCTCATTACCTAGACTATATCTGTTTTTTTGGGTATATGTTTAAGCAATAGGATGACCCGATGGTCGCAATGTCAGTAGATGTTCATATATATGATGTCACTCCAAGTTGGATTTTATGTGATGTAAAACTTAGCGCAACCTATAAGATATGTATATCTTGTAAAAATAAAAAATGAGAATGGAGATGCCCCTTGATATGTCGTGTATAAAATGTATACTTACACAGTTCTATCCAGCCCATAACATATAATTGAAACTGTGCCCAGAACAACATATTAATAATACAAAGTCATGGTTATTTCGACGTAAGTGGGGTATGTTATGTTGAGCTAACTGGTCGCCCTATGTCTGTAAAACATAGTTATATACATACATATTAGCTTAACACCAAATCAGTTTTACTTTAATGTTGTAGACTGACCCTATGCTATTGGAACGTGCATACTTGGATGCCCATGCAGTGCAATATTCGTCGAATCAGTTAGAGTTCGTGATATACAAGATCACAAAACAACAGGTATGTCTTGGATAGTAAACGTCCTTTGTGTTTGCCGTGTTGAATAATTCATTCAACGTGTTGTAATTAAACACTAAAAGTCCTCTTCCTGCTGGGTCGGTTAAAAGCGACACTGGCCAGTCGATATAGGTGATTGTGAATATGTGGCAGTGAGGCTGTAGTAGCCTCTACTCCTATCGTTAAGGCTAAATACAACTGGATCAATGACAGGTGCATATAAACTTGTGTACCCGTCCCTTCCCACATCCGTGGTAATTTGATGGAAATCGGCGACAAAATGTTTTATAGACCCACTTGCATGGCATGTCTTGTTCACTTTATAACCGCAGTCATTTTTCTATACGCTGACACTTGTACTCGAAGAAATCTTTATTTTATTTTAGGGGTAGGAGTTGTCTTCCCTGAAAAATCTGCTTTGGGACACATTCTGAAGCGGGCATCAAGCAAAATCGGATGCGTCATATAATGACCTTTAATTTGATATATAAAAACCTTTGTTGGAGGGGGGTGCAGCCAACTTCTAAACTAGAGGCGTTATGAGAATTGGCCCACGGACTAATGCTATATTCGATATACACAAACAAATAGATACAATTGTGCAGTATATATTATGTGCTACATTAATTGTACATATGCATATGAAATGTATACTTACACAGTTTCTATGTATATATGCAAACTTATGTTGTTGTTTTTTATATTTGAAGATATAATGTAGAGAAGAGTATATGCTTTCGTGTGGCAGAACAAGCCAATCTCATATGGTCGTTTGTCAGTTGGTTGACGTAAGTGTATAGGGTAAATCGTTACTGCTTGAGGTTGGCATTAGACACTAAGTTCTTTCGTTGCTCGAATGCGGTATATATATATACCTTATAATATTCTGCGTGATGTCGTGATCGAATGAACGGAAGATAATGTTAAGGAAATATTCTTCAGTTACGTTATTGCAGTCAATGCTACTAATATTCGCGATGCTTTCAAATAATTCTCGTCTTAACGTTCGATATGTTGGGCAATGTAAGATGAAGTGTGCTTCATCCTCTGTTTCTGCATCGCACGTCGGGCATTTTCGAAGATTTCTGGCAGGCGCTTTGCCATTGACGTCACGTTTATGCCTATCAGTTTCTATGGACAATGAGTGAGCGCTTATCCTGAGCCGGGTAAGCGCCATTAGCTCATCTGTGGTATTTGGGGAGAGAAGATAGTTCTCAAACTTAAACTCACGCTTGAATTTCCGATAGAAATCAAGTTTTCCATCGGTTTCAAGTCTGGATGACCACCACTGACGGTACATTGTCTCTAGTTTTGTCTTTATTGAATAGACTAGAGATGCATATATGAGTGTGTTAGTTACTGGCCGGAATCTGTAGTTTAAACATGCAGGGCGGTATTTCCTTCACAAGTGACAGCGTCTTAATACTAATTATGTCCATCATTCATGATGATGGTTGCTGAATAGTGCAACCTATAATATAGCCTTGGCGTACCACATTACAGTACGTAAATATTTGTTGTATTGTCTATGTGAAATGTTCATGTATATGTTTCATTTGTGTTTTATGTTAACCTTCAATGTTGAAGTTGTGACAATAAAATCTTATCTTATCTTATCTTATAATTAATAAATCCAAGCTACTCGCCCTGCATAACTGCCAGGACGAGATACCATATCCATAGTAGTGACCTCATGGCGGATTAACGAGCAATGTGTTTTACTAACTTAGCTATCGGGGATCGAGGTCGGTATCGGATAGCAGGCTTAATATTACTAATATCTATATTTTGTCATATTACACACTCACCAATTAGTTAGAATAATATCGAACGTGGGACATTTCTGCTCAAATGTGGTGTGTATCTATAAATGACAAAACTGTTAAATAGCTCGTGTGCAATTACCTTTCTGCTATATATTTTGGAATAACGCATAGTAAAATAATAAGTACATGCAAAATGTAGCATGCACTGAAGAAGATAAGTTATTCAATATGACTAACATTTGATAGTCAAAAGTTTGTACCCAGGATGACTAACTTAGCTTAGCAAAATGACTAAGACAGATAACCACATATAGACAATAGTTAGCTGTTCTGTGTAGCTTACGGTTTTTCGCCTTGAGTGATTGAGGAGGAATATTTTTATGAGACGCTAACCGAGTGAAAATAATCCTTTCAACTCACAAGAGGAAAAAACATGTAAGCTGCCCAGAACAGTTAACTGACGTTTATTATATTTTCGATGTCATTTTCTTACGGCCCAGACTACAATGAAAAACACACGGTTACTAAATACGTTCTTAAATTTTAAACATCACCCGCCATTTATTTTATAATAACGCACAATGATACTGCTGAGAGTAGGATAACATCTTGAGTGCGGATTCGATTTATATTTTGACGGAAATGTTTATGAAAATATAAGATATATTATTCAGAATCAGACCGAGTTGAAAGCAGGACAGGCATTCAATCAGTCTAATGCTCACTATCGTTCGGTTGTTCAAATATGCTCTCACGAGCAGGGTCCACGTTGGACCCAAATTTACTTTTGCCAAATTATTTACCAAATAAAAATATTTTGTTTGCCAAATTCTATTAGAATTTGCCAAATGTTATCCCTGATACTATCATTTTCTGCAACCTTGATTGGATCTTATGTATCGGCACTCGCGGTTTGAACGACGTTTGATATCGATAGGAAAGCATTTATTTAATAATTATACTCGTATCTCTATTGTGGTTTATCATACAACAATAAATCAATCACCGAACAATAATATGATAGAAGGGTTGCTTCATTAGAAGGGCGCATCACATTGCAAGAGGATTAGCTATGTAAACACCGCCACCACCACCATACAAAATACGGGTAATCCCTCCACCCATCAATAAGAGTTTCCTGAAATGAATGGTATTGATTGATTAATATTTTTTCAACTTTCTTTAGGAATTAAAAAGTGACTTGCCAAAACTTTTGCCAAACGAAAATATTGTTTGCCAAATGTGAATAATTTTTGCCATTGGCAAATTTGGCAACTGGCAGCCCGAACCCTGTTCACGAGAATCGAATGCTGACGGGAGCAGCGCTGGTGTAGCAGTAAAGAAGTGCCAAAATGTGTGACTTTATGGCACACATTGGCGCTTGTGTCTGCGCTCGCCAAAACATGAGATAATATCGCATGTTTTGGTGCACCGAAAGCGCCAGATATGCCAAAATGTGCGACTAATGGCGCATGTTTTGTCGCTTTCGATGCGCCATTGGGAAGTGGCCATAATAGTATTCCATAATATATGCAGTACTAGATAGCTACAACTGTTAAATTTTAACTGCAATTTTGCGAAATATCTCTAATAGGCCAATTAAGTAAGTCGCTCTTCAAAAGCTTTCGGCCTTAGGCCTTCCTCAGTTGATATTATTCAGACAAAATCACATGATGGCAATCAGATACACATACAAATAACAATGGCGGATATTATCGCTAGTAGAATCGCAACTTGTTGCTAACTTCTGTGATTTTGCGACACCTCTCTAACGTTATACTCACGACAACAGTCTCCGCGGTTTATAACCAATCCACCATCGATGCGATAAACGTCTTCAAGGTCAACGACAAGCCAGGGGTCAGCTTCGACGTTTGTGCCCGTGCAGCCATACGGATAACGGGCGAAGGTTGTATCCTTGTTGCCGTCAGTAGCATGCTCTGCTACTGCCCGAGGACTATCGTTCCACGTCGAAGTCTGCCAAGCCGGCTTGAACAGCGCGATGTTGCAACTGCTTGCTGGAAATGCATATAACGGGAATCAAGGGCCAGTAATCGTATTTGAAATGTTGAAGTATTTGTATTATATTTGTAATAATTAATTATTGGAGCAATACTAATAATGTATTTGTAATAAAATAATTTGAAAATTGGAGGGTATTTTCAATTATTTTGATAACATCTTCTGGCTTATATATTTTTTAGAAAGTTGAGATGAAACATATATTATAATATAATTTATGTGAAGGGACAATGGATCAAATTGTATAGGTTGCAATGTTGATGGCAATGAAAAACGTAAACACATCGCGAGTTCGCGACCTGAGTTCCAATCTGTCCTAAGTACCGTTGTGGTACGAAACGTCCGTTGGGGTACCGTTGGAACCTGAATTAAAGTCTCTACAAGATTGTCGCAACACCGAAGCGATATCTCGAACAATAACGCCGTAAAACACGGTTATTTATTGTCCGAAGTATGCGAAAGTGAGTTGTGTTGAGAACTGACTTGGGGACCGGAACAATAGTGGCATTAGTGGGCAATAACTCAAGTGGATATAATTTCTTAGTTCCATCTTGTACTATTTCAATATTGGCAATGTCTGAATCATTCTACGTATATACATGTAAGTCTTCTTGTCAGATGGAACAATATGGATATAAAATATGGTCGAAGCCGACACCTTATCATATTTAAACAGTATAGACAGGTTTATCCAAGGGAACCATAGTCAGAAATGGTAACGCCCTCAAGATCATATTATTTTCCATATATACAATATAACAACTTTAATGTGGTGATTGTGAAAAATCTGTTATAGGTAACGCCTATGTGATTGATTATATGCGATTTTTTTTCTAATTTCATTTGAAATAGTGGTCTGAGTAGCAAAAAATTGCGATCTTTGTAAAATGGTTCACGTACGAGCACATTTCTAATCGCATTCAGTATCCAATTACGCAAATACCGAGTATGTTTTAATCACATTTAGTCCACCACCTCCTGCGACAGGGTCATATATACTTGCCATTATACACCATATGAGGGCGTAATGCTGATTTAAGAATGGCCTCAGGTAATGCAATCCTGATATGACCTCTCATAAAGGATTAATTAAAATACATCTATGGTTCCATGAGGGTAAATTAAAATATGGTCACACCCAGAGAGGGTTAATTGAAATATGGTCCGATGAGGGTAAATTAAAATATGGTCGCACCACGGTTAAATAAAATAGGGTCCCATGCAGGTTAATTAATATATCGTCCAATCAGGGTTAATAAAAATATGGTTCCATGATGGTTAATTAAAATTGTACATTGATTTTTAATTAAAATATCGTCCCATGAAGCTTAATAAAAAATATGGACCCATCGGGATTAATTGAAATATGGTCCCATTAAGGTCAATTAAATATGGTAACGTGACTTAATTAAAGAATAAATATATGGTCCCATTATGAGGGTTAATTAAAATTAAAATATGGTGTCATCAGTGTTGATTAAAGTGATGTGAAACGTAAATTGAACCTCACAATTGAGTTCCCTGCGTCATTCTGTGGGAAGAGTGAATAAAATAACTCAGATACACGAAATCCCCCATCCTGAAGTCAGTTTGTACACATTATACGGCCATTCGGCTAACTATTTCTATTTCATCAATCGTCCCGATTAATCTCGCCATCATAACACGAAAAAACAAACCGATGCGTTGTCTTGTGCAGTCACGGAAATGCCCGAGCACTTCCGACTCGATTGGTATTGAATCGGGTTTCGTTCTCAGAAATGGCTTCTAGGGAGGATAACCGTTCGTTGGAATAGCGTCGCATCAGAATATTAAAGCGAAAAACAAATTGACATCGTAATCGGTAGTCCATTCGACAGGGAAGGAATAGAAAGGGAATTGTTGCGTGAAATCACAAACGGAAGAACATTGGCCGAGTTAGTAGCAAAGATTATAATCGAACAGTGATCGAGAGGTAATAATTCGAAAATGTTACTATTTATAGAAAATTGTAAGCGCATTGACCGAATTTTTTACATCAATCTGGCCATCGATCTATATACGTCTGGTCGCAAGCACAGTACCGTGCAGAAAGAGTTGTCTTACTTTTGTAACTCAAAACTGTTTAATTACATTATACCTGTACAATAGTACAATAATTGGTATTCAATACGCCATTACAGACCATTTGTTAGCTCATTGGCCATGAAATATTTTAAGGGCAAATTCTGTTGTCAAGCTTTAGTCAGCACTATTCATTCTGATAGATGATAACTATAATGGAAGGCCTTTTTCACATGTATTAGCTAATTGCACTTTAGCGTAAGTGAATTACACTTAAGCGTAATGTATTACACTCAGGTGTAATGCACACATATAAAGCGTAATTCACTTTGTTAGTTGCAAATTAATTCTCGATGTTTCAATTAGAAAACATGAGATATCGATGCAAAAATCCAGACATTATCTAGTTTGTGTTTTGTTGAATCTACTTTCGGTTATCGACATGCCGGCTATTGTTTTGGCTGTTCTGTCAACCGTGCGTGCCAGCCGATCGTCGTTTTTCTGGCGGTTCCGATTTCTTCCGAATATAATTCCATGACCTCCACGCGATGATTCGCGCCGAAAATGTGGTTGTATCTGAGAAGATTTCTTACTCTGACCGCAGTTTTCAACAATTTAATACGGGGCGAATACCGCATCAATAATATGCAACCTTTTTATTTCTAGTTTGTTTATGACCTTTCTTATGGTATATCGGATACAGTTCTGTCTGACATGAAATATATACCCACCGGGAGTGAAGCTAATGACTTTAAACTACGGTCCCACTGGGGTGAAATACAATATAGTCACATGAGGGTCAATTAAATATGGTCCAAGGAATAATATGCCCCTCCCCCATGAGTACCAATTAAAACATGGAGGAGGGGTAATTTCTAAACGTTCTTCAATTCGTATAGCATATTGATATATCCTCGGTACACATAAATAAAAATGATGTTTAGAATTAGGCCACATTGAATATTAAACAACCAATTTGAAGGGTTACTGTTGGAACTTTTCTTAATAACACCTCTATTTATAGCTCCCATATATTCCGCATATAAACAAACATTTGAAGAGTCAATATTTACAAACAGCACAAATGAGTAACCATCCCGATTCATTTAGAATATAACATGCCGATATCTGTCGCGTATAACTAAATTAAAAATTTCACTAAACGATATTAAATAACATGTTAAACACGATATAAACAAACACCTCGAAATTCATGTTCGAATTAAAGGTCTTATACAATCGTCAAGTCCCCGTGCAGTATAATAGTAGATACATTCCGATGTATGTCACGCGAAAATAAACGAAAGATGTTCAAATAACAATGCAACAAAGCAGGTTAAAGATCAATAGAAATACACAACGCGCAGTGTGGCAATGGTTAACGCGTGAATTCCCGTTAGAATTAATCGCCTTGCACTTTTTGGCATCCGAATAACAATTAAGAAACAACTACACCTTTTACCCAACTCGGGGTCGCACTACAACTTTTAATGCGTCCCAAAACAACCTGACTCGGGGTCGCACTACAACGTTTAATGCGTCCCAAAAAACCCATATCTATAAATAAAAACCCCAGCGCCCATAGGTATAAAGAATTTATACATTAGTATACAGCCGAATGGCGTAATGAAACTACTCCAAACTCCGCAATGCAAAACAGACTATAATATTGTAATTGAGTGGATGGATAACCACCCAGTAGCTTGGTGGCTATATTCCGTTTCCAAAAAAGGTTCATATCAGATTTAATATGTTACTCTTCTATATTATTCATGCAGTGACATAACTGGTTAATTATTTTTGACATACAAATGTATATAAGTCGTCAGTCTTCCGACGTTATTTAAGGATTAACTGCCATGTGGACTGTTTTGATGGAGATGTAACCGTGAGGTAAGTGGTCATAACTTGTATGTAAAACCCTTTTCGGGTTTTACACAAGTCATGACCACACATTTAATCCTTATATTTATATACATTTAGCGAAAAAGCCACTTTTGTAAATGTATTTAAATCGAAAAGTGTATCGTGACAAAACCAGCCCAAAATATCCCATAGCACCCGACCAGAAATCAGCTGAGAACAATTTCAAAACGAGGCTCTTTATATTGAAACCTGATGATTTATTAAGTAAATCCTGCGCGAGTGCAAATGCGCCCAAAACATTACGCGTTCTTCTTCTCCAAAATCAATGACGCGTCGATGTAATTATGGTTGCAATTATGACCCTTTGCGCGTTCACCGAGAAATAATTGCAACTAGTCACATGGGCGCCGACCAATCGGAATGCTGGATTTAGTGATAATCACACTCAGTATGTAAATATAATGGGTTGGTCTCACTGTGCAGACATGTGGCAGGGGATTACACGAACGTGCGATCGGCCGTGTTGTTACAACGCTGACAATTAGGCCGACCCAAGTCAAGTTTTGTGTCCAGGACACATATGTTGCATGCATCCGGTAAGTTTTTCCTCCACTCGGCATTTTTTTAACATTTTTACAAATGTTCAACTGTTTAGTTAGAGTATAAACCTTATTATCGGCAGAATTTAGACACCCCTTACCATTTAGACACCCCTTACCATAAGTGAGAACCGCTTTGATAGATATCTAAAAAGGTGGCCATCAGATTCTGTTGGCAATAATTAACCCTCATCCAACTGTTTTCGCGATGAAATATTTCGATATCCGCGTATCTAGTGCTCAATAGAACTTATCTTAGTTCTCTACCAAATGACAGGAGGTTTTTGTTGTGTGGTAAGATAGAACCAGAACCTACCGAAAACAATAGGTATCTGCAAAACGGGACGATATCGACTCACCACTTCGATTACCTTTATTCCCTTTCAAACTATTTATAGTTCTTTCACGGTAAAATGTTTACCCCAGATGGAAACGAATACGATAGAGGTCACAAGACAATGGTAGTTCACTAATCGACACTAAACGTTTCTTGAAGGTGAGACTATATAAAGAGACGAATTGATGTTGATATATCGGGTTTTTATTTAATTAACGGGAAAATTGTCGTCTTTTTGAGTGGCATTCATGTGCGTCCATTGGTCGATCCATCTATTGATGAATTACAAACGATATAGAGAACGAAGCCACAATTGTTTTTTTTTATATTTAATGATATGGGCTTTTCATGGTGTGGCCCCAGTTCAGTCTCAAATGAAATGCATCAAAGGTACGTTATGCTAACATCGATAGTTCTCTACGAAGTCACGTCCCCATCAACCGGTCACGGGAGCACATGTACCACATAACAGCAGCAGTAGGCACACCGGAAGAGCGCGGACCGCCAACATGGAGAGGTCAAAACGGTTCACAACATAAATCAATTATTTTGTGAAACAGGTATTTCGCGACTTTCAATGGGCGATCACCCGCCCATTCCTGTTCCTCGCAATACATTATCAACATTGGTACCCAAACAACATACAAAGGCAACCTGAATATTACACTTTCAGGACCCAGCAATCGGAACGGAAATGAACACCATACTGGTATAATATGAACTGTCGAATCAACAATGACGCTCTCGAGTATGTCAGAAGACCAACTTTAATGAATGGGGTGCTAAATTGAGTTTATTTTTCACCTGACACTTATATATTGCCAATTTACAATTCGCAGGTAGGACAACTCCGTACATCTGGTAATTACACAACTTTGATGAGTATTCGTGAATTAATTGCGTACCAATTGCTGAGGCAAGACATTATTATGGTGTGCACGATACGTAAAGTCCATCTCTGAAGTAGTATTGTGTTTACAGTGATGTTGGTACTCATTTAAATACATCATACTGAAAACCAACATGACAAAAGTAGTATACTTGGGACAAAAGGGGCTTCCAAAAGTGTCGAAAATCAATTTGTTATTCTTTTTTTGTTTTTGTTTTTTAAAGTTTTTATTGATCAATTTGTTATTCTGGTGAATAGAGTTTTTTGTTTAACTCTTATGTGTCCTAAGTTCCAAAATGACATATTTTTCGGAACATGGGACAACCTTGCCCTAAAATAGAGTTAGGTCTGAACTGTCATTCGCGTAGTCAACAACATATACTTAGTTCTATTTTACTCTAAGTGAAAAATTTCACACCCCAGGTCTACATTTCTCAAAACTTATAGAGATATAACAGTCTTGTGTGGATTGATCTTGATAGAAAATAATAGTTAAGACATTACGGTATCCAGCGATGTGAAGTTTTTCACTGTAAAACACAATTTTCAGTCGTGACGGCAATTCAAACTCAATTCAATGAAAATCGATTTACTCAAAATCATAAAAAGTGCACTTAGGACAGATTGGAACTCAGGTCGCGACATGGCTCCATCAATAGATAAGTAATCAGAAGTTGACTTATAAATGAGCAGCCACTATCATCTGTAAACAATGGATATTTATAACTATATAATTAGCATTACATCTTGCCATCTCTAACACATCAGAATTATTTCAGTCGAGATTGTCCTATAATCGGCCGTAGATCGTCTCTCCACGTTGGGTAACTCAGGTCCAGACACAGTTTTGTAGATACACAATCTTTTATTATAACAGCAAGCATCATGAATATATGATTACCACAACAACTTTTACAACGCTAGCAGTTTGAGAATTCGCCTGTAGTCTGTCGTGGGGCATATCGGTCACTTAGAGATTTACAACCGAAAAAGCCACGATCGAAAGTCAACATACTATTTTATCCCCAAACTTCTCCCCCAAGTCACATTACTGGTCTCATCTCTGATACGATATATTGCCAGCCAATTCCAGGCCAGTAACATCTGATTCGTTATTCTCCCAGATCAGTGAAGAAGTTTTCACGTGACATTGATCTGGTCCCACACTCTTATTGATTAGTTGTTAATTGGTTCTATTAACCTACTCTACACAGACTTTCGGGCCAATATTAACCCCCACCATTCGACTATGGTACAAGATACCCGACATCCCAATAAATAACTCTGGTATCACATAATGTTTTGATAACAGTTAGCACATACATGATAGTTTCATGACTCAATTCTGTAATAAAATACCATATTAACAGAGGGTCTAGAAAGAGATTGGGCTAATACATTTTGAAATCCATTTTTGCTGGAACTAAAAATCAATAAAATGTAATATAAATGTTAAACCGGTTGATATTCTCTTTTCAGCATCCAAAATACTTATTATGATGAATCAAACTGTAGTCTTATGAAAGTATGAGTGAGTGATGGTCAAAAGTATGGTAGTGTATGTGAGGGAATTATTATATTATTTACACTCGTCTTGTTAAACATTTATTTTGATATGTGCGAATGTCATCCAGGACTCGATTTCAGTGACGTCCCTAAATATCTTTCTAGCCCCTTCTATTTGTTACATGTAGATGAGAAATTATTAAGGGGAAATTAAAACAAAATACTAAGATAATCAGAGTAGTTTAATTTGTAATACATCAATATAAATTAGGATTTCATATTGCAATAGAAGTACAACTATCCTACCATATAATACTCAAAACAAGCCCTGAATGATACTTTAATTTCTCGTGGGTGTAAAAGTAAATGTTCTGTTTATATAAAATAATCGTATTATCTCAATAAACATATATAAAAAAAACAGTCAACACATACAGGTGTGAATTAGCATTTGGTCATTCAGAGACCAGCTGGATTCAGACGAAAGGCAGTGATTTAACAATGACACATTATTATCCATCCCTTGTCTAACATTATTTCTGAATGGGCAAAAGCCGTCACATGACAATCCTGGAAAAAGTCATCTTGGACTCTCGAAAGTTATATAGGACTCAATCGATTCCGATATGACTTTTTTATCGGGACTCCGTGACGCCACGAATAACTGTTTCCAAATGAATCGGTGAAATTGTTATGAGCGCGCAATACTCTGGTGGATTTAGCAGACGTTTCACTTCCGCATTGAGTTTTATTATTCACTGTTCAAAATCATGCTTTCAGATTATCAAATACAGGCTTTTATAGAGAATCAAGTGCCGACAAATACCAAAAATAACCACAAAAGTTTTATTCCCATAATTTGTATAAATATACTGATGGATATTAAGAATGTCATAATACAATGTTGTGTACAGTATGTGTTTTTCTTGTACGAGTCCAGGTTGTGGTGAAAAGTCATATTGGACTCGACACTGCACTGGACTCGTACATACTTTACAAATACTGTACACAACATTGTGTAATAACTATATATTAATCTGAATGGAAATTATGACAAAGTATTGTTGTATGATGAGGTATGATGTCTTCACAGTGGCTACTTCTCAGTATTGAACTAAATTTACCAGTCAATACAGCCTGTGTACCTACTTGTATTTTTTGTTTAACATAATCTACATGTATGACTTGAAAACCAACTAATTAAAATAAATTTGATAGATTTTATGTGTAGTTAATCAGCTTTCAGCTAGTTCTAGATGAATCATAACGGACAGATTAGGCGTAACTGGCTACGGTCCGATGCACGTTATCGTAACATACTGACATTAGTCTTGGCCATATTCGAACAGGTAGAGAAGACATCTTCTCGATTGACACACGAGACAAAAATATATCAACTTTGAAACAGTTGGATTTAAATTTACTCTTCGGACGCTTATGCTTAGTAGGGAATTAGTGCAGCGGCCAAACGCCAAAAGTTCTCGGGTACCCACTGTAGAACAAGTTGAAACCAAATATTTTGGAAGAACAAATATATATTGTTCACGAAAATGAGAGTGAAAAATAACGGCTATTGTCAAATCGACGATGAACGATACCCACCAGTGATTTTTTACAAGTATGGCTGAGTCCTAACTTATTTGCCAATACGGTTGGTGTTAAAATTACTAGATCATAAATATTTGTACTTGATAGGAAAAAAGTGCTGGTTAATTTGGATTTTCCTGCCAATAGACCAGTTTCCCATTATTACCTCCCTTCCTCTGACAGAACCACAGAGAGGCCACTAATTGCATTTCCAAGGGTCTGCAATAGTGTACAGATAAACAAACCAACTCTGAGTATGATTTGGATGAGTGATGGAAGTTAAAATGCTGTGATTTGAATAATCTACGGAGTCATGGTGAACTAATTATTGGGAATAAATCAATACTAGTCGCCAGAATACCATGCTATATTTACAATGAAGTCTACTGCACAAAGACAATGTATTTATCGCCAAATATGTCGACCCACGAGGATATGTTGACATATAGAGGTTCCGCTTCTCGCGTGCGCAATTCTTAGGTCTATAGCTCAAACGGCTTCTTATTTGTTAGCACAAATCAATGGTGTCTCATCTTCCTATATCAATGTGCAGGCTAAAATATAGGTATACATATATGTCATTGGATTTTCGGTATGATGTCTATATATATAAAATTACTCAATATCAACTTCGACTTATAGGCCCGATTCGTCATCTCAGGTTTAAACCTGGTCTACGTAAACATCTAGGTTTAAACCGCCGTGAGTCAGCAAAATCCGTGGTTTAAACCCGCGACCGCAGGTCTAAGTGACGCATTCGTCATCTCTGGTTTAAACCTGTTCTAGCCAGACCAGTGGTTTAGCAGTAGAGTCTCTGTATCGTCGAGATAATTAATCGTACTTTCCTAATGCGGACCACCTCGTTTTATTGATTGCGAAAATAAATAATTACGACAGCGGTCATATTTTGATTGGAAATTTATCAGCGAGAAGCACTCACACCTATCAAGCGTGTGGGGATAAGCTTTTGTCAATTTCTATATTTTGTTCGCGTTTTATAAGCTTAAACCGGCAACTAAACCATCTAGTTCGATGGTCTGGCTAAACCAGCTGCTTTACCGAGTCTAAACTTGAGATGACGAATCCGTCTGTTCTTCATCGAGGTTTCGAATTTCAGACAATCAATCAAAGGGTGGAGCTGTACATTATCCCGAGGGAGGGCGTGTCTAAGTGGCGGCTGCCGACTGGTGTTATCATGTCACAGTTGATTCATTCGCACGCGAGCAGCTTTGCTCAGATATGGACATGTTCCTACAATATGATTTTTACAACTATCTTGTGGTTTTTTTCTGGCTCGTGGCAATCACAAATACTGGTGTTTTCTACCAATTCATTTGAATGGTTCAACCTTTTAATTTTGACACAAAAACGATGCTATACTGCATGATCAGATATGCTATAAGTATAGTTTGCAATCCTAAACTTATATTGAGTCCAACTTGATCACTTATTTTGATGTAGATCATGCCACAAAGCTCCGCCCATAAATTCCCATAATATTCCACCAGTTCAAAACCTGGGAACTTTTTGATTTTCTGCATGACGGAAAATTTATTACATTGAAAAAAAGCAACGCATGTAGTATATTTCTTTATTAAAAGCTGTGCCTCTGTTTGGTTGCCCATTTCAAACAGTTCAGATGCCGCTTCTGGTGTGCACTTATAAGCAAAGTGTTTTTACTTGACTGACCTATTGGTCCAGGATTGACTCGATTATGGAGCCTTTATTCAGCGTCAGATGGGCCTGGGCCGCTTCGTGCTACAGGAGCCTGCATTACATGTTGATCATTTGAACATTAACAATAAAATAAAATAAATTTAATTTAAAACAAACAAATATTAATATAAATTTTAAATGTTGTTTCTTGTTAGATACAACTCCTTACTCAATTTAACAACACAATTTTTTCATTTTTTAAAATTAAATTTTTCTTATTTTCTTATTTTTAAATCTTAGAACAGTTCCGAACAGACAAACGGACATACATATATACAGATCCTACATACAGATATGCATGTAAATACGCCATTTTTTGTCTTTGCGGGTAAAGCATCTTGCAGAAAATCTATCACAAACAAAGTGATAAATAGCGCGTGAAACTCGTGTTGAGAGACATGCCCTTTGTCAGATTGACTTAAACCCTCGAAGAGATCGGATTAATTGTCCATGAGCGATACTTATTTCTCAATGATAAATCCAATGAGCGTGCACGCGTTGGCGATAATTTATGACATGTCAATAACCATTATATCGGCTTGTCGTTGGGTCCGATAGGTAAGAGGGTAGTTTGACTGTATGCTCTTATCTCCAAATCGAGTTGTCAATTAGTTGGTAACTGAACGCCAAAAACGCCCCCTTAGACCCGGTTTGGCTGGACCGGCAATGTAGGTTTAAACCAGGTTTAAACTCGGAGGTTTAAACCGGAGATGACGAATCCGACCTGGAAGTTCATCTTTGTGCAAACAAATTATGACATCACCATTTGGTTGTTAGTCAATCATGTTTCGAAGTAAATTGTTATCTCTGTGGTCCCGGTGGTTTGGGGTAAGGGGATTACATTAACTACAGATCAGAGGCAAACACTGCAACCCAAAAGGTAACCCTTATCGTCGAAATTATATTCAGTGATCCACAGTTACCGTCAGTGTTATTGTAAGATTATCCCGAATCTGGCTCCAATACAAATCATATCCAACATAAATATGTACGACGTGTAGTTAATTAATTGGTGCATGTTCGAAAATAAGATTCCAGTTGTACATATACATGTATATAGTGATGTTCCGCTTGGAGGGTGTGTTCGTGTAACTTGTCGTGAGAACAAAATTAACCTACATGGAGCTTGTACGCTACCAGTGCACATCAAGTCCTGATATATCGGTGTCATGCGTGCATATTCGATGCCACATCAATGATATTGATATAATATAAGAGAAATATGACAATATATAGCATATACGAATACACAGTATATTACCAGGTAAGTCATTTGGTGGCATCAGAAACATATTGCCGTATCAGTATCGAATTCTTCTGGTATAACTGGCCCTGTCTATTGGGTAAATGTCTGTAGTGAAACTTTCGAAGAGTATTTGACCAGCCAATCGGGTTAGTATTCAAGATCATATCGGCGCTCGGCGACACATTGTCGTTGGTAGCCGGGGGGGGGGGGGGGGGGGGGGGGGTCATCGTCGTCTGAATATTCTGATGATGAGGTACAACAATGTCTGCTAAAAACGCTATCATATCCCATTAAAACGTTGATCACTTGCCAGCGTTGGGGCGATTACATGCCAATGTAATCGATTACGATTACAAATTAATGATTACATTTTTTTTTCAATGTAATCGATTACGATTACAATTACTTTAGTAAATGTAATCGATTACTTTTCGATTACAACTGATTACAATTGTTAGTTTCCATTTAGATAGCATAGGAATAAATAATGAAATAAATCAAATTAAGATATAAAATTTGAATGAATAAAAACATCACTACATAACATGGAAACAAGAAACGACTGAAACAATAAAGAAGAAAGCAATACACAATTAAACTTTTTACATTTACATGTATTGGATGAGGTTTCATCATGAAGTTGTGCACCAACTTATTGGGAATATATTATGTTTTATGTGCATTTATTTATATAAATATATTTTTAATATGTTTTTTAATTTTCTTACATGCATTGAAATTAACGCATAATATTTATGAAAATATCATTAGAAACAATTATACATTATTTGCGCGTTCTGTTAGATTCAATATCCAACACAATGAAAATAACACTAAGGTTTATTTGATGATTATCCATATATATCCTGATGAGGATTAAATGAGGCTTAACTTCATGAGTGCAGTAATATGACAAACCAGCTAATTGGGTCTACCGATGTACATCACACCTGCTTTGTTCAGTTAATTAGCTCTATTGTACCAGCGTGACTCTATGACCATTGTCTGCAGCAGTCCCAATAATATTTAACCTTAATTGAAGTTGGCTAGCTTATTTATTCATATTAGAACATTTCATTACTTTACTTTAAACATATTTTAATGTATTTAGAAACAAAATATACATAGGGATCAGGGCACAAGTTACAAAACTTACAAACTTGCCCCTCTCCTAATACAATCATGGAACATACATAAAAATACATAGCAGATATAGCAAACTGTTTATAAAGAAGAGTGCAGAGTGTGTGTGCTGCGGATGTCGGGTTTCCATCTGTATTCCAATCTCGGTTATGAAGAAAACGCTAGAACTCAGTGAGTTGAAAGATGAATAGCGAAATTTACCATACATGGGTTTGTTCAAAACGCTCTGTTTTAGCTATAAAAGATTGAGTAATGCGGAAAAGAGTAGTGTTCTTTTGATTTGATATACCTTTTACCCCATATAAGAAATGATTTGCTTCTAATGATTGAAAGCCATTAATACTTAAATTTCGGTAAAAGTCAATTCTATGATCTACAAATAAAGGGCAAACATGAAAATAGTGATTGGCGTCTTCAATGTCTAAGTTACAGGGGCATATAGGCGAATCTGATATGTGATTATCAAACATATCCGAACGGAGATCACTACACTGATTCCGAATTTTACAGCGTATTGTATTAATTTTCCTTTTTCCTGTATAAAAATAAGAGGGTGGTTTTATTATTGGATCTATAATCCCTAAATTGGCTTTGAAATCGGAAATAGAGGTTGCATTGATTACATACACAGGTAATTTGTTCCATTCCAGAACAACAGATGGGAGAAATGACTGTTTAAAATGCTCAGTGTTAGCGAAATAGGAATAAAATTTATTTGGAAATCTAAGATTATAATCCGATCGTTCTCTGGAGCGTGCCGGTAGGAGATATGTCAGATACAAAGGGGCGTCTTCATTGATAATTCTGTAAATTGCTTGCAAATGGCGATGTTGCCTACGCCTGTGTAGTGTCCGCCAACCTACCTCAAGCCATAACTTGTTAAGTGATACTGAACGATTTAGGCCGGTTACGATTCTAGCGGCGTCTTTATGTATTCGGTCGAGTTTTTCCAATAAGTAATCGGGTGCTGAATCCCATACGACGTCAGCATAATCCAAAATAGGAAGGATATACGCATTGTAAATTTTTTCGAGTGTCTTTCTATCGAGATCGTTTTTAAATTTCCTCAATTGTGATAGTCTAGAGGCAGCTTTGTTTGCTGTGTATTCTATTTGTTTGTTCCATTTTAAGTTTGATTGAAATTCAAGGCCAAGGTGCTTATGCGATTCGTTAAATGAAATAGTTTCGTCCTGGAATATTAAATCTGGGGAATTATCTTGAGGCACGAATGAGAAGGATATTGCCTTGGTTTTCTTGGGATTGAACGAAACTAACCAGTTGTCTGCCCATAGACTGACCCTTTTGAGGTCCTCGTTTAGTTCTGATTGTAGGATGTTAAGATTGAAGTGAGAAGCTGTGAGACATGTGTCATCAGCATACATTCTAACAGTTGATGTGAGGTTATCTGGTATGTCATTAATGTATATTAAAAATAGGAAAGGCCCAAGGATTTATCCTTGGGGAACACCCGCTGTGATGGTTTCAAAATCAGAATAAGTGTTATTGATTCGGACCCTTTGCTTCCTGTTAGTGAGATAGTCCTCCAGCCATTTAGAAAGCTACCCTGTTATCCCATACGCGGTAGTTTTGGCAATCAACCCTCTGTGCCAGACTCTCTCGAAGGCTTTAGAGATATCACAAAATACTGAACAAGTGTATAAGCCTTTGTCGAGTGTCTGACACAGCTGGTGATAAAGATCAATCATTTGGAATGTAGTGCTGTGTTTCGGAACGAAACCCGACTGATTTTGAAATAGGAGTTTATTCTCATCGAAAAAGGACGAGATTCTCTTTAGAACTAACTTTTCAAGAATTTTACCCAGGCATGGTAGAAGGGAAATTGGTCGGTAATTAGCGCTATCTGCGGAATCTCCATTTTTAAAGATAGGAATCACATTGGCTTTCTTCCACTGTGATGGGAACTTTCCCGTTTGTAGAGATTTTTTAAAAATTAAGAAAAGAGGGTGGGCTATAGCGTTAGCCGTGCCGTGGAGCATTTTTGGACTAACTCCGTCATAGCCATAGGCTTTGTTCGTTTTAAGTGATCTGATCGCAGATATGACATCATCGACTGAAAATTTAAGTTCTGATAATTCTTTATTGCATCGTGAACTGAAATCAGGTAGTTTGTGATCTTTCTGGTCAATCGTGGAATTTGAGAGGAATTTTGTATTCAGGCACTCGGCTTTTCCCAAATCGTTTGAGACAAAAGATACACCATTGACTTTAATATGTCCATCCGTAGAATAAATAGGTGGTATTTTTGTTATCTTCTTTTTGTTCAAAAGAAAGTTGATGAGATGCCAGAATTCACGGGGCGAAGAACTGTCATTTACCCTATCTTCGATATTGTTGTCAAATTTGGCTTTCGCATACTTTTTCATGTTGTTGACTTTGTTCCTCGATTTTTTGTATTTTGTCCAATTATTTTCAGTGCCAGACTTGATGGCGACCGATCGCAATCTATCTCGACGTCGAATCTCACGTCGGATGTCGCTATTTAACCAAATTTTGTCTTTCGATCTTATCGTAACTGTAGTTTGTGGTATAGTGATTCGCATTATTTCAAAGAATTTATCATAGAAAATTTGCACTACCCTATCAATGTCGTTTTCAGGCTGGAGGAGATCGTCCCAATTTATATCATTTATTAAAATTTCCGCCTTTTGGAAGTCGCCGCGATTATAGTTCCATATTTTCCTTTGGAAGGAAGGGGATGACAGTTGATCAAATGAGATGGTCGCATAAACACCTAAGTGGTCCGAAATTTCTAAGTCAAGGATGTCGGCATCCCTCACTTGAATGTCAGGGCTTATAATGATGGGGTCCAGAAGCGTCGCGGATGTAGCAGTGATTCTGGTCGGGGATGTAATCACATTTCTGAGTGAAAAATAGTCCGTGATATTTTTAAGTTCGGACGAGGGATCTAGATAATTTGAATTAAAATCCCCAAGTAGTATTACTTTATGGGAAATATCTAACGCTTCAAAAATGGATTCCTCGAAGAGGGTCCAATAGTTTGGGGCACAGAAGTCCTCTGATCGGTATGATAGACATAAGAGAAATTTTGTAAGTTTACTGCGTATTTCAAACCACATTACAGACGTGTCAAATTCGAGACTTTCGATGCGCTTGTATAATAAGTTATCGTCGAAGTATACACAAATACCACCACCATGACAATCCCGATCGGCTCGGACAGGAGGGGTGAATCCTTCAATAAGAATATTTTCAGATGGGTATGAGGGGTCCAGATGAGTTTCGGTAAAGCATAATATATCATAATCAGATATTATGTGATTTATTTTGTGGATTTTATTCCGAATGCTTCTTATATTTTGTTGGAAAATGGTCAAAGTGTCGGGATGGTTTTCAGTTATTAATGTCTGGTCTAGTACAGGGCCCGGATTGACATGGACTGAACCTGAAATTATAAGAAGCGCTGTAATTAAAACCAGGATCAACGGTAGCCTAATACTTGATCCACGGAATGATTTCAATATGAGAAAGCTGCATGTAACATGTTTTATTTTCTGCGACGGGGCTTTCTTCTTTGAATCAAAAATTCCCGTCACTATACGATGCTGCTCGGCAGAGATACCCATTTATGGGATGTTCATGACCGAAAAGCATCGTACCGTGACGGAACTGAAGTTAATTTGGAAGACAGATGAAAAGTAATCCACAGCTCGGTCAGGGTTATTTCTAAAAGTGTGTTGTGTATGATTCAAGAGATATTTCAAAACTAATGAGTGAAACTGATTTAGAAATAAGAGAGAAATATGAGAAAAACATGGAGAAAACATGAGGAAAAGATGATATGAAACTATTGTACATTGTTGTGCATTTGATGGATCCATTTACATACATGTATATACAGGCCTAATGGGGTTTGGTAATAGTGTAGTCGGAGAAGCGAAAAAAATAGTGAACCTAGAAGAAATTGGTAGAGAAGCGGTTTTTATGTCATTGGACGCGGGAATATCTCCCGAATAATATATCCAAAATCCGCTAAAATCGGCTTTGAGCAATTTTTTCTACATCACTTTAAAATAGGGGTCCTCTTTCAAACATGTGTGCTGATTTTCTAATGAGCGATCATTGGCAAACATTGGGTACCAAGATGACATTGATATATTATTGCAACTGTGATATATATTACATCCAGTATGTATTTAACTTTGTAAATAAGTCAATATTGGCCACAGTTTCCGCGAAATTTTAATTTTTTCAACGAAAATATTATTCAGTTTCGCAAAAATGTGTCGCATTTTCAAAAATATATCCGAGTAAATTGTATATTGTTTGGAGATTTGTTCATCGAATGTGTCGCAAATGATATTTAAGTGCGCACAAGCATGTCCTGAATACGTCAATATGAAACGTGGATAATTTAATTAAACATAGAGTACAAATATCTGAAAAATATTAACCCTACCCCCAAAACATGAAATTTTAGGTAAAAAAAATGGAAAAAATAAAATACTTAAAACTATAACACTACCTAATTATTGATTAACTATGGGGCATTCTTTTAAATCATTTTGGTAGCATGTTTATAGAAAATTAGTGGTTATTTTATGAATATAACAGAGAACACCCGTATAGTATATGTACATTGACCCAATAAAAGGCGAGCAATTGTTAACTCGGCTGCTGAACTTGATATCAATATTTTCAGAACCGAGTTTGGGGCAGGTATGTGGTGGATATCTTATGAATATTCCAAAATCCACATAAATCCGACTGGGAAATAATGAACCTGAGAACTGTGCAAGGGGGCATATTTAACCCATTTTGTTTTGATTCTCCCATGCAATCACAATGAATGGCTATTACGCATGGAGTTAGTAAAGAGCGTCAAATATGATCATGCGTCATATAGTACATTAATGCCACACCAAACAATGTAGCATTGTCACTTGTATGCAAATCAAACTCTCGCTCACATCGCATAGCTACTTCGCAGCACTTTCGATACACATGTATTAATATTTCTATATTAAATTGGTTTGTCAAACTTCGTCTCCTGCTGAAACCCAACGGTGTCAACGTACGCTAGAGACAATTTGATTGTATTATCACTGGTGAGGTTATCTTGGTGAGAGTGTTGTAATTAATTGTTTTATTAGAATCACATTTTCTATCATTTGAGTTTAATCATAGTTTATTTGAGTGTCATATTAATAGGTGTATTATTATAGACATGTCTGAGGAATTGGCATCAGGGGACACTAGTCATTTATCGGCTGACTTATGTGTTATATGTAGTATTGGGTTTGATGAAGAGCAGTCAGTTGCTGTTTTGGAGAAAGGCATATTAACCCTCATTAGTTTCGGCGAGAAATGTGATCGGCTAGACCTCGTGCGTTACTTAAATAGTCACATTAGTGCAAGTCCTATTAGAAATGTGTTGGTACATAGAAAATGCAGACGTGATTTGACAGATTCTAAGAGAGTGTTGTGCAGTGCTAGTGGCAATGTTGAGATGTCATCGACAAAAAAAAACCTCAGATCTAGCCTGTTACCTTTCAATTACAAAGATGACTGCTTGATGTGTGGACAACATGACCATTTCGATAAAAACAATCCTCTTAGAACACAAGTTCGAAGTGTCACCACACTTCCACTGCGCAACAAGTTATTAGAGTGTTGCGCGAAAAGGGGGGATTCGTTTATCTTTTTGTCCAAACAAAACATCATGGTTGTATTGATCTGGTTGCGGCTGAAGCTGTTTACCATGACAGTTGTCTCAATCGTTTCATGTTGAAAAAATATATCACAGTACCAACGGATCGAAAGCCATAGTCCGGTCGGAAAATAGACTGTGAAATGCAGCAATGGTTTCAAATTGTTTGTGAGTGGATTGAGTCAGAATCTGGTGTCGAATTATACACTCTCTATGAACTTCATAGTAAGATGGTAGAATTCTCTGGTGGGTCCGAAGTATATTCCATAAAATGGCTAAAGGTGAAGTTACTTGAACACTATGTGACCTACATAGTTTTTGCTGAGGTGGATGGTCGAATCAACGTTATTTGTTTCAGAAATATGGCCAATTTCATAATCAATGATAAGTGGTACGCCGAGAAAAAAATGACATTGAGGAAGAAGCCGAGAGGATAGTAATGGCAGCTGCCAATATGATCAGAGCTAAATTGAGTGAGATGGAGTACAGTGTACGTCCATACCCTAGCATGGATGATATTTCTGATGTTGAGCGAGGTAAACGCTTGATTACAGCCCATCTGCTAACTCTGTTGAAAGTTCTGGTTCCTTTAGAATAGAAGCAAATCAGTATTGGTCAGTCTATTATTCAAGCAGCATGACCAAGATCAGTGGTATTACCGATTTTAATCGGCCTTGGTGTCGAGCTGGACCATATATTTGGGTAAAATTGGCTTGTAACGGAACTATCGCGATTAGGCTTCTCGATTAATTACTATGAAGTGCAGTCAGTAATCCAGGCCGAAGATGACGACAGTGTTCTTGCTTCATATTTCCCAGGGACGTTTACACAGTGGGTTGCAGATAACGTGGACCATAATATTGCAACACTAGATGGTCACGGGACATTTCATGGAATGGAAATAATTGCTGTATGTACTCCACGCGATTATTCCCCACTACAACCAAGACAACAGTTAGTCATAAGACAACAAAGATCCAAGGTTGATGATATTGTGAAAGGCAAAGGAGTGCCTCATATTCACCAATACATGACTTGTCCCGAAAAGTGACTTTCAATAGTCACATACAAGCATCTGCTCCAACTACAGTTCGTACATACATTGCCCCACAGATATCAAATCAGATTTGCTCTTGCATTCAGGGCGGCTTTCAAGTAAGCGAGCACACCTATACCCAATTGATCGGGTCTATATGGAACATATATTCTCCGAGTGCCCAAATGGCCCGTCCAATAAATCAGAAGTGTTTTTGCCTATCATTGATTTGAATCCGTCTGACGAGTCCTGTATTTATTCGACATTGCTTTTCATACAGAATCAGACTATCAAACAAAGCATTTCAACCCCATGCTTGACATTTGATCAGCCACTGTGGTTAAAGGCAGTAGAATGTCGTTTACCGACTCGGGGGGATTCAACGTCATGTTGTGCTGTCTTGGAAGTATTGGTTCCATGATGAAGGGATCTGGTTTGGAAGAGGCAATGGAAACAATCTATGGTCCTAATGCAGTACAACATATGATGAGTCGAAAGGCAATCTCAACAACTATTCGTGGCCACATACTAGTAGAGGTAGCTCTTTATAACAAGTTAACACCGGCTGTCGTCGAATAACCCGATATAGTACTGCCTGACATATCGGATATATAATCAGCGGGCAAAATTGTCAACGCTGTAGATAACGAAACTGGTCTTCTGTCTGACACTGACAACGTTTTGGAAACACTTGATCCACATGTTGGACAGATATCAAAACTGACAATATTAGACACCAGATGGGAAATAGGTAATTGTGGCGGCCGATGGCACTGATTTGTTAGTCCTGCTCGTGTACTATTGGAATGAAGACATGGCAGATATATACTTCCTTTCAAATGCAGGGAAGACAGTCACGGACGGTGTAGCTATCTGGAAAATCCAAGATATTGTGCAGAAGGACGACCAACATTTTTTTTATTCATACCTGGACTGGATGCGGCACAACATCAGCGACATACGGGCAAGGTAAAGCAAACATGCTAAAGAAAATAGAGTCGCCCGAAATACAACTGGCGAGTGTCATAAGCAACATACAGCTGACGAAAATCTCGTTGGGGATGTTGGTGTGAAATTGTTCAAGATGATTTATGCTGGCAAAAAGGATGACACTCGGAATGGTTTGAGGAAATTCTTGGAAATGATTTCCTTGGCCAGAGGATTATTGGATCCGCAGAAATTACCACGGGCAGCATATTTCCATAGCCTATTAAAGAGTTCACATGCAGGTTATGATATGGGAATCTCTGTGGGACACACATATGGACCCAGCAGAGTGGGGGTGGAAAACCCAAGGGGACACAATTAGTTCCAGTCATGACAGACCTAGAAGCTGCACCTGATTCATTTCTAAAATTTGTCCGTTGCAAGTGCAGGCTAGTGCATGAGTAGGACTTCTTGTGGGAATAATTCATGTGCATGTAGAAAAAGTGGCTGAAAAAATTCGGAGGAAATTCTCATTGATGAAGGCGAGACTGAGAGCTGAAAGTGGAACACCAATATGACAAAACATTTCTTTCTTTAAATTTTGGTCCCTATTATGACACCCATCTTGGAGTATGAAGGTCACGTTGTAACACATATGTATGTATGAACTGTTGTTATTTTTAGCAAAATACATCATATATTATTCTATGAGTAGTTATACCAGGTTCAATGGTCGAGTTGATAATTTTTGCCTTATCCGACTATATACATTGTATATATTATAATATCGGGGTTTCTCTGTCATATTCACAACATAAGCAATACTTTTCTATAAACATGTCACTATAATGACTTAAAAGTATTACGCATACCTCATAGTTAATCAATAAATAGTTAGTGTTATATTTTAAGTTTTTTTTATATTTTCCATTTTTTTACTTGAAATTTCATGTTTTGGGGGTAGGGTTAATATTTTTCAGATATTCTTGCTCTATTATTAATTAAATTATACATGTTTCATACTTGTGTATTGAGGATATGCATGTGCACATTTTAATACCATTTGCGATACATTCGATTATCCAATTTACAAAAAATATACAAATTACTCAGAGATAATTTTGAAAAAGAAAAAACATTTTTTGCTCAAGTGAATGATAATTTCGCGAAAAAAAAATAAAAATAGGGCCGAAATTTTTGTCAATATTGACTAATATATAATGGGTAATATAGACTGGAGGTAATACTAATAACAATTATAGTTATCTGTCAATGTCATCTTGGTACCCATTGTTTTACAATTTATTGCTAATTTGAAAATCAACACAAAGGTGACAATATTTCAAAGTGATGTAGAAAATATTGCTCAAAGCGGATTTTGGATATGTTGTTCTGGAGATGTTCCCGCGTGCAATGACATAAAAATCGCTTCTCTACCAATTTATTCTAGGTCCAACCCTTCTCCGACTATACTATAACATTGGTAGATCATAATATGATCATACGTAAACGTAATTTGCGCCCGCTTGTTACCGGATGAATTTTTATCATTAGAAGGATTTGATGATAAACCCTAAAGGGACACAAGAAAATAATATATACAATGTATGTAATTCATCACATATAACGTAAATGTGGATGTTTAGCCTGCCCGTGTAATACTAGTCTTAGCTGTCTGGCCATCGACGCTGTCCTGTCTGGAATTTTGCGCGCCGATGTAGGTTGTGACGTCATGATGTATGTCTTGGTGTCATGACGCCTTTACTGGTTGTCCAAAAAGCAATTTAAAAGGACTCCGCGATCTTTCAATCTGAACTTATAGTTTCCGTTTGTCGGCCTTGAACATTGATAATATTTCTTCAATCTTTTAGGCGGAAATGCCGTTAGAAAATGGAAGATCAAATCTAAACGGCCAGTAAGGCCCCTAGAATCCTCTTTCGGGGAAAATATTTTTAATAATTTTATAAAATATGTAAATAAAACTTTTTCATGCAATTTCAGTTTTTGTTAACCAGAGCTTTGGTTTAATTACATTAAAATTTTAAAATATCTCTGGCTTTAGGAGCATGACGTTCCTGCGTATGATGAAATATAGCTAACATTTACCGGAACAAAGTTTTTTATTTTGCCCTGGAGCATTTCGCCTAATTACACATTTCGAGGTGGTGTTAATCAATACAAAATGGCGGCCGTCACCAACAAAATAATTTGTTGAACTCAGCTGACCCTTGAGTTATGAATAAATTATTCTATTTCAGGTGTGTTCAATCTATATTTAGATTGGGCTGAAAAAGTCGATTAGTATATCTCATATCCGCATACGTATACCCTAGGTCGCTTCGCTTCCGCGGCTTTGCCGCGGGAGAGCGGGCGCTATAATAAAACACTTATTGCATTGTTTCGAGGTTGACATGAGGATTTATCAACCCTTGGAAGTTAATATTCACCTTGGCCTGCAGCCTCGATGAATATTAACTTCCTCGGGTTGATAAATCCTCATGTCAACCTCAAAACAATGCAATAAATGTATAATCACACCGGTCACCCGCGTATCACCAACACGGAGGAGTACCTATTGTCACGGAAATCCGGTCGTCTGGTCAATGTTTTGGTGTCAAGAAAATGTGAGTTTATTTATTTATATGCATTTTATTTATAATTATTTCCGGTTTAATATTACGAAAATAAATCCATTCCAATATTCGTTGTGTGGATAATGTGATATGTCTGCTTTGTTGGAATAATCTCGTTATGTTCAGTGACAGATACAACGAAAATGGAAATTACAGTATTAATCGCTCGTTTTTACTAATAACAACTGGCGCCGAACGGATCAAAATTACCATAATATATTATATAATGTGTGCCCCACAAAACATGGTGTTAGCAGCTTCATCTGATGCATAATTCTCACCAAACAGCCTCTTCAAAAAACGTCGATTGTAAAAAAAATGTACCAACAACTCGGTGAGAAGTACCGGTTGTTGCGGTGAGCAATACGTTTTGAGTACCAACTGACTCGGTGTTAAAGTTTCCCAAAATTGGAATGTTTTCTTGAATTTAGGACACGGCGGACAGAATATAACCCTGGAATATAGCATGTCATACAACGGTCTATGAAATTTGATGGAACTGATGGGTTTTCAACTGATTTGGCACATCTGGCCAGGAATATATTTTATGCAAGTTAACGTTATTTTTCCATATTTTTTTCCAGAAATGAGATTGCAGATCATGTCCAGCGACTGTTCGAGTGTCACCGCTGGCGACTCTTTTTTTAACACATTGAGTGGCAGTCGAACACGCCATAATATACCATAAAAATGAAGAACTAGAGAACGTCAAATTGGCATTAGATCACACAACCGGACACAACGGATACCAGCGTATAACACACCCTGGATTATTACCATCTGAAATTTCACAAAGTAGTAGTGAAATGTTTGTGTCCGTGGACGACAGAATAACGCTGTGAGAATACCATCCAGCTACATTAAAGAAAAGAAAAATATCCGTATATAATGACCATAGCTATACCACCACCAATACCGAAGACGACTCAGCAAATACCATCAACACCACAGTGATCAACAATAATGGCGATAACCAACAAGGCAACACCACCACCACCCACAACAACAACACCAGAGCCTCGGGATTCCAGAGAAATTCTCAGCTCGGATCCAGCATGTGTTATCACATCAACCACATCGAGTTGGAGCTTGTACATATACCACAAACTTTCAATCTTTGAGTTAATTTTCAACGTTACACCCATATGGTTGGCCATTTCAACTAATTGACATTTCAGTCCAAAACATATCTGATATATAGGGCTACAAATAGACCAGTGTACAATTTCCAAGTTAAGTGGTGGCATGCAGGCATGACATTTCCAACTATTGGCCATTTTGGCAAACATTGGCGGGGTAGACACTCAAATTCCTTAACCCATGTTCCACAATAAACAGTTATCAATCAGGGGGGGGGGCGGAAAAAAACTGCGGGACACAACGTACCGGGGGTGGGGGGGGGGTACCTAGGCGTCAAAAATTTACACGTAAATTTTGTCCTTATTCATTTAGGGGGGGGGGGGGGGTTGTCGGAAAAAATTTGCATGTAATTTTTTTCCAAATATGTATTTTCAGATTCACAACTTCAATTTTCTCTCATTTTATAGAATATGGATTAACCTTAATATCCAAATCATATATACATGAGTAGTACAATCCACCTGAAACAATTTTGGATAACCACTGTCTTGGTTTACATGTGATATTGACCTCATTAACCCTCTTAATAATGCCGACTATGTCAGTGTCTACCAGTCGAATGCAGAATTCTACCCTGCGATCGCTTATCTGGCAAATGTTTACTGCAGAACTATCCCATGTATTAAACAATTTCTCCTCCAATGGTATCAGAAAACAGTTATATGCTGGTATCTCACTCATCTCATTTGCATCTTTTTCAAATTCGAGGTAATGACTAGTTGTCATTTTTTAAAGTGCATACAAAGCGTTGCGATCACCAATATACATGTTTGTACATGTCATGACATCACGAGGTACAAATCTGCGTTCTACTGGTAGACAATGACCATTTTAGTCATAAATATCTAAACTAAGTTACCAAGCACCTTCTCGTGAATTGTATGCTCCGGTGTTTTTTTCGGTTTCCGGTCAAACCGAGTTGTTGTCCGGCTGGGGTAAATTTTATTTTTCTGGGGGGGGGGGGGGGGGATGGTCAGTGGAAAAAACTGCAGTTTTTGCTGTTTTGGGGGGGCCCAACCGAAGAAAACAGTTTTTTCCACCCTGTGTCTGCAGTTTTTTTCCGCCCCCCCCCCCTGTATCAATGAATATTTAACCCATAATGATAACCAACTTCTCCCTTGTTAACTCTCGATACTGAACGCGTCGACAATCGGAAATTTTATTAATGACACAACGTTTGTTGGAAACGTGACACCAAGTATATAATAGGTTGAAATTGTTTCCATTGTTTGATTTTCCAAACAGTAATTAAGGGGGATATGTTGTTTTCAGAAGAACGAAAGCATATTCATTTTATAATTTTGGTCTGAAATGGCCATCAGTTGAACATATTCCAACCTTAGTTGAAAATGTCCAACAGTTGATGAGTTTGAAATGCCAGTTGGAAATTTCCAACCAAGGTTGATGCAATGGTATGTCAACTCTATGGATTTGGTCTGGTTGTTTGTGGATGGGTGCAGTTGGAAATTTCAAAGTGGAAACTCTCCCAACGGGGATCTGTAGTCACGTCCCCTGACCCATAAGTGTGTTAGTAGTATGCAACCAATACCCAGGTTTTTACAACAAACGAATTTGGAAGACATTGCTTTATTGTGAACACTTAATGCTTTGTCTTCTGTCCGTGTTTTGCAAGGCCAGTGTTGTACTTGTAAACCCTGCCACATTCACAACTGAATGTGGTCCCACCGTGTACGGCAATTATGTGAACTCTTAAAGTGTTTGCGACAGAGTAACACAGCGTACATTCTGAGCATGAGCAGCCAGAGTTTCCACCGCATGCTTTTGCATGACGTTGCGGGTACCCTTTAGCGGTAAACGTTTTCCCGCGCAGACTTACTTTTATATGGACATGAGCCAGTTTGTATATTCACGTGTGTCTGGAACGCCGTATTCTTGTGAAATGATTTTGTTCTTAATGACAAACCCCTGAGATTCAAAATAGTATTTCGGAGTCGCCAGACAAATGTGTGGAGCTTCTGCCACCATTCATTAATCAATATCTTGTTGTTGTTGTTTTTGTTGTTTTCGTTGAAGTGTTACCCGGACAGAGAAACAAACAGACTTTTAAATCAGGAAAACACTTTGGACGTTTGAAAAGTATCCGCACCAGTCAGGGGGGGGGGGGGGTGACAAAATTTCTTCCGGCACGTATGCCGGGGTGGGTGGGTGGTCAAAGCCACCAACAAGCAATTTTTTCCGCAACTAAAAAAACAAATTCCTGCTTGTTTTTAGTGTTTTGGCAATGAGTTGGGCTTCAAAACCACTTTGAATCAGTTTGAATGAGAGAAATAATGTAATTCTAACTGGTAAACTGACTGCAGGCAGTTATCGTGTTGTATTTTGTTGCAAATTTTGAAATCCAAGATGGCCGCTGGCAGCCATGTTTTTTTGGCCGAATGACCTCAAAATTACTCATTCCTATTTACATGTCCATGTTAACATCCATGATAAACAGTATGCACAGAAATTCATATACAGCTGTTTACAGTGAATTTCCTCCCGCAAATCTCTGTTTTAGTGTTAAAAGGGGGGGGTGGGTGTCAAAAAATGGTCGGAAAAAACTGCCGAAAACGGAAAAAAAATTGGCGGTGGGGGTGGGTGGGTACAAAAAATGATCGAAAGGGAAAAAATGCCATACGTGCCGGAATTTTTTTTCCGACCCCCCCCCCCCCTGCACCAGTGGGTACTTCAACCGCGACAATAGGTACTTTCACAAGAAATTACACCGATTTGTTGATACTCATAAAATTATCGACAACAATTATTTAAATCCTTAATTTGGCGTTTTGTATGATTCTAACACACGAAAAGGACTTTGTCCTATCATAAGTAATGTACATCTTTCCGGCTAGCTTCAGGATCACATGGACAATTGAACACGGTTGTGATTATATCAATATTTAGTCAGAATTATTTCCTCAAGACTGTAAATTTTTCCAAATAATCATTTCAAATCATTAGAAAAGTCACGATTTAAATGGGCCAGATAATTTCTATCAACGAGTGATAATCCATCTACTTAATATGTGGTTAATTGTTCTTCTGGTATATCGATTAACCGTCATTTTAGCGATTTAGCTAATTTATCCCACATTATGTGGCTAAACATTTTCAAAAGTGGGCTAACAAAATTGCACAAGTGGTTAAAAAATGGCTACAAAGAATTTTGGACCAGGGTGAACACTGTTCCCATCATTTGCTAACTTCAAATGCATCTCAAACACGCCAGGAACTAAATGAGAATATGACTAAGACTTCAGAAACACTGCTGGGATGTGTCAAAAAATTGTCTTATTATATATTACTTACGTTTTGTATTGTTTGAAACAAATATGAATGTCTGAAATACGTGAGGTGACTTGCAATATTGTCTTAAATTACCACACCCCGTGTGCATTTATCACTGTATACCAGGGTACCAATTCCCAATGTACCGACTATTAATTTTCTGGTACACCTGTATGTATGTATACCAATATCAATACCAAATCATCCTGATATTCCCGGTATCTCCCGGAACATTCTACAAGTTGTATGATAATCTGCAAGTGATGTGCCTATATGGTCGGAACAATTGATTTTTAGGTTTGCTTTAAAACACCATAAAAATGTCTCAAGTCACACGTATTTATGGTACCCCAGGTTCATGATATTGTCTTTGGTGACCTACAGTTGACATCAAGCTCAGTCATACTTCGCAATTTCATTTAAATTGTGTTCACAATATAACACAAATGAGCTAAATATAATTGTTATGTTATGTGGAGATTATTTGCACAAATTCTTTGAAAGAAGGGCGGGTATCTGGAAATCATTTTTGAATTTTAAATATTAGGAGTGGGTACCTGAATATATGTGGAAACAAACTCGTAAAATAGTGGGAATACGTGGCGGTCACAACAGTGGCCATAATTTAAAACTAGTCGTGTCCAATAATTTTAAGAAACACTCATCTCAGCCATAATTATATGGAATTACTTTGGCCTAGAAATGTCTACAATTTAAGATACGATGTGGCTAAAGAGCAGTATACCGTTTGGCCGGACGCACTAAAGAGCGGTACCTATAACGTCATATTGGCGCATTGCATTTTAAATTCATACAGGTTGAAGTATGAGAAAATACCCAGCTCAGAATATTTCCTGGCCAGTTTATTCGCCAGCTGAAAATGCATTGATATGCCTAGACCATATGGTTACAATTTGACATAAATTCACATTGTGAAGAGCGTTTCGTGTTATTACTGTTAATAATACCCGAGGCTGACATGGCGATATACTACTATACAGTATCAGGGACTGTTCCAGGGTTTGGTCAACCTTGAGGAGGGTATACGGGTGGGTGCGTTTGGCACTAAAGTGCGGTATACCACCCCCATGATTTAACTTCACCTCACTCATTTTCTTCCTGATTAGGCCCTTAAATTTTAAGCAATGTTAACACGAAAACAAAACTATTCTCTCAATCTTCCGCTTTTAGTCATCTGGGTCAACAATATGTGACAGTTCGGGTTATGGTGTGTTATATTGGGGTATGAAACGCATGACATGATCGGCTGTTGACCAATCACCGAACATGCTTTAGTATAACACACTTATATACTTATCTGATACTGAAATAAGCCCAAAGTGGACTTATACCAGTTATTCCGTTTTATGGCGCGGGCCAAAGTGAAAAACACATTACAAAAATCGTACATCAGGTAAATCGATTTAGGTTCATATATAGCGTAATTCAGTTCAAAATAATGGCTTATTTGCGTTTTTGAAATATGTTCAATATCAGTTTATTTTCAGACGAACAGGCTGTTTCGTTAAACTTTAATATAAGCTATTTAACCTTAAACTAGATTGATATATTTAAGATTCAACAGCAAAGTTGCGGCTTCACCCATAATAAAAATGTAGGTCTAGTAGAGTTGTGCCTATTGTCACATTGATGCATGATATGAGTTATATATTTCATCAGAAATCAATTGTTGCCTGTGCTACAGAAACATTAGGCTGAGAATATCTTAAATGTCCACGATTTACAATAGAAGCCTATTCTAATCTTTATTTGAGCTGGTTTTTGCTCAACGAGTGCCTATATGAGACTCTCACTTGTCAAAATATGGGTTCGCTTGTTTCACCGGAAAATCAGAAAATGAAGCACCATGAGAGTACATTGGACATAAGCCACTAGAGATGTCAGGTCTGATATAGATAGAACCGCATGGGTGTCTGGATTTAGACGAAATTATCGCACGAGATTTGTTGGCGGAGCGATACATCGAGTGCGGGACGCGCAATCCCACACGAGAGGTATCGCGTTCTGCCAACAAATCGAGTGCGATAATTTCGTCTAGATTCAGACACTCATACGGTTCTATTTTTATTACATATCTACGTATCATAGTAAGTTGACTCACAATCGTACATCTCCGGTACAGAAAATGTGAATTTAATTGAGTTTTAACGGAATTTTAGGGTTAACGCAACAATCAGACAGGGAGCCCTTCTATCCGCGAGTGAACTTGACCCATCTTGACCCGCGCCAAGGTGTTAATTGGGTTGTCGCCCTTGCGTTGAAAAGTTGAAAAAGTTAAAATAGTAACGGCGAAAGTCAGTCTAACAACACTGGATGAAATAGTTCCGTCGACAGATTGCACTAGTGCGATTTTGAGAATTATCACACGCCTGGAACGTCGTGCGATCATGCGAATTACGTTGATAGATATGTAATAAAATATGGTGACGGACATGTGCAGAATGAAGTCAGAATGAGGGGGCTAGCATCACTAAATTCACCTTCTGTATGGGGACCCCATTCTGCTCATGCCTCATCTTCTTTGGAAACAATGTTTATTGTCAAATCAACAAGTGTTCTAGTTTCTTCAGAAACAATTTTTTTTTAGTTTAGTTTATCTACATTCACAAATTTGCAGATAATACATTGCATAATCGAGGTTCCCAATGGGTGCAATTCACAATATTCACCATCTGGGAACATAGATCTGAGTCTAGGTCACCAATAGCAAATGAGGCTATGCAGAATGAGGTCCCCGGAGGATGAATTTGGTGATGCTAGCATCAAGCATGAAAGGTGTAGGTTGTTCGTTAAGTGTTCTCCAAACAATTTCACGTGCATGATCGTTTGACATATTTCGTCATCAAGACACAATTATTGATATCGACGGATCATGATAAGTAGAATCAGCCTGGAGATTGATAGAAAGTTAATGTACCGACCGTATATATGCCTATTTACAGAACCTGATAATATAAACTTGACCCAATACTCATTTCTGTCAACAATAGTGTCTAAATACATTTTTCTGAAAGAAAATGATCCATGTGGACGTTTTTATATAGTGTAACGACACCACAGAGGACAGTTTAATATTGCCGTATATTTGACTTCGCTCATGCCAATAACTGATATGTACCCCTGTACCAACCCGGATGTACCCCTGTACCAACCCGGATGCCTAAATTTAATTGCCACCATTGATTTTCTTTTCTTATTATTCCGACCAACTTTTAAACAATGTTAGCTTAAACAGACTCCCACATAAAAATGTTACATGTTAATTAAAGGGGTACTGTACACTAAATCCCGCCATATATGGGACCATCTCCTTTTATATTCAACAGAATATATGCAACACATGGATGGATTTGAGCCGTGGATAAGTGCAAAATACATTCATTTACTTTATGAACGTTTCAAACAACATGATAATTATAGCGAAAATGAATTTATGACTGAAGTCATAAATTCATATTCATTATAATTACCATTTTGTTTGCATCGTTCATAGCGTGCACAAATGTATTTTGCATTAATCCATGGCTCAAATTCACTCAGTTGTTGCATGTATTCTGTTGAGTATAAAAGGAGATGGTCCCATGATAAATGACCGGATTTAGTGTACAGTGCACCTTTAACATGCTGTTTTGATGACAAACAAGGTATAAAACATGCGTTATAAATCATGTTAAATAATGGTGTTATGTCCTAACATTTATAAAAACATAACATGTTATTTACAACATGTTGTTTGAGGGTAAATGTTGCAACATGATAATTTGATATATCATGTTATATCATGTTATGATCATAATCATGATATATCGTGGTAAATCATGTTAAAAACATGGTTGTACGTGGCGACTCATTCAGAATTACTGCCCCCTTGGAGGTTACGTACGTCCGCAGTAATTTTACACATTGGCAAAAACAATTTGCCCAGGGGGTTGTCAAACATTTTTTCTCGGTAAGTATTAGGGGTACTGGCCACAATTTGTTTTTTCCACCAGTTTCCACGGTTAAAAATTCTCCGTATTGCTCAACTACTTTTGGCATCAAAACTTAGAGATAATGTAATTTTAACAATAAAACTGGCTTTAGACAGTCAGTATAGATTGTTTCTTGTTGTAAAATTACTAAATACCCGGTATATGTCAGTCTTGTTCACTCCAAACATAAAATTCATGGACACTTGCATTGCATAAACAATCTCTGCCGCGTCAAACTGGGCTAATCATATACACCAACCTGTAATAGTAGTAGTAGGAAACATACACTAAGTGGTGAAAATTCTAATATTCTTCCGAAAAACTTCGTCTTTCTAGGGTGGTTCATTCGAAAAATAACTTGTCAGCTGTATGAATGTAGTGTAATGTGTAATATACTAACTTACCTTGAACAACTTCCACAAACGACATACAGAGAAGAGTTATATAATATCCACATGCCATTTTAGATACGTTAAATACACCAGGTATATAAGTACGATGCGACGTCTCGTGATAGAAAGAGCCAATGCCATGCGATCTCAACTTCACAAATGATGTATCCACGACTACAAAACATATGCCATGCGCAGTGTCCGTGATACTAGGCATCTATCAATGTATACTATAGGCAGACAAAAGGCAAGCAAACATCAACAAAGTTTTCATATTGATTCCAACATTCTGATCAATATACCCAGTGAGTCTAGTAACGAGCTATATATACGATGGTATATAGGAATCAGCTTGTCCGTCCGTCGGTCGAGCCGCCAGGCCGTCCGGACGTCGGGGGGGGGGGGGGGTGGGGGTCGAACCGTCTGTCCGTCCGTATTAGCAACTTTGTCAGAGTTTTATTTCTATATTTTTATTCAAATTTTTTTTTAAACTGGGCACATATATTTAGTACCTTGTGCACCTGCGATTATGAGGTCCGTCCGACTTTTTTTTGGTGGAGTTATCGCCCTTTTTCGCAACACTCAAAATCAGTATCTCAGTCTGTCAATCTATGTGTGCGTCCGACTTACCTTCCAAGAACATAACTTGAGTGCGTAAAACAGATATCCTTGCGAAAACGTTTGGAGCGTACCACAAAAGTGAAATCTTTCTTGTTAGAAGCATCAATACCGGCAAATTGCAGATCAGTTGAGAGATTTACCGCGAATTACGATCGAAATAAACCACTCTATTATGGCTTTATAGACAAATAATATTAATAATACACCACATATTCAGTTTGATCTGTATTTTATTCATAAACTAGCTATTTGTAGTGTTCATATCGGGATTTCTAAAATTTGTTGTTATTTCGGCCCAGAAGAGATAGACCAACTTTAGAGATTATCTATCGCTTTCTAAATACATTTTATATAGTTTCCGGGGTCTAAACTAATAAATATGATGAAGACACCTGTCCGGAAACGCTTCTGTCAATTAATAATATTGATTTTATATCGATATTTTCTAATATAATGTGATGAACAAATGGGACATTTTTTCGTAATTATTTTTAGAATTTTTAGATACAGTTATGCCTCATGCTACATTCCGAACGAACGCGAGCCACAAAATGTCCCAAATTGATTGTATGTATAATATATACCAGAACATAATAAATAAAATCAATATTAATTAACCCTTTACCCAACAAAGCGGCCCTGTGCCAATGCATTCTCTTATATATGCGAGTCGACCATAGGTCGCCTCGCATATATAAGAGAATGCATTGGCTTAACACATATTAAAAATGATAAAAATTGTCAAAGAATGTAGAACAATATTATAAAAATTGTTAAAAAATGTAAGACAAAATTATAAAATTGTTAAAGAATGTAACATAGGTCGCACATAGGTCGCCTCGCATATATAAGAGAATGCATTGGCTTAACACATATTAAAAATGATAAAAATTGTCAAAGAATGTAGAACAATATTATAAAAATTGTTAAAAAATGTAAGAAAAAATTATAAAATTGTTAAAGAATGTAAGAAAAAATGGTAAAAAGTGTTTAAAAAAGTATTTTTTAGGCCAATGCATTCTCTTATATATGCGAGGCGACCCATGGTCGACTCGCATATATAAGAGAATGCATTGGCACAGGGCATAACTGTAACCATCACAATGTGGTCAATGAACCGGTTCCAATGATATCCATATTTGTATGGTGTTATTGAGACAGACCGAAGATATTTTAGGCTGTTGAAGCTTTATTTGGGCGTTTTTGGCCGTTTTGTTGGGTAAAGGGTTAATAGAAGCGTTTCGGGATTTTTCTTTGATTACTATTTATTTTTATATCCATGCAGGAAACTATTTAAAATTTGTTATAGGAAGAGATAGACCATCTATAAGTTTATGTTTAACCGAAAAAGTTTGAAGAAAAATTCTATAACGCGTTATAGTAAATTTGTCTTCTATCGTTTCGGTTATAACTCATAAATTAATCTTATAATTTAAGCCCAGTTTTGGTCAGAAACGTCTCGTTTCCCCCAATACATTTCCACCATGTTAGATCTTTGCGCGAGCAATAACACTAATGATGTGTCCCCTGAAACAAAGCCTACACCAGTGTCGATGCGTGGCACCAAACTCACGACCAGGAACCTACGTCACAAATCAAGTAAGTCTCTAACCCAAAGCGGTTTTGATTTAAATTTATTTTTAAACATATATAAACGTTTGCTTGATGCGATAATCTAGTACATGATCTGTGGAAATTCACGATTCAAATTAAAATAAATAGTAATCGTTAAACACTCATAATTATAACTGATATTTACAAGCAATATAGGTATTGGTTTTGTCCAGATTTTGAACATCAAACACACCTCAGCCATTAAATAGACCTTCGTAAAATGCATATAACCCCTTTCACTAGTAAATACAATAACCCATGCAACAGATACCATGGTCACCACTGCATGAGTTCCAGATAGCAGCTATATACCCTAACGTCTGAAGCGACGGTTTAGAGATTACATCAGTACATGCAGATTCCTGGGCCATCGTGCAACATCGTGAACGAGGAGACAGTGGGTAGAAGGTAAACAACCATCAACACAGTCTTGATGGAAACTATTGGCTGCGGACACACTTAACACATTAGAGATGGCATAGTAGGTGTGACAATTGATTATGTTGGAGTTTGGTGACAATTGATCGTCATAATTACAATGCAATCGCACAGTGAGTCTATCAAGCTCTATCAGCGTCGTGGTCGATATTTCAAGGAATTATTTACCTGAATGTCTTGTCGCTGTTGGTCTTTACTCAACACGCAAACGTAGCAAAATAAAAAAAACGCAATTGGAGAACTGTCTTAATATGCATGAAATGAATGTAAGTAGATACATATGCATTGATATGTGAGTGAATGAGGGATTGCCACGGTCAAACACAATTCAGGACAATCGATCATGTAATTATATATATATATCGATACAATGTTGCAAAACGTAATTAACCTTGGTGAAACGCAATGGGTTAATTGGTCCAGTCGACTCATTGTGCGGAAACTCAGCGAGCAACATGGCTAGCTTTGACTCCCATATAATTATGACAACCAATTTATTGTCACCAAACTCCACCATAACAAATTGTCACACCTACTATGCCATCGCTAATGTACTGTGGTACGCGTGTCCACAGCCATTGATTCCAGCTATCTTCGCCTTTTGATAATTATGCCCATTAGACACTACGATGGTTCAGACTAAGAAAGACCATTATTAGAGTACGACGTAATAGTCTGGTCGGAAAAGCTACATTTGTGGAATACTAGAACCCTAGAGGCATTTTTGGGGAAAAGCATGAAACTAAGTTTTCTAGCATGATTCAAGTATGCTGAATCCAATGAGGGTGCCTGTCGCTGCCTGTGACCCATATTTCACCCATAAAATCAACTTAAAGTCACATACTGTTTTTATTGCCTCGAAAATACAGTAAGTCAATATCGAGACATATTTCACACTCGTTATACATATAATCTCATGAATATGGGAATACTTTGTTATTTGAATCACTCCTCGTGACCTTTCTGTCAGAACTATCTCATCATCTGCTATACATATATGGACAAGTTACACAATGTTATTTAATAAATAAACGCTCTTCATGAAATCACACCCGGTTGAAAGTTCTGTGATTCAGGATTAAGTTGAAAATATGACGTTTTTTCACAAATATCTGAACAGAACTTTGTAATCTAAGTGAGGCATATCATTACATATGAATATTCCAACTCATTGGCACCAAAATTCTTACTTTGGCTCAAAATAGCTGCCAAAATGGCCGCCAAAATATGGAAAATGGTAAATATTGCCCCAGCGTGTCCTGCAATCGCTTGCAAGTTGTGGTTGATGTATAAAATTGGCTATTCTGCCTCCTATACATTGAATACTAACATGTCTGATGCACCATGGTCAATTGTTACTATTGTCACCACTGACATCACAAAAAATATTGGACTTTTCTCTCAAAAACTTGACATAAATATCGGCAAAAATAAACTGTTCAGGTATGGACCATTTTTTCAAGTAAAATGTAACTGTCTTTGGATTCAAATGTGTTTATTGTTTTGGTCTATCTTAAATGTGTCACACTACGGTATGTATAGACCAAATTGCTCACAATGGCTTCCAAAATGGCAACCAAATTTGTATCCCGAACATTGTTGTCTGTGTTATCATAAAAGGTAGTAAATTGTGACTCACTTGGTTATTATACGTGTTAGTTAATTAACTGAGAACTATATGTTCTATTCTGGTTGCCCCAGTTCCGTATGGGGCATGACAAATTAATTTTAAAGTATGGAATTTTGCCGAGAACCTGATTGTGATTCTGGCCATATTATTGAAAGGAAATGGGCAGAACTTTGAGACGGAACCGAGATGAACCATAACCTGTGGCTATTCTGGTCCATTATGATAACAAAAAATATCCACTGGATACAGGGTGGATGCCACGATGGTAGTCAGGGAGTTACTCTATGATCATAGGTGATGTAAATAGATATACATGGAGTTATTGTATGTCAAGAATGATGTGAATAGGTATACAAGGAGTGACTATATAGTTATGTGTGGGTTGTCCATGGTAAGATGTATAGGTATACAGGGAAAGGTCATGGTCATGTGTGAGGTGAATCGGTATGAATGGAGTGACTGTATGGTGTATGGTTGTGTCTATCCAGTACGGGTGCCTGTATGGACATTGATGTGGTGTATGGATATAGCTACATGGTGGGATGTACATGTGTTATCTGTATGATCATGGATGGGGTGTGTGGATAAATAGGGAGTTATTTTATGGTTACGGGGAATGTGTATAGGTATACATTGAATGAGTGTACGGTCATGATTGAAGTGTATATGCATACCTGGCGTAAGCTGTGTGGACATTATCGAGCGTGTGGGTATATAGGGAGTGTCCTTGCAGTATATATTTATATATCTCGTGGATGTATTATCATTGGTGGGTGTATAGGGATTAGCTGTATGATCATTGATGGCGTGTATTATTATACACTGAGTTGCTGAATTGTCATGTGTGAGGTGTATATGCAAGTATGGAAGGTATGAGTGGTCGTGTGTGCAGGTGTTTTGTATATCTGGAAGGACTGAATGGCCGTTGGTGAGGTGTATATGTATACCTGGATTGACTCTATGCCATAGGGCTGCATATGTATATATGGAGTGGTTATATGACTATGTGTGTCGAATAAGTATACATGTAGTGACTGTGTTGTCCATGGTGAGATGAGTACATTTAGGTATACAAGGAGCGACACTATTATCATAAATGTAATGAATATTTATACAGGGAGTGACTAAATGGTCATGTGTCAGGTGTATGAGTATACCTGGTGGTCCTGCTTGGTGACTCGTGGCGGTATGGTCATGTGTAGGTTATACGGGTATACACACGTGTTGCTATATGGTCATGGGCGAGGGGTATGTGTATATAGCGAGTGGCTATATGGCCATGGATGAGGTGCATATGCATACATGGAGTGACTTTTCTGACATGGCTGGGGTGTATTAGTATATCTTGTGTCGCTATTCGGCTATTGTGTGACACATAGGGATACAGGGAGTGACATGGCCAATGGTGAGGTGAATATGTATACAAGGATTGACCATGATCATGTATGAATGTTTTGAATAGGTACACACGGGGTGACTATATGGACATAGGTCAGGTGAAGGAGTATACCAGGTGGCATGGCGAGGGTATGTGTATGAAGCGAGTGGCTATATGGCCATTGGTGAGGTGCATATGTATACCTGGAGTGACTCTATGGTCATTGTTGTGGTGTTGATGTATATATTGAATGTCTATTTGACCATGTGTGTGGAGAATAGGTATACAGGGGATTACCGTATGGCCAATGGTGAGGTGAATGCATGGGTATACATGGAGTGACTATATGGTTATGGGCCATGCTTAGGAGTATACCCGGTGTGTCTCCATTGTGACTCATGGCTGTATGGTCATCCGCGGTCATGGGTCAGGTGTACGTGTATACATTGGGTCACTATATTGTTATGTATGTGGTGTTTATGTATACATGGAAGGACTGTGTGATAATGGGTGGCTATCACTTTCCACGTTTAACGTTTCCCCCATGTACATAAAAACCATCAAGATGGAGAACTCTCTGACATGACCTCTCTATTGATTAACATATCCTTGAGTTATTGTGGAAAACGATAGCCACCCAAAGTACACATGTACAACCCACCCATTACCTCAGTCACTCCATATGTACATAAACACCACACAAATGACAATATAGTCATCCACTTTATACACGTACACCTGACCATACAGCCATACTTGGTTATACCCGTACATACCACAAATGACGATACAGCCACGATTCATCATGCATGAACACTGGGTATACTCCTACACCTGGCACATGACCATATAGTCACTCTATGTATACATATTCACCACATTCACGATCATACATTCTCTCAGTGTACATGTATACATATTCACCTCACTATGGACCAAACAGCCACTACGTGTATACATATTCGCCATACCCATGACCATATGGTCAATCCAGGTATACATATACACCTCACCAATGGTGAGCCCTTCCAAATATACCAATACCCACACATACGACCACTTATACCTTCCATACTTGCATATACACCTCACACATGACAATTCAGCAACTCACTGTATACTGTACTCATACACGCCACTTCAATGATCAGTTAATATACAAAACACAAAATAAAGTCATATTACTCAACCAGTTCCAAACAACATGAACTGATCTAGAAGATATTTGTGAAAAAACGTCATATTTTCAACTTCCGGCGGCCATTTTGGCGGCCATCTTGGAGGGTGAGTTTCAATTTTGCGCCAAAAAAGTGTCATTATGTTTTAGCTTCACGAAAATATATACATTTGTATACATTTTACTAGATTGTCCCACTATAATTTGCATAAAACTGACTTAGGGTCTGATCTGAAAAATGGCGGCCAGGATGGATGCCATCTTGTCTGGAGTCTACACGGCCACATTTTTTGTTAATATTGCTTAAAAGTTGAAACACATAATAAGGAACAAAATGAGCGGGGTGAAGTTAAGTCCCAGGGGGGGGGGGTGCAAGGGTACCCCTATGGGATCCCGGACTATATGAGAGTTCTTACGAGAATCGTCGATAAATATGCAAAACAGCAATGTCTTACCGTAGGTACCTGATTAATATGATGTTAATGTTTCAGAATTATTACTGTGATGATAGTATCATGATACAACGCGGTTTTGAACGTTCCGCGAGGAGTATATAAGTTTGAGTAAGTTCAAGGCCAGTTACGTGATTTCATATGACGTTGTACGGTGCGTCGTATCAACAACCCTCCAGCGAAGAAAACACAAAGATTTTAAAAGCCTTTTATTGAACCCTATGTTCATCCAATCGTGCGACAGGCAGTCTATTCGTGTTCGGCACCTTCGAATTATGGTAAAAAAGTTGGTTTGACACTTTTCCGCGAAAATGCTTCTAGAAATGTCTTTTCTGAGAATTACGACTAGACTATAATGACATGTATGTACATAACATCACAGATATTTAAATGTCGCGATGACTTGAAGTGGCCCTTATTCGATTTGACTCCCAATTAGTCAAGTTGTTTCGTTCATCAGAATATTAAAGCATAACAATTACTTGAAATTAAATCCATTTTAATATATACAGACATGAAGAACATACACATCTTGAGGACATCTGAATTAATTGTCCTCGGAAAAACGTTTACGTTGACAATACACTTAGGTTGAATAATTGACTGATTTGGGTTTAACATTGTTTCAGGCCATACCAAGAACAGAAGCATGCATGAATAGTTAAAAACGATTGTAGCGTAGCAACCGTGCAATATGCACAAGATATCCTCGCGCAAATAGGTTCATATTGGATTAATTGATTCTTGAAATAAGCCGAGAGTGGATTATATCCGTTATACTGTTTTATGGGGCGGGCCACATTTTATCAACTTTGAGACGAAAATCATTCATTAAAATGTACTTTTACTTCCATGAACTAGAAATTTAGACAGTTGTTGAATTTCGCGCGATAGACTGGTCCTTGTCTTTGTTCACCGCAAAGTTGAAAACGTACTAACCTGACCCTTTCATAACTACCAAGGACGTCTATCACGAACGTATATACTAGTACATAGCCATGCAGTGGAGCTATATAGTGCAGTACATAATATGCGAACGCAAAAGCGGAGGAGACTACTAATTCACGTAACTTCTACAACACATACGGTGGTGACAGGATATCCCCCAACTGCGTCACTATAGACACGATACGTCTATATAAAAGGAGCTTACACCCCGTACCGCCCCATTACCGTTAGAATTTCAAAAGGCGCACACATTCAGTTGGAGCTAAAAGGGAATAAATAATAAATTAGTTCGTTGTGGTGACATCAATTGAAAAATAGTCCGGTTCATTGACGCGTTTTATGGTACATTGGATCGCATGCAGATTACTCAGACTAAGCAAAATATCAGACATGGTTCATTTGCACATCCAAGACCTATAAATATTTATCAAACAAGCCCTACACGAGAGTACCCATGAGACATAATCCAAAAACCCCACCATGAACCCATGCACCCTTCCCGCCCATTTTAACTTCAACATTATATATTGAATCACCCGCTTCCCAAAATCCATAAACCTATCGCAACCTGGCCGGACCCTTTAACGCCTAAAGGACGACCAATAGTATCAGATTGTGGATCAGAGAGTTATCATATATCAGAATGCATTGATTCTGTTCATAAACCTTTAGCATGTATACATCCGTCATATATCAGAGACAGTGGTGATTTTTTATTACGTTTGAGTCAATTATCAGTCCCCAAGGATGCAATTTTAGTCACTTGGAATATCGCTTGTATGTACACACCCATACCAGTGGAAGCAGGCATGCAATCAATCAAGGGCGCATTTGATAAATATCCGGATCCGGATAGACCCATCTTGGATTGCAATTCTTGGAAATTTCGCTCAAAAGCCGCCGGGCCGTTTCCGTGAACAAGGTTTATTTGACACAAAGGTCTTCTTCAAGGAAACTGATACTCATGCCTTATTACATAAAAGCTCATTTCATCCTTCTAGACTTTTTAATGGCCTCATCAAATCTCAAATCATCCGCTTTCTCAGAATTTGTTCAGATCAACATGATCTTAATGAAGTTTGTAACATTCTCTTTCAATCTCTTATTCATCGAGGTTACTTAATACGCCAACTCAGAACAATTAAATCTGAAACTATGTATGAATTTCGTCAATTTAAATCACCTTCACTTCCTTTCAAACTGCACCGAACGACCGCTACTTCTCGAAAGGGAAGGTCACTTACTGCAAAAAGAAGCGTTGCGCCATGAACACCAGACAATATATTCAGATTGGGAATTTCTTTCAGAGCGAAATAACTCGCGTTCAAAATCGATCACTCATCAAATGGATTGCTACTCTGCAAATTTAATTTATCTTACAACCTGTCAGTTTTGCAGATTCCAATATGTAGGACAGACCAAAACTTAACCCATAGTCTGCACGAGGTTACATCTCTCAAGCATAAAACTGAAGTTGGACAAGCCAGTTGCCAACCATTTCTGTTCATCGGGACATAACGTTATGACTTTCGTTTCATGCCCATAGCGATAGTGCCTCTCTGTGAAACAGAAGAGGACTCTAAATCTATGAGACTGCAGCGAGAAGAAGTTTGGATATCCACAATTAAAATCACACCTTGCGGAATGAATGTGTATCAAACAGCTCCACCCAACATCTTGATATGTCTTCCTCTTGTGTATAGTCGCCGCAACACAGAAATTGCGCGAATATACAAGGAGAAGGCCATCAAGTTGGAAGTAGAACTGGCTTAATCACTCAACAACTCAAAAAAGTGATAATTGCTTTTAAGAAGAATCAGACTCTTAAAGGGGTATTGTACGCCAATTTCAATAAATTCCCGGTAACAATTGCGATCTAATATCAATATTATATTTTAAAATAACGTATTTGAGTCGACGATGTCTACTGAAAACGTTCCGGTTAACAGGCTATCATAAAAGTCAAATTGAATTATTTAATATTAATGAATTTATGACTGGAGTCATAAAATGGCGAATTATGCCATTACGAGTTACCGTTCTTGAAATCTCACATGTTGGGTGTCTTTTATCGACGGCCGTTTACGACGAACATTATTGAGTTGCGAACAAAACATGTTACATGCAAAAGGAAGTCCCGCTATAAACAATTTGGAAAAAAAAGAGAAGAAACAAGATTCATAAAGCGTCAAGTATTTTTATAGGGGGTGAGATTGTTCGATGGAAGAGATTGTAGGCATCAATTGAACTTCCGGTTCATCCTGCAACTTGCGTCTTCTCCGGTGAAGGTCAAAAACATGGCGCGTAGTTTGAAATCGTAATGTTTTTATTTCCAAGATCAATATTTTCGTCGCTAAATTAGGTTTATACGAAACTCATATAACACGAACACAATCTAACTTGAAAGTTATGTCAATGGGAGTAAATAAAAAAATTGCCTATCTCTGTGTACAGTACCCCTTTAAAGATAAGCTACTCAGAGCTAAACTTGGTTAATTCAGCATCTAATGTTCATCTGTTCTCTTTTTTTTCTATCTCCCACATTTCCCACGATGGTTACGTCGTCGTGTGGATATCTCAGTTTTCAGGGTGAATGCCCCATTAATTACATTTTGGGCGTACAAACTAGTTTCTCTTTAAAGCAGTTTTGATTTTAAACCCTTCGGACGTCGAATCGGTTTAAGAGAGATGTAATTATCAGCATAATATAACGTATAATTTTTACAAGATGTTTGTGTTGGATAGTATTTTTGGCTCGGATTGTCAGTGGCTTCAAAGCATTGTGCACGGAGTTATGGATTACAATGGAGAGTAACTTCTGTACTGTGGAGACAGCTTCTACTGGCAATTAGGATCAAAGCAGGAGAAAACATTTACCATCTTTTTGAAAGAAATATGTTTATTTAACCTTTGTTTATTTATTTAATGGCAATTTCTTAATATATTTACTAACATCGGTATGCTTAAATGACTCATCGGCGGAGCATTTACATTAGTCCTCAATGCAAGCGCACAGGGTGACTCACATTTAATTCTCACCAACTTGAAGGACAGTGAAAGAAAGTGTTTATTTTAGACCTTTCGAACGTCGAAGCGGTTTAAGAGAGATGTCTGGCAACTATTTATCCGCATAATATAACGTACAACGTATAACCTTTTACAAGGTGTTTGTGTGTGATAGTGTTTTGGCTCGGATTGTCAGTGGATTGATCTTTGCGACACTATTATTCACAAGCTTCCGTTAGTTTTTCGTGGGAATTATTATTTTAATAGATATATGCAAGTAAATTATTTGTATGCTATATCTGACAATGTTACCGACCGACATTAAGTGGACTTACTTTTATTGTGATACATACTGTTAATTGGGAATATGTTTGCAAGACGAAGACTGGTTGTGGGTTATATGTTATATTTAAAACTGGTTACTCAGTATCAAGTTTTAATATTCAAAATCCTTAGATATATTTCGATTTACGTGTTTTGTGGTGATATTTGCTATGATGCAAGAGATATAACATTCCATCTGAATAAACCATGCATTAAGTAGACATCCACATTAGTCAGTTAATAATGAAGTTGGAGATATGGGTAATTTGACCCGGAAATCTTATTAGATACGTTCCATTGACATCAGATATCTTAAAAGGACACTAACAATGAATTTAACTAACTAATTATATACCCAAAATGGTTACAATCTGGTCGGTGTAAATTGAAACACGAGTATGCTTAGGTGGGGAATTTAGCAATGAAAAATTGCATAGTTTTACCGGAAGCACGACTTACGCCCATTTTTTGAACTGCTGGACAGGTTAATTGTGACCTAGTTTGTGATTTTTAGAAGGAATAGTGGCGGCACGAAACGAATCCACAAGGATAGCCCCGTGGCTGCTATGGTTATGTCTACGCAGGCGATTTAGAAACGAAAATTGACCCTTTTATCATTATTTTGACCCAAAGCTCGACTTACGTCCAATTTTTGAACAGCTGGACGGGCGTATGGACCCAGTTTGTGATTTCGAGATGGACTGGTGGCGGCACAAGAAAAATCCACAAGGATAGCCACGTGGCTTTTGTGGTTATGCAAAATAGGGAATTTAGCAACGACAAATTGCGTGTTTTACGCCACGCCCCACTTAGGCCCAATTTTTGAACAGCTGGACAGGTTTAAGTGACCTAGATTGTGATTTTAGATGGACTAGTTGCTGCACAAAACGCATCCAGAAGAATAGGTTCGTGGCTGCTATGGTTATGCAAAAATGACCTTTTTATTTATTAGTTTGACCACACGCACGACTTACGCCCAATTTTTGAACCGCTGGACAGGTTTATGTGACGGTATTTGTGACCTCGTTTGTGATTTTTAGATGGACTAGTGGGGGATAAGAAGAATCAACAAGGATACCCGTGACTGCTGTAGTTATACACACAGTGAGAATTTAGCAACGAAAAATGGCCCATGTTATACCACACACGACTTACGCCAATGTTTGAACAGCTGGACAAGTTGATGTGATCTAGTTTGTAATTTTTAGATGGATTAGTGGCGACAGAAAAGGAATCCATAAGAAGTTAGTTACTTCTTACTTATACACAAACTGATATGGATTGCATCAACAACCTAAAAACCCTAGGATGGGGTACATGTATTAGCATGGTCTTTCTTAATGGAAATATTTATCATAACAAACTGATAAATATTTAATAAAACATAAAAAACAATATGATAGATCTTGTTATCTTAACATTTTGTTGTCAGCTGTGCTACATGTGTTATAATTATGTTAGTATTGTTGCTTATGTTATTCCATGTGCTATTATATTTCATGTTATATGTCAGTGGATTCAAAACATTGTGCACGGAGTTATGGATTACAATGGAGAGTAACTTCTGTACTGTGCAGATAGCTTATACTGGCAATTAGGCTCAAAGCAGGAGAAAACACCTTGTACAAAGTTATACGTTGTACGTTATATTATGCGGATAAATAGTTGCCAGACATCTCTCTTAAACCGCTTCGACGTTTGAAAGGCCTAAAATAAATACTTTCTGTCATTGTCCTTCAAGATGGTGAGAATTAAATGTGACTGCTATGGTTATGCCTACGCAGGCGATTTAACAACGAAAAATGACCTTTTTTCATTATTTGGACCCCACGCACGACTTGCGCCCAATTTTTGATGGCCCCGTAACTAATGTGGTTATGAATACATGGGGAATTTAGCAACGAAAATGGTCTATTTTACTCCACACACGACTTACGCCAAATTTTTGAACAGCTGGACAGGTTTGTGTGGCCTCGTTTGTGATTTTTAAATGGACTAGTGGCGGCACAAAACGAATCAGCAAGGATAGCCTCGTGGCTGCTGTGATTTTGCATACAAAAGGAATTTAACGAAAAATGTCCTATTACTGTAGTCGCTCATGGTGGTTTTGTATGCAATTGTATGTCCAGAGCTAAACTCTTCATGAATCCACTAATTGAAGGTCCAGGAACAATATTTGGTTGGTAACACATTTCCCATCGAGGGCGAAATTGGTGAAATGGCCACGCCCTTTTTGCGCGAAGTACTACCATCCGACGTGACTATATCTCCAGAACCGTTGGACATAGGAGGTTGCCTGACCACTCAAAATTTGCGGAATGGCCACATTATGGGGGGGGGGGTGGGGAGTCAGTAATACATATCCAAAAGTCAATGGTTTTTAAGATAATTGCCAAAAAACCCAAAAATATCAATTTTAAGGGCCTGAAACCCAATTTTGGGGTTCAGAACTTTTATCTCAAAGCTGAGCCCCCAATTATAATTTTATTGAACTATATCCATCGGTGCCATATACAGGTATAATTCTGTACCGTTATCGGATGGGATTGACCTTCAAGGAGCTCTTGACCATGAAAAACCACATTATGTGGGGTCAGTAATACATTTTCATACCCAAAGTCAATGTTTTTATAATTGCCAAAAACCGATTTCAGCATGTTACGCACCACAAGTATACAATACCACCAAGGCCACAACATATGTATGACTTAAAGGACTATCCGCATGCTCTGATCGACTTAAGAGCACAATTGACCACACACAATTGGATTAGCTGGAAATTGCTGCTGAGAATGTGTTGACCCCGACACACAACATATGCTCTTCTCGACTTTGAACATGCCTTGGAAACTGGTGTGCTTTACCAAAAATCAGGTAACAATTGTGCTCTAATCAACAGAAATGTACAGATTGAACAAAACAGGTTTTCAAAATTTGTTATCAACATTTAACAGCTGGTCTGATTTAAGTGACCAAGGTATGAAACATGCTAAACACTTTTACTAAATGGAATGACCAGCTGTTTGCTTCATGCAGCAGCCACATGTTGCGATCTTAAAATGGGTATTGCATCTGGGCATAGTAAAAACATGTTGTAATCAGAAGTAATCAATTCTTCCAAAAGGACACCTCATTTCACAAAAAGATTTAGGAAATGATGGAATCATCACTTTCAATCAATAGTAGAATGAGCCTTTGTCAGTCCCACATTAGTTTTGATTGGCCATGATAGTTGCAGCACTTGCAGGTTGAAGAAGATGAGGGTCTATAATTTCACTAACATAATTCTTCATAATTGCTAATAGCCCTCATAACTTACCATTTTAAAGATATTTTCATTTTCAATACCACCCCAGGTTAAGTGGTCCTGCTAATTTTATATCATGCTGATGGGTACTGCTGGATTGCTATGATGTTTGTAGGTCAAAGCGATTATGTTAAGAAAGAGTACCATCATTTTACCTAAAGTTGGTTATTTTTGCATTGTTTGGCTAATCCGTGCAATTTGTGCAAACGTCAGTGTCTGTATGAAACACTCAAGAACAAATATATTTCAAAATATTTAATGTGTACGCTGATGTTTGGTAAACAAGAGGAATAGTCATCTCAATTATGGCCAGTTTGTAAAAACCAGCAGCCATTATTAAAATATTTCACAATATACATGTTTTTTTATTTTTTTTCTACACATAGTGGCTTATCCTCGATTTGTTCAGACCGCTTTGCTCTACCTGAGTAGCATACCATATTTATTAGCATCACCACTAAACTTGGGGTGAATACTGCCAAATGAATATATTGTGATATATAGGGCAGTGGAAAATAATGGTTGAGTCTTTTCTAAATATAATTCTAGTAAAACCTACACAATACCGTGTTGGTCTGATAAGAGTCATGTTTATTTAGGAGTATGGACATGCAGTCCACCAGTCTCATGAAAATTAAATGGGCTCTGTACTAGTAACATCTGGGCTCCTGGGACCCTTTAATATTGACAAGTGCAACACAAATGAAAAATACATAGTAACTTTCCTCAAACATAGATTATAACCTGACAATCATAGTATTAGAATCAGTGTACATATGTATATGTAGGCATGGCCATAGCATGTTTTTTGAAATACTGCAGAGTGCAGACCATAACTTTCACTAGAATATACAGTTACTGCATGTACATCGCACACCTAAAGCGACTGACACACATACATGTACCCGCAGGGTTCACAACATTTGACATGTAAAGTATATATATATCTCCTGTGCCTATAACATCAAACCAAACGGTTTACAGTACTTTTACTGACATTTTTGGAGTGGAACATATACATACATACAAATTAAAAAAGTCAATTTAAAGGGACGAAATGAAAAATAAAATTGTGCAACTATAATGGAGATCTATATTGCATTAAAACATCCACAAATCTACAAAACATCTGACAAAATATGGTGGATGACTATTTGTGATTAGTCACTGACTTCCATGTCTTTTATGTGTTTTTTCTCATGACCGGTCTGATATCATAAGACAACGTTTTTCTGGTTCAGCAAAGCAGTTTCAAATGGGCTGTACTTTATAAAATTTAACAGCATTAAATTGTCATTGGTAATGTGATCATTTTTTCTTGATAAGTTGAAACATGAGGGAGTATCGCATAGCATGGCTACCTGCAGAATGAAGATTTGTATGGATTTATATCTGCATATCAACTGATGCTTGTATTTTTCATCTAACTCACTCTGAACTCACAATGCAACGGGGTTGCGTTCGGAATTTCAAGCCCATAAAGGTAGACACTTTAGAATCAAGCTTGCCAAATAAGTTTCCATGAACCTCACATGAACTCACTCAGTTGAACACAAGGAACGATTGTCAAGTTGGAAAATATTATGTATGTATGGAAGCCCCATATTTTTAATGCGTGGATTTATTATAACTGGACTAAAGCTCTTATAAAATAAAATGAAGGATTATGTTCAGTCTTTTTCACTGGATATTGCATCTTTCTTATGACTTGATTTCTTACAAACTCCCAAATTTGAACCAGAAACAATTTAGGGCAAATATACAACTACGTGTACATATACATATATCAGATATAAATATTGGCAATCATGCCATGCCAGTCTAGCCATTATTTGTTCTAAAATAATGTACGTGTTAGGGAAATTGTAGAACCTTTATACAAAATGGTGGTGCAGCCAATCAAAATTACTGTGGGACTGATAAAGACACAACCTGCTCGACTACCGAATCATACTGATTGATCGAATTGTGGTAACTCAACATTTACTAAACCTACTTATGGGCTGAGTATAATTCAATTCAACATTAGAATACCATCAAAACATCCTGTTCTCCCATAAGTTTAAAGACAATAACACATTGAACTCATTTACTAGTATATTGATAATGTGATATATGTCATTCCATTTATAACCATTTTGGCAGCCATCTCACATCAAAGGCCATGAAATCTAGATAACAAAGGATGAACTACATTCAAATTATATCACCAGGTAACCTTTTTACAGGAGTTTTAGGTTACTGATCAAATACCCTATAATTGATGATTTCCTCAACATCTTTGTTATTGGGAAAATGTCTGTTTTTCATTCTACGACCAATATAATCCATCAAAAACCTTGTTAAGCACTCATGAGTGGGCACACAAAGGTGCTGATCCTTTAAAGATGAAAATAATTCTATAGGTAGCACAATTTTAATTATTCTTGACTTTGCTAAATTTTGCAAATTTGAAGTCGGCCATTTTGGATTTTCAGGGTCAAGAGCTCCTTGAATGTCAATCCCATCCGATAACGGTACAGAAAATATCAGAAATGATACCCGTATGTGGCACCGATGGCTATAGGTCAATCAAATTATAATTGGGGGCTCAACTTTGAGATAAAAGTGCTGAACCCCAAAATTGATTTTGGGCCCTTAATTTTTTTTTTTGTGGGGTTTTTGGCAATTATCTTAAAAACATTGACTTTTGGGTATGAAAATGTATTACTGACCCCCATACTGTGGCCATTCCGCACATTTTGAGTGGTCAGACAACCTCCTATGTCCAACGGTTCTGGAGATATAGTCACGGCGGATGGTAGTACTTCGCGCAAAAAGGGCGTGGCCATTTCGCCCTCAATGGGAAATGTGTTACCAACCAAATATTGTTCCTGGACCATCAATATGTGTATTCATGAAGTTTAGCTCTGGACATACAATTGCATACACAACCACCATGAGCTACTCTAGTATATGTTTAACCCACGCACGACTTACGCCCAATTTTTTATCAGCTGGAGGGGCGTATGTGACCTGGTTTGTGATTTCTAGATGAACAAGTGGTGGCATAAGAAGAATCCATAAGGATAGTTCCGTGGCTGCTGTGGTTATGCATACATAAGAAATTTAGCATCGAAAATTTTCCTATTTTACCCCACGCACGACTTACGCCCAATTTTTGAACCGCTGGACGGGGGTATTCTGTGTCCTAGTTTGTGATTTCTAGATGGACTATAGTGGCGGCACAAAAAGAATCGCAACGAAAAATGGCATATTTTACCCCACGCACGACTTACGCCCAATTTTTGAACAGTTGGACACGTTTATGTGACCTAGTTTGTGAGTTTTAGATGGACTAGTTGCGGCACAAAACGAATCCACAAAGATAGCATCGTGGCTGCTATGGTTATGCATACGCAGGCGATTTAGCAACGGAAAATGACCTTTTTTTCAATATTTTGACCCCACGCACGACTTACGCCCAATTTTTGAACAGCTGGACGGGCCTATGAGATCTGGTTTGTGATTTCTAGATGGACTTATGGTGGCACAAGAAAAATCCATAAGGATAGCTCTGTAGCTGCTGTGATTATGCATAAATAAGGAATTTAGCAATGAAAAATGTCCTATTTTTACCCCACGCACGACTTATGCCCAATATTTGAACAGCTGAACGGGCGTATGTGACCTAGTTTGTGATTTATAGATGGATAAGTGATGGCACAAGAAGAATACACAAGGATAGCCCCGTGACTGCTGTGGTTATACATACAGTGGGAATTATGCAACGAAAAATTGCCTATTTTACTCCACGTACGACTGACGCCCAATTTTTGAACAGCTGGACAAGTTTATGTGACCTAGTTTGTGATTTTTAGATGGACATCGTGGCTACTATGGTTATGTCTACGCAAGCGATTTAGCAACGAAAAATGACATTTTTTCATTATTTGGACCCCACGCACGACTTACGCCAAATATTTCAACAGCTGGACGGGCGTATGTGACCTGGTTTGTGATTTCTAGATGGACTAGTCGCGACACAAGAAGAATCCAAAAGGATGGCCCCGTAGCTGCTGTGGTTATACATACATACATGTAGGCGATTTAGTCACTATTATTATTATATTTTGAGAACTGGGAACTCGGAACTTGGACAAACTACCTTCAGCGGCATTACAGCATAATAACGTGGGTTGATACAGTGCAATACTAATCTGTGTGAATCGGTGTTTTTTTAAATAAGAATTAAAAGATTATTTAGCCTGTTTCGAATGAGATGACTATACCGTACCACGGTACCACACATCAATGAAGACTATATGTACTCTATATATGTAGACATAAGAGGTTACATAGGTGAAACTGAACATCCCTGGTGTTACTTGTCTTAGTCGACGAATCTTATTGCGTTCTAACGTATGGAACTATACCTGCTAAATTAATGATACATAATCGTATTTATCATATGACTCAATCATTATTTACGTTGGAAAGTATGTCATAAATCAATTTCATATGAACTACTAGTTCATATCACCTTCCGATAATTTGATTGGTTTGTTGACAAAAAGTGGGTTATGATTGGCTGAATGGCAGCCGGGGCCGAGCCGTATCTCGCAATTATAATCTTGAAATATATAGTTTTGGACATTGTTATACGATAAATAGAATATGTAATTCGTATTTATCTAATAAACATACGATATAATGTCGCAAACTGAGAACAGAATAGCGCACTATATCTTCGCGTGCATATTATTTCTGCTAGTTCACCAGGTGTAAGTGGGCTTCCGGTGCAATGAAGTGACGTCACATTAACCTTTTTGCTGCCGATGTCATATAGCTATTTAGTGATTTGTGTGCGTTTTGGACATCATAATCAATTTATAGGTGTCATATGATAAATATAATATGTAATTCGTGTTTCTCTCATATGATATTTATGAAACTCGTCACGAATTTTCAGTTTTCTCTCGCCGGAGGCTCGAGAAAACTGAAAATTCTTAGACTCGTTTCATAAATATCATATGAGAGAAACACTCATTTCATATCCTCTGTGTATGTATCCTAAAATGTTGTGGACCGACCAACGAAGAGCATTTTTTTAATAATTCATGTTTCCGATGGGTGGGAGAGTGGAGTTGGGCCGTGGATATAATCTAGGAATCTGGTACTGATATATATACAGTAATGCTCTAAGTAATCGACTTCTTAATCACAGCAGAATTATGGGTAACTTTTCAGGATTTAGTCGTAAATATGGCTTGTTGCCATTCATCGGAAAGCTCTCCCCGAGAGCCTTCCGATGAATGGTCGGAAAGCTCTCCCCGAGAGCCTTCCGATGAATGGCAACAAGCCGTATTTCCGACTAAATCCTGAAAAGTTACCCATAATTCTGATGTGGTTAAGAAGTCGATTACTTAGAGCATTACTGTACGGCGCGGCAATGCCGATCGTTTTGTGGTTTAGAATAATTCATGTTTCCGATGGGCGGTCGAGTTGGGTTGGCTTCATCTAGAAATGAGACGCTGGTATGACCATCCCAAATAATATTAAATAAAAGGTCGACCGACTACAATGTCCACCGACACGGTGGCTAACTGAAGGATTGGATATGTTCGGAATAAATGTCATCATCCGGAAACATCAAATGTTGAAAATCAAGTAAAATCGTCAAACTAAGGTCCATATTACACTCCATAACTGCGGTAGAAAAGATCGGATAAATATAGTTCTATTCGTTTGAGGGACGAATTAGAATGGAACTGATTTCTCCGAGGGGTTAATGATTGATTGGGCAATCAAGCTTTTAGCGCATGCATATAGTCCAATTTGTTATCTGAAATCGCTATCAGTTGGATATTTTCCAACGCTAGGGGGTGCAGTAGAAATTGTCAGGGTGGGCACCTCACCGCTTATGGAAACATTCTAGCCACGGCCCTTAATTGACTATATAGATGATAAGAGATGATAATACAAAGGAACCACTTTTTTCACACCGGACGCTTATTCTCCAACATACTTGTATACGCGGAAGGCTAGTCCAAGTCTTCTTGTACTAAACCCAGCTAAGATATTGGGATGGCGATGCTGGCGTTTAGTCCAAGCCCGCTTGCATACCAATCCTACCACACGACTTACGCCCACGATCTGTGGCGGGAATCTGTGGTGTATTTTACTCGATTTACCTAGCAAATCAATACATGATGCTATATACATCGGAAAGGCTTACATCTTATGGTCACAATGGTGTATAATAATCTAACTTTAATGTTAAATTACACATAGAATATTCCGGTTGATTGCCATAAACATCGATTTGTTTCTCTGTTTGTTTACGTTTTAACCGAAAGCCGAAGTGGTCCGAATAAGTTCGGCTTAATCCGCTGTTTGTTCTGTGTTTACACTGTTTTAAACTTTGAGAGGGTTGTAATTCCCCGTAATTTATTTAATGTATTACATTTATATCTTCAATGTTTAATTAATCTATTTATTATTTTATTTATTGACACACATAATTACGATTACAATGGAGAATTCATCGTAATTTGCGTTGTTGTCCAAAATCTACGGAATATTTTCAACGGAAAATGCCGAACAGAGTTCGCGAGGTCAACCGAGTTCGCATACTTTTAAAAAATTGTAAACATTGAGGTAAATGTCTCTTTTCGCATTAAATTACCGTTTTAAATTCACAACTGATGTGGGTTTCAGATAAAATAGCATGTCTTCTGCGGAAAATATCCGTTTATTGTCGCAATTGTGATATTTTATTTCATATAATTGTGGTTTTATTTGAGCGGGTCACTAACGCTTAAGCCGTGTCATAAGCGAGCATATAGGGCGGTCTTGGACTAAACGCCAGCATCGCCATCCCAATATCTTAGCTGGGTTTAGTACAAGAAGACTTGGACTAGCGGAAGGCATGCGACATGGCGCAAGACGCCGTTGATTCTGCATTAGCCGAGGTGATTTTTGAGGACATGGTTCTAACCGAAGCAGACGTATCATGTGTCAGCAGGACAGAAGCGACGAAGAGATAAGAAAACATGCAGAAGGGCTCGCAAATGACTGTATCTTGAAAGCACTGGCAGAAGTTTCCGTGGAGGATATAATTTTGCCAGCATGCGATAAAGATTACTGGAGTACATCAACAAACGTTAAGGTACATAAAATCTATATATATTTAAAAGAGTCTGTCTGTCCGGATTTCTCTATCAGACTCGGCTGTTGGTCCGATTTTAATTAAATTTGGCCTGGTGACTCTGGTTATAACGGATTTGTTTTTCAAAAATGTTATTAATTGTTTTTTAAATAAATAAACAAACAAAGAATATAAAATAAGCTCACTATGGGTCTATTTCAGAATAAAATAAGTCCAATATGAACCTATGTTAATATATAGGTCTAACATGAACATATCTACTCGAGAATATGATTCAGCACCATATATATGCTCGTTATATATGTATTTTCACTGTGCCCCATCCAACGGAACAACAGGTATAAGTCCACTGTGAGTTTATTAAAGTCCAATATGCACCAATGTCAATATTTAGGTCCAATATGAACCTATTTGCACGAGATGAAATTGAAGTAACATAATAAATTAAGATTAAGATAGATCACTTTGTAGATGAATAAAGGCAAAAGGCTCAGTCCGGTCCTAATTTACTGGACTCGTTTGTTAAATTCCGCTATAAACTGGGGACTTGTTGTAGATCAACTATATATGGAATATGTTGAGTATAATGTGATTTGGGCATTCGAAAATGAAGTGGGCTTTTAAATTATAATTTGTTTTTAATATTCCCTATAATGATTGGAAACAATGGAATGGGTAATGCAAATAGCTCACCTCCCAAAAGTATATCCAGTTTTTTAATTGGTATAAATCGTGATCATAAAAAGTATAATTAAGTTATAAGATGACATGAATTGAAAGATAATACCTTTATAGACACACTAGTGTATACTGCACAATAGCTTTCGTCCTGGTTAAAGGCTTCTCAGAAGGCCGAAAGCTTCATATTTTACACCAATGAGTCGATAAAGGTGTTATCATTCAATTCCTGTCATATTACAACTTGATCAATACGGCTATAGATTATTATTTAACACATTTATAACGCGCAAATTCCATATACATGTTCACATGCTGAAAAAAGTTGTCGAGAAATACAAATTACAATACCAGTAGCTGCATGTTAGTCAGTTTCAAAAGCTAATTTAAAGAAATGAGTCTTTAACAGATGACGAAACTCCAGTAAGTCCCAACAGCCTCGAATTTCACCAGGCAGAGAGTTCCACAATGATGGAGCGCAAACACTGAAAGCACGATCTCCGGAGTGACTGTAACTTCTGCGCTCTTCTAATAAGTTCATCCCATTCGAGAGCAGTTCCCTACCATCAGCTGTTTTCTATATAACAAGTTCCTGCAGGTATACGGGGGCAAAATTGTATTTCGCCTTGAAAGTCAACACCAAGATTTTGAATTTAATTCGATATTTCACAGGCAGCCAATGCAGATCTTTCAAGATAGGTGTAATATGATCGTGCTTGGATGTACGAGTAACAATTCTGGCAGCTGTGTTTTGGATTCTCTGCAATTTGTACATGAGTGAATCAGCAATGTCGAATAAACATGCGTTCATAAAATCCAGTTTAGAACTTACAAGGGCCTGAACTAATGTCCTAGTAGCTGAGATGGTCAGGTACTTACTAATCCTTCCGGTATTTCTCAGGTGAAAGTTGCACGCCCGGCCCACATTATTCACATGCTCGTCCATGTTCATGCTTGAATCAAAAACAGCACCCAAATCTCTGACAACATCACTTGAAGCGATAGTACTGGAATCAATTTTTAAAACCAATGGATATTTCAGGAGATTGAGCTGCTGTCGAGTTCCAATCACAATCATTTCTGTCTTACCCACATTCAATTTAAGTTTGTTGGAAAACATCCATTTTCGAATGTCAGCGATGGATGACTCCAAAACATTAGTTGTATCGTCCACGCTGGCTGTATCAGATGACGAGAAAGTTGCATAAATCTGGCAATCATCTGCATAGAGGTGAAACATAAGTCCATGTCTCCGTAGTATGTCGCCAAGCGGAAGAACATAGCAAAGGAACAACACCTGTCCGAGAACATATCCATGTGGGACTCCACAGTCAAGATGAACTTTCTCTGACTCTACCTCCCCGATTTTAACAGATTGTGTCCTACTACTGAGGTAAGACTGCAACAACCGTAACGCAGGTCCCGATAGTCCTATTCGTGTTTCAAGGTGATGTAAAAGAATTTTGTGATTGACGGTATCAAATGCCCCAGACAAATTCAGTAGAGTTAGCATCACACATTGTTTAGAGCCCATGGCACATAGGATATCGTTCTGGACCCGTGTAATTTCCGTGTCAGCACTGTTAAACGAGGTGTATGCTGATATACATCAAGTATAATTAATTAATTTTAAACTAATTTCCAGCTTCCAGAGCTTGAAGATGTCAGTTGCCCATACTCATGGCTGGTCAACCACGTGACTAATTCCATGAATGACACAAATGGTAAGGGCAACCGCGAAACTTACATGTTCACAGACGACACAAAGTGTAAGGAAAACCGCGATACTTACAAAACCATTAATTACACAAATGGTAAGCATGTCAACTACCCCTACCCACAGCTGTTAAATCATGATACTTAAAACTCCATGGATGACACAAATGGTAAGCATGTCAACCACGATACTTACAAGTCCATGGATGACTCAAATGGTAAACATGTCAACCACGATACTTACGAGTCCATGGATGACACAAATGGTAAACATGTCAATAACCAACTTTAATTATTGAATATATCGACTCTTGCGGTCCATACATGCAACTGAATAACGTAGCAGTTGTTGAATTACAGTACGCAAAGAGTGTGCGATACGCAAAACAATCAACACCGCGGGGACCCATTTAGGCCCACTGTGGTTCATCCGGATTCACGATGATTTGTTCGCGGTGATCTACGATGATCTTGTGTGGGGCGGATTAATATGAATTAACAGAAATCCTGGAGTTACCTGGGCTCACTAAGAGTCACGGCAAACACACGAGAATCGCTGCAAAAAAAACCTCACACTTGCTTCTTGTCTTATATTTGGTTTTTGTATATTTGATATATAGGGTCGGGTGATGTCCAAGCCAGTGATCCAGAAACCAAATCGATTGACACTTCCTCTGGATTCCAATGGATTTTTGGCAAAAGGGATAACAAGAGACGATCACGACAATCGAAGAAAGTTTCAGAAAAGGTGGAGGAAAAAAACAGCTGCTCAGCTGGTGAAGACATGAGGGTAATCTTTCTCATATATTAAAGATGGTCTAACATCTCCGAGCCACAATTAAAACAACACACATATGTCACGATTACAAATAGCTATTGTGTGAATGAAATACAGATTAAACTGAATATGTAGTATATTATTAATATTATTTGTCTATAAAGCCATAATAGAGTGGTTTATTTCGATCGTAATCCGCGGTAAATCTCTCGGCTGATCTGCAATGTTCCGTAATTAAGGCAGCTAATTAACAAGATTGTGTTCTCCTTCTTGCTACGCCATTGGTACGTTCCGGACGTTTTCTCGCGGATTTATGTTCTAAAAATAGCCACTAAAACTGTCCCATACACGTCGGGATGAATTTCTGATATATACACATTCGAATGATCTATTCTTTATTTGCACAAACAGCCTGCATAATTATGTCAATCTTAATTATTGAACACGTGTGCTGCTGTACAAAGATGAATCAAGTAACCACCCATGAAACAAAAACGAAGATTCAATTAGCTAAGTTCAATAACTGATGGAAAAAACTGGAGTCATTGCTGACTTTACGCTATAAATTATGGAGTTGTACATAGCGACACACTAAGGGAGGATGGGAGGGACTGTTTGTTCTCACCTCTCACAATCCTCGGAAAAGTTTGAACCCATCAGAAAGTTTTATGTCCGAGACAATCAACGTTACAACTGGAAAAATGGTTCAGGTTCTGATAACAACAAATATTTAATGTGGTTTGTATAATTTTATATATTTTTGAATATTTTTCTGAAATCGTTAGACATAAAATTCCCACAGCAGGAAATCTATGAGTATGCCATCATTGGGATTTTGGTCGAAATTTTGTTCAAATACATAGAAAATAAGAACCATGCGGAAATGTAAATAACAAGGAGATCGAAGTGTAAATATCAAGGGGAGCGAAGTGTAAATAACAAGAGGAATGAAGTGTAAATAGCAAGGGGAGCGAAATGTAAATAGAATCACTAGTGGAACACATAAAGCCCTTCGCAAAAATAGAAATGTACCAACGTCCCTATTCGGCCATAGGTACAAACCCTCCACTCAGAGTGCCAATTTGTTTTGCAGAATGAAACACGTGAGCCAACTGTGCCAACTTACTCCTGGCTTTTCAATGGGATGGCAGAAGAAGATTGCAAAGATCGCGGTAAGTGTTAAAAATGCATTAAAAAAAATCCCCCGCCATTCTTGAAGACTGTACATTTTGAGATTTTATACTACGGTCAATTTAGAACATTTACCTAAATGTTTAATTCAACAACAAAGGAGAAAACAATGTTTAATAGAATATATTATGTTGTTCTTTTAACTATGTCTGGAACCCTAGATACATCTTTATTGTGTTTGTAAATATTTTAATCAAGTTCTGAGAAAGATCACACAAGAACACTAGACACAAGAACTCATTAATTTGACAGAAGTAAAGGATTGCAGTGGATTTTTGGACAGCCCCTGGATTGGGGTCTTAGCATGGGTAAGTTTAGTTCTTTTCACGTCTGTTTGTTTTCTTCTATATAGTTATGTGTGCAGGTTTTGATTGTGCGTCAGTCAGTAGATATTGTTGTACCATTTTTATTTTCCCGTCATAGGTTTCTATACACTCATTGACGAGTAGTTTCCACAGAAAATGTTCCGATAATAAGACTAGTAGGCCGTTTGTTGAACTTATTATCTTATATTTCCCACCAATTAATATGAATACTTCAGCACATATATTATTTTTGGTTTCTGAATGTTGTCTGGTAATTTATCCTGAACACCCCTCCAAATGAATAATAGACCATTACAATCTATACCGTTATAACTGAATGGGGCAATCCATTTAGTGTAGAAAGGGTTAACCAAACTTTACTTTTCCTCAAATGAAAACAATTGTTTGCAAACTATATTCGCATAATAGAGTGTGTCACCCCCTGATTCCTGAATTCCAGTTAAATGGATGCTCCCATTAAGTTATAAAACTATACATGGGAACAGTTAATTATTCATATGGAGGGATGTTAAGATTATACAAGCAGACAACATATATATAAAAGTTCAGAAGGAGCCCTATATATTGAGGGAAATTATTAGATAACAACATACATGCTGGCAGCGGCCAGGCCAGCATAGAGGTGGAACTTATCTCTGTATTGCAGCATGCACACACACAACAAGCTGAACGTGTGGTCATATCAATTTCAGAATTAAGAGATGTAAAAGAATTGCCATCTGAACAGAAGCCAGTAGATGTGAATATGGTAAAATTTTATACCGATCCTCAAACAAGAAGCAGCAGATTAGCTGTAATTTTGCTGGGCACGCCTGGCTACGACTGAAGCCGACATGCGAAGAGTGACATCGGGGGTTTGTACACAAAACCGAAAAGGATGGTCCAATTCAGCTCTAAAACGAAGAGGAATACGCATGGATTTCTGAGGAGGATTTTTGTATGTATGTTTGTAATGTGTGTCACGTATGATGCAGTTATAATGTATGTCAATCAACCAATCAATTACTCCAAAATGAACCATACGACCTTTATACACCAATCAAAATAGCAAAAATGGTCAATTCCTACAGCTAGACAAATATCTAGTTACTTCTTTACGTGGTCGGCCACCCCAATTCGAATCGTCAAATCACATTATATATAACATAGTCCAGATTTTATACCATTTGAAAGAGGAAGGCCAAAAAGAATGTATTATCAAAATATCCGATCGAATAAACTGTGAACGTGTTGCTTTTGTCAAGGTATCTTCGTGTGTTATGTGCTTAATTGTTATCTTGTCTGTAACTGCCAGTTCATTATTCTCAATGGAATGGGAGGACAATTAGAGGACAATATTAGATATGTCATGGCACACCATTAGAGAACAATATTATATATGTCATGGCACACCATTAGAGGACAATATTAGATATGTCATGGCACACCATTAGAGAACAATATTAGATATGTCATGGAAAACCATTATAGGACAATATTAGATATGTCATGGCACACCATTAGAGGACAATATTAGATTATATGTCATGGCACACCATTAGAGGACAATATTAGATATGTCATGGCACACCATTAGAGGACAATATTATATATGTCATGGCACACCATTAGAGGACAATATTATATATGTCATGGCACACCATTAGAGGACAATATTAGATATGTCATGGCACACCATTAGAGGACAATATTAGATATGTCATGGCACACCATTAGAGGACAATATTAGATTGTATGTCATGGCACGCCATTAGAGAACAATATTAGATATGTCATGGCACGCCATTAGAGTACAATATTATATATGTCATGGCACACCATTAGAGGACAATATTATATATGTCATGGCACACCATTAGAGGACAATATTAGATATTTCATGGCACACCATTAGAGGACAATATTAGATATGTCATGGCACACCATTAGATGACAATATTAGATATGTCATGGCACACCAATGGAGGACAATATTAGATATGTCATGGCACATCATTAGAGAACAATATTAGATATGTCATGGCACACCATTAGAGGACAATATTAGATATGTTATGGCACACCATTAGAGGACAATATTATATATGTCATGGCACATCATTAGAGGACAATATTATATAGGTCATGGTACACCATTAGAGGACAATATTATATATGTCATGGCACACCAATGGAGGACAATATTAGATATGTCATGGCACATCATTAGAGGACAATATTAGATATGTCATGGCACACCAATGGAGGACAATATTAGATATGTCATGGCACATCATTAGAGAACAATATTAGATATGTCATGGCACACCATTAGAGGACAATATTAGATATGTCATGGTACACCATTAGAGGACAATATTATATAGGTCATGGCACACCAATGGAGGACAATATTATATATGTCATGGCACATCATTAGAGGACAATATTATATAGGTCATGGCACACCAATGGAGGACAATATTAGATATGTCATGGCACACCATTAGATGACAATATTAGATATGTCATGGCACACGATTTGAGAACAATATTAGGTATGTCATGGCACACCATTAGAGGACAATATTATATAGGTCATGGCACACCAATGGAGGACAATATTATATATGTCATGGCACATCATTAGAGGACAATATTATATAGGTCATGGCACACCAATGAAGGACAATATTAGATATTTCATGGCACACCATTAGGTGACAATATTATATATGTCATGGCACACCATTAGAGGACAACATTATATATGTCATGGCACACCATTAGAGAACAATATTAGATATGTCATGGCACACCATTAGAGGACAATACTAGATTATATGTCATGGCACACCATTAGAGGACAATATTATATATGTCATGGTACACCATTAGAGGACAATATTATATAGGCCATGGCACACCAATGGAGGACAATATTTTATATGTCATGGCACATCATTAGAGGACAATAATATATAGGTCATGGCACACCAATGGAGGACAATATTAGATATGTCATGGCACACCATTAAATGACAATATTAGATATGTCATGGCACACCATTATAGAACAATATTAGATATGTCATGGCACACCATTAGATGACAATATTAGATATGTCATGGCACACCATTAGAGGACAATAGTATATATGTCCTGGCACATCATTAGAGGACAATATTATATAGTTCATGGCACACCATTAGAGGACAATATTAGATATGTCATGGCACACCATTAGAGAACAATATTAGATATGTCATGGCACACCATTAGAGGACAATATTAGATATGTCATGGCACACCATTAGAGAACAATATTAGATATGTCATGGCACACCATTAGAGAACAATATTATATATGTCATGGCACACCATTAGAGGACAATATTAGATATGTCATGGCACACTATTAGTGGACAATATTAGATATGTCATGACACACCATTAGAGAACAATATTATATATGTCATGGCACACCATTAGAGGACAATATTAGATATGTCATGGCACACCATTAGAGGACAATATTAGATATGTCATGGCACACCATTAGAGGACAATATTAGATATGTCATGGTACACCATTAGAGGACAATATTAGATATGTCATGGCACACCATTAGAGAACAATATTAGATATGTCATGGCACACCATTAGAGGACAATATTATATATGTCATGGCACACCATTTGAGGACAATATTATATATGTCATGGCACACCATTTGAGGACAATATTAGATATGTCATGGCACACCATTAGAGGACAATATTAGATGATATGTCATGGCACACCATTAGAGGACAATATTAGATATGTCATGGCACACCATTAGAGGACAATATTATATATGTCATGGCACACCATTAGAGGACAATATTATATAGGTCATGACACACCATTAGAGAACAATATTAGATATGTCATGACACACAATTACTGGACAATATTAGGCATGTCTTTTTGAGCTAAATCCTTTTACAATGGCGTCTCCACATGCTGGTGTATTTTAGCTCAATAGAGGAATGGTCACCTCAACAAGTCAGACCTCTACTGATCCAGTTACGTCAGCATGTGAGGATGTAATTGTGGAGAAATTCGTGGTCAGAAAAGACACAGCATTGGTAATATAATATAACCCAATGTGAAGTATTCATAACAGGGGGGTCTCAGAAATGGCATAGCATTGGTAATATCAAACCCGGTGTGAGGAATTCGTAGTGGGGGATTCGTCTCAGAAATGGCACAGCATTGGCAATATCAGCTAGCCCGTGATGAATACATAGTGGGGGTTGGGCCCAGAAACAACACAGCATTGGAAACATCCCAAGATTGGTTCCATATTGTGGACTTGTTCGGCTCCGTGAAACTGCAAACATCTTATTATGTTTAATATAACGCTATTTAAATTTTTCAAAGCACTGAGACTATTTAGAAAACTAGACAGTTTGGCAGTGAACAGCGTGCGATTTTTAATTCAAAACATCATACATTATGATTACTTTTAAATCGAATATGTGTACCTTAGATTTTGGGGCAAATTAAAATATCAATAATTATGTGTCATCGAATCGAGTTTCGTAAAAATAACTATTGTTGTAATTAGAAGTGTTATCCAGGTAGAAAGACCCTATATGTTTACATCTGAATGATGGTGACGCGTCACAATCTGTTATGTATTAGATCAGCAGGGAATGAGTAGCTAGTAATCCGGATACACTGACTGATGTGTTTAGGCTAAGGTAAGTAACTCAACGTGTGGCTAATTCACAGCGAAGAGATTAGGCTCGTACAAACAACACGAGTCAGTGTTTCGCAATGTATGCTTATATACTATATGATATACAGTGCATGCTTCAAGTTTTATATGGTTCTATTGTATGAATAACATGTTTAGAACGAACAGTTCTACATCATGATGAAAGATGCTATTTTTATGTTGAATTCTCATGCTCTTTCATATCGTTCAAAGTTTTAGAGGGACATATAAATATTTGGTTACTCTTTCGATAACAAAATGGTACATTTGTAACTTCTAGTTTATACGCTGTATTTGTTTTTTTCAACATCTTTTCAACATAAGACAGCAGATGTTAAATTAAAGTCTATGTTGTTGTTGTAACTGGAGGTCTGGAGCACTGAATACGTCTTTAACGCATCAATTTTGATTTATCTAAACAATTGTCAAGACACATGGGTGGTGATCATATGAATCAGTTTAAAGTCTACAGCTAATAGTGCAGAAGTTTGAAGTGCAAATTTGTTACATTATTTTCGTATCAGTTATTATTTCTATGATTTATGACTATGTTGACAACATTTTTATTTTGACCTATTATATAATTATTTTAGAATGTATTGAATGCATTGTTGCTTTTATAAATATTTTTGTCTTTGTTATGTTTGATAAATAAAAATGAGGAGAAGTTTTGTAAGTATCATTTAAATTTACGAATCAGTAATTTTATAAATATTACAACCTACACAGCTTGTCTCTATCCTTCTTTGCTGACAATACCTGTAGCATAATACACAAGTGGTGATATCAGTGATGGAATCCACAAGCCCAATATGCTAAAATTCCAATAACGTTTGTTAGAGTGAAGTAAATCGTACATGTTCTCACTTCTTATCACCATCACATTATTCTAAAACACCTGATCTGATTCGATATTTCAATGGCAGTCGATAAATGAGCTGCTATATTCTACTATGGTACAGCCGTTTTGTCGCCTATAAGCGGACAAACAAACATACGGACAAACAAACAACAATTGAGTTTATTAGTATAGATTGCGATCTAATGTATTTTTCACATTGAATTACCGCTTTCAATTGGCAACTGTTGTGGACTTCCGAACAAATAACATGTTTTCTACGGAATAAACACATAATAATAATGGGATGTTGGAATAAATGAAGAGCACACGTTGTCCTAAATCTGTTGAGTAAGGTTGCATTCGTTTGTTTATGGGTGACTTTGGGTGTACTCGATTGTTGACATGGAAGGCGAACGTTGCCGATTACACTTCGAAACACTTCGGCTTTCAGCTAAACGTTTACAAATCGGACGTTTGTCCTGATCAACCGGAACATTCTATGCATGATTTAACATGAATGATTTAAAAGTATATTTTCGAGAGGAGTCGTATGGAACGGATAAATCAGATATAGATAATCGTCCCCTGATCGTTATATCACCAACATTATCACGCCAATAAAACCTAGTTTTATATGAGATCGAATTCCAAAAACTAAAACTGAGTTTATCACAAAACTGGGTTTAACTACACTAAAACCTAGTTTTAGTCCCGTAAAACCAAGTTTTACTCCTACTAAAAGCTAGATTAAACTAGAGTAAAACCAGGTCTAGAATAAAACCTAGCCTAAACCAGAAATGCCGATTCGGACCTAAATGTCTGAATTTGTCCAAATACCTTTATATTGTCGCACCTAAATTCTTAATTAGTGATGACAGATATACTAAGATAACTCTATTTGTTGCCAAAATTACTCATACCAGCTGCTATATTGTCATGGCCTTGTGTGTATCCTTTGGGGTGAGCAGATACATACGGAATAGATGCCTAAGCACCTCAACTCTTCTATATGTCATATCCGGTACATAATGTTGTGACGTAATTAAAAATTCATATCTTGAGATCATCAATATCACAATAATAATATTTATTGTATGATTGCAGTAACTGCACGAATTTGAACAAAGGTTAAAATATGTCAAAATGCTCACATTATCTGCTTATAATACAACTTGTTTTAGGTAGATAATCTGCTTAGAATCGCTCCACTATGAGTCGATAATGCAACTAAAACTATCTCATGTTCAGCACATTATCGACTCATAATGAGGCGATTCTAAGCATATTTATGTGCAGATCATGACACAAATAAGCCAAGTCAGGACTTTTCAGGTGTACGCTCTTTAAAGTGTTTTCACCAGCCTGTTCTCCCAAATATCCGCACATTATCTGCTTATAATAGAACAAGCTTTAGGCAGATACTCTGCTGAGAATTGTCTCATTGCGAGTCGATATTGTGCTGAAAATGAGAGTATTGAAGTCACATTGTCGACTCATAATGAGGCAATTCTAAGCATACTATGCGCGGACAATGACACAAATCGCCTCATTATGAGTCGATAATGTGCTTAAAATGAGAGCGATTTATTCACATTATCGACTCAAAATTATGGGATTCTAGGCAGATCATGTGCGGACAATGACACAAATAAGCCCTGAGACTTTTCAGATGTATGCTCTTTAACATATGTTTTCATTGTGGCCCGCGCCACAAAACGAAATAACAGACATGACTCCATTAGCTGCTTATTTCAGAAAATAATCACACTATGTATCTAATTCACTGTATAGGTCGATTATGTGCGTATTTGAGCGAGGCTATGTTGGTTTTCACTTTTTTCACGGGGCATTTCGCCAAAGAGGAGAATACTTCATATAAGCCATCGGGCTTGTTGTCTGATCCTCGTTTCCATACATTAACTCTTCTATTTTACTTATATGTGCCATGTGTATATTATGTCAGCTGTTTGGATTTGGAAATAAAAATATGTTTACACTAACACCCTGTGGTTCTAAATCAGCCAATATCACTCTGACTCAGAACAATCAGCTATATCGAGAGTTCTCAAAACAACTCTGCTACTGTTTAATGTCTTGTGATGAGTAAGCAACACTGGTGTTTGTGCAATAGATGTTAATTGCACGAGAGAGTCAGCTTGAATTTTTCTTGAACATTCGATCAGAAGAGAGCCCTTGGTGGCCCAGTTCTGGTCAGTTTGACATATTTTAATTACCCGGCTATGCTTTGTAGCGTTTTATCAATCACAAATACAGAAGGTCTCTTGACATTTGTATCAAAACCAAGTACTGAGGATAGGCCTCTGCATCAGTGGAAATTGGTGAGTGGTCAATCTTACGTGCTTGTTTGTTATGAGTTGCCATATGAAAAGCAAATAATCGACAAGTAGCCCAGCAGTCGCCTCTGACTATCCTTCAAATTATGATCGGACCAAAGACTGGTACACAGCTGAAGTTGTGACCCGTTTCGCCACTGCATATAGCAGCCTCCCGGTACATCGCCACAGTGAGACAGGCGTGAACAGTGCAATATTGAAACATTTAACAGTGATGAAGACGAAATGCAAACAGACATGACACGAAAGAAACACACATGGAAAACAGAAGACACAACTAGAAACCAGAAACATAATAGAACAGATGGCAGAAATGTAATCTGAAACACCGGAGAGGCGTGACTTGAGCCGAATCAATTCAACCACCGTCTTGAAGAGATGAGGACCAAATAGGACCATGAGCTAAGCCGTATCCACAGGTCGATGCCTCCTTAGTACATCCAGGACTCCCACACCACACCTCATGTGATGCACCCCACGGCAAACAGGGTGCCACAATATGGGGAGTTTTACCCATCGCAGTGGGTCTATTCTACCCCGGTCCAACACGGGGGAAATTTATCTAATTGCGATGAATACATGTACACTGGTGAAAAAATATAACATTTTAGCATTTTTCAATTATTTTAATTACATTAGATCGATTATGAAATCCTGAACACATATTTAGATCACACAAGTTTAATAGCGAGCATTTTAATGATATCCCGATACATTTAGACTTATATCAGTTTTAGTTCCACCACGCACGTGCCAATTTTTAATAAAGAGCGTTTGTTTTTTTTCTAAGGAAAGCGCTATTGACTAATTAACGCTCATAATCACTTATGAGATATAATTGACAATATTTGCTACCCATCTTTATTATATTTAAAGTATCATTGATTCAGCTTATTATTCCGTCAACAGAGAATTCTTTGGAATCACAAATGCTTTCTATTTAAGGAATAACGAGCATATCCATGGATAATTACAGTAATGCCCTAAATAATCGACCCCTCAGTGAGAGCTTTCCGACGAATGGCAACAAGCCATATGTCGGACTAAATCCTGAAAAGTTACCCATAATTCTGCTGTGGTTAAGGGGTCGATTAATTAGGGCATTACTGTACATGTAATAGGCAGGAATGAGGTACTCGTATTTTGTATATTTTGTATTTGTATTGTATTTGTAACGATTACAATTTTTGAAGTATCAGTATTGTATTTGTATAATCAAGAATTCTAGAAGCCAAAGTATTGTATTTGCAATCAAATACTTTGATAATTGGAGAATATTTTCAATTACTTTTTTTATTACTTTTGATTGCATCTTGCCAATGTATTCTAAATTATTTTGTTTAGAAAGCGGAGCATATATTTGAATGTGGCGAAATGTTAAATATTGATGTATGTTGCATTGCTGATGGCCATGTCACCAAAGAATACATTCACAAACTGTTCAATCAATAAAATAGTTTTAGTTGTTTTTATCTTAAGATATTAATGAGCAGCCAACAAATTTTATCAAATCAATGGATACTTACATCTTGCCATCTTTAAGGTTTAACCAAACCAGTCAATTTTTCTGGAAAGGTAAAAAACCTTGAAATTTTGATATTTTACTGCATGTAGTTCATAAATAGATAAATGGTTCAATATGTAGATGGGAGTGAACTGTGGCCACTAATATAATGCGATTGAATGAAAATGTCGTGAAAAGGACAAAAAAGAAGTCTTTGTGTATATTTTTCCACATATTTCTGATACACGCCAACGCACGTATCAATGTTGACACAAATCCCCACTTACCAAAAAAGCCTAGACTTGACCGATAGGTTAAGGGTGCAGACTATATTGGGACATTTTGACACTCTTCGCTTCCGAGAAGGGTATAAATCAGGTGTAAATGTTGCAGATATTCAACTAACTTTTCCTGCCATTTTGGAAGCGACCCTATAGCAGTATACGAATATTCGTCGAAAAATAGTCGTTCACCGTGATCTGAACTCAAATAAAAGTAGAAACAATAATTTAAGTCTATAGAAATCAATTCTAAGGCTCATGCGTGTGTGATCCATTGGTAGATCTCAATTATTTGTTCGTGCCAAAATACGAAAAATAGGCAAGTTCCAAATCCTTCGCGAAATTCAACCAACCAAATTCATCCGCCCACGAGGTACATGTTTGAAGTCTGCGAATATGTCTTATTAAAGTATGTAATTGTAATATTGGAGTTATATGGATACTGTTAAGTAAAATATTAATATAAAAGATTCAAGAACTGCTGAGTATTGATCGGGTACTGGCAGTAACCGGGGACTATATTTTACCGATAATGCGTTAGACACGCTCTGTTGTCAGGTCGTTCTTCCTGCACGCCGTAAACAAACCAGATATTTGTCTGTAAAAGCGATGAAATATCAAAATCGGTCCCGTAATCGTCAATAAATTCAAGCGCAGAAATCGTAACAGTGAGTTTATATAGTTTATACGGTGATGGTGTATGCGATCACTAACTCGATCGCCAGATATTTGATAAAAAATGTCGGTAAGGTCAGTACTGAAATGTTGATATTGACAAAGTATTGGCATGTTGGACACATGGGTAACAATTATTATTATTGATAAGACTTCGTAAAATTACTGAAAAAATACAAAAGCAACATACTGCATAATTTTTCAAGCTGTCCAAATTATCTGAGATAAGTGTAGCGATAAAAAAGGCAATAACGAAAATTGTAAATTAATACTAGTGGATAATGTCTAGCCCTGGCCTAGGTTATAAAATATGTGTTTTGAAAATCCTGGTCATTGATAATCTGCTTTCATCCTGTTCAACTCTTGGATAAAATTCTACATTCTGTTCAATTTATATAGTGTGCTGCTTTTTGTTAATTGTGTATTCCAAAAATGTTGTAAACATAAGTGTAAATAGTGAATTTCTTGACTCAAAATGTACAAATAATATGATGATAATTCTACAAGGAGGAATGTGCGTGTCTACCGGGTAAAAAGTTTGTTGTTACTCCACCCCTAGTGCATTGTTCTCACCATGAAGCGTAAACCGAGAAGATTGGTGTTCCAATGGGAAGAATTAGTTATAAATACATGAGGTGTAGACAATCCGGCCAGAAACTGTCAAAGACGATTCCAGCAGAGGATTTATACCATGGATTATCAAAAAAGGCAAGTCCAAAAAAACAAACTGCTCGATTAATATTAAGACTGAGATTGCTAAAGAAATGTAAACGCTGTCAGCCTACTCGTCGATATCAATGTTCCGTTTCAAATGAGATTCCACTCAAAATGACAATTAAGAAATGTCAAGAGACTCCCTTAGGAGGATATAAACTAATAAATATGGATGTTCTCAAAGATCATATTAATGACATAACGATGCATGTTGCATTGTGCGGAAAAGCTGCAGAGTTGGCAAAAGGTGAAAAATCGCCATTTTCACTTGTTTCCGAGATGAAGTCGTATGGATTGGCCTCAATTATTCTTGCTAGATGCAATGGATGTTTCAAGTCTTTTCATGTATCAACAAGTACAAAGGTAGAAAGCAGCAATGGCAGTAAACGTTTCGACATCAATATGCGTGCAGTTTGGGGGACTATGGCTACCGGAGGAGGTGTAGCTCGTCTCAACGGGATGCTGGCCACCATGGACGTTGGCAGTTTGAGCCAAACGACATTCACTTCCATGGAAGAAGAAATCGGTCGATAGGGTGCGATGTGGCGAACAGTGAAGTGAAGAAGAATGGTGAAGAGGAATGGAGGATAGCAAGTGAACTAAGTGGTTTTGACACAAAGGTTTGGCACAAAGGTCTTCTTCTCAAACTTAGGAGGTATGGAGTTACCGGTGATCTCTTAACTTGGCTCCAGAGCTATCTAACAGCCAGAGAGCAAAGGGTAATTCTGAATAATACCGCATCCCCTTTCAGACCACTTTCATCAGGAGTCCCCCAGGGCTCCATAATCGGCCCTTTATTATTTCTCATATACGTTAACGATATCCATCAGAATTTAGAATCCCTGACGAGACTATATGCTGATGATACTTGTATCACTACAGCTGAAACTGACCCGACCCTTCTTGTTACAAAAGTCAACAATGACATGGAAAAACTCACCGATTGGTCCAAAAAATGGCTTGTCAATTTCAATCCCACCAAAACTACTCTCATTAGATTTCAAGTATCTCCTCAAAAAGATTCCCCAACATTGCAGCCAATTCTTTTTGGCGACGCCCAACTTGAGGAAATGGACTCTCAAAAACACCTCGGTTTAAACTTTCAATCAAATTTGGGATGGGACATACAAATACATGAAGTAGTAAATCGTGTTTCTGGTCGATTATCAATGCTTAGGAAAATGAAATATAAACTTAGCCGCAAATCCCTAAATTTAATGTATATATCTTACATTCTTCCTCTTATGGAATATGGAGATATTATCTGGGACTGTGCCCCCGATTCTCTTCTAAATACATTAGACAAATTGCACATAGAAGCGGCTCGAATTATATCGGGCTTAACTCGCTCATGTCCCACACATAGACTATTTATATAATTGGGTTGGCAATCACTGCAAGATCGAAGAAAATATCATAAATTAAAAATGTTCAACCGAATCCAAGCTGGAAATGCTCCGAAATATTTGACTGATATATTACCTCCTCGTTACGGGGACAACACTAATTACCCTTCCCGATATCCCTACCGATTTAACTCTTTATCCCGAAAGACTGAATATTATAACAAATCATTCTTTCCCTCAATGATTATCCAGTGGAACAAATTTCTTGATAACATCGCGAAAAGTGAAAATAAAGATAATTAAGACAATAAGAAGAACATAGACAAAGAGACGATAGAGCAAAAACTAGTCGCGATGAATGTTGTACCGAAACCTCCTCCCTTCTACCTCGTCGGAAGCCAGGAGAGGAACATACTGCACGCTAAACTGCGAAACAATTGTAGTAATCTAAATTTTGACAAACATATTAATCATATTGCCGATTCGCCAAGATGTTGTTGTGGTGCACCCGAGGAAACGGCATACCATTTCTTTTTTGAATGCCCTTACTTTATTTACGAAAGACAAAAACTTCTCGATAGTTTATCTAGACTGGGCATTCTACATCTGACCATTGGAAATATTCTATTCGGCTCCACTCATGAGACCGAGCAAATAAATTACAAGCTATTCATTGCTGCTCAAAAGTATATTATGGAAACACACCGATTTAATGATTAATAATATATCAAACCGAGCGAAAGATTGAACATATACTTATAAGACAAATATCACATCATCGATCGACGGTTCACATCTCATACCCTCCCATACTGACGCAAACAATACACATATCCTTTGACATCCTAATGTGTATCCCCGATTTTATCTTAATTAATATATCATACAAGTGTTCTTTGTATACCTATATATTATATGTATTGCAGGCAGGAAGCCTAACTCCTTTTGTTAATTGCCAATTGTTTGTTGGAACGGGGCGTCATTAAGTTAGCAATAACTTGTGCCCCAATCCAATTAGCTATTTTTGCTAATAAAATATGTTTAAACTAACTAAGTGGCAAGAGTGATGGTAATCAGGACATATGTGTGATAGCTGATGGTGGTTGGAGTAAGCGCTCACATAAACACTCATACAATGCACTAGGGGTGTGGCAATCATTATTGGAGCTGCGACAGGTAAACTCCTTCATGTTTGTGTTAGAAACAAAGTGTGTTATATCTGTACAAAAGCAGATACTCAGCAAACTACTCCACGTGAGCATACCTTCTTCAAGAATTGGACCGAAAGCAGCCAATCTATGGAGGCAGACATTATTATTGATGGCTTCAAACGGGCTGAGGAGAACCACAAATTACGATACGCAAAGTTAATAGCTGATGGTGACATTCACTTCCATGGAAGAAGAAATCGGTCGATAGGGTGCGATGTGGCGAACAGTGAAGTGAAGAAGAATGGTGAATAAGAATGGAGGATAGCAAGTGAACTAAGTGGTAAGAGTGATGGTAATCAGGACATATGTGTGATAGCTGATGGTGGTTGGAGTAAGCGCTCACATAAACACTCATACAATGCACTAGTGGGTGTGGCAATCATTATTGGAGCTGCGACAGGTAAACTCCTTCATGTTGGTGTTAGAAACAAAGTGTGTTATATCTGTACAAAAGCAGATACTCAGCAAACTACTCCACGTGAGCATACCTTCTTCAAGAATTGGACCGAAAGCAGCCAATCTATGGAGGCAGACATTATTATTGATGGCTTCAAACAGGCTGAGGAGAACCACAAATTACGATACGCAAAGTTAATAGCTGATGGTGACAGCAGTGTATATGCACGTATTGTTAATGAGGTTCCTGTTTGGGGTCACTTGGTAAAAAAAATTGAGTGCGCAAATCATGTATGTAAATGTCTCCGTGGCAATTTAGAGAAACTGGTGGAAAACAACAAATAATATTCTGGAAGGAATAAACCATCGAAGGCAACTCGTGTGCGAATTGTAACAGCTGTAAGGTGTGCTATAAAAATGCGCTCAAAAGAGAATGATGGTGTTCAGGGCATTACAAAATTTAAAAATGACATTCTAAACTGTGTAGATCATATTTTTGACAAGCATGATAACTGTAGTATCGACTTTTGCAAGGTTAAAATTGCTGCTGCTGCAAAAGCGGGTACTCTTCATGATCCAAAGGAATTGGAACCACTGGCAGGTAAAGAGCCATCAACTTCAAAAGATATAGTGGATATTATTATGGATGAGACAGCCTCCTACTGGATTGAAGGCACTACTGAAGGGGATCTTGAAGAGTCGAGAGGACCAAGTTATCTATCGTCCACTGATGAGAACCGATTATTGAGACAAGAGCTGCAGTCGCTGTTATGCAAAGTTGCCGAGAAATCAGATAGGCTTATTTGCAACTTTACCAGTAACCTAGCGGAATCGTGGATGAGCATCCGGTGTAAATTCGATGGTGGCAAATGTACAATCGATGCCATAGATCGAGTTGGCATGCTAGGTGTTACGGCGCGGCACTAAGGAAGAATTTAGGACTCTCTTGGTCACCAACTACATGGGAGGAAAAAACCAAGTCATCACCAGGACACTCATTCACCAAACTATTTTTATGGAGGCAGAAGCGAAATGAAATAATCAGAAAGTGTAAAAAAAAGCCAGAAGTTATTGCCAGGGCAAGGAAGAGGAAGGCACAGAGGACCAGAGCAGGTTCAACAAAGAAGGAGAGGACTGATTATGGGCCAGAGGCGTTGGGTGTAACCCATGCTTGATGGGTCAGGAACTTCAGTGCACATGTGATAATTTTTTTGAAGAGAATGTTGATGTGTCTAAGGATAAAATTACTGCTATTGAATTACAAACACGGCAGCAATCAAGTTCCGAGTTATGGAAGCAGGAGAGACGACTGAGATTGACCGCCTCAAATTTTAAGGGAATAGTAGCTCGAAGAAAGCAACAAGTCGAACCTCTAATCAGAAGCCTTCTGTACACCAAATTCAAAGGCAATGAGAGCACACGAACTGGAATACTTGAGGAAGAAATAACTATAACGGAATATATCATGGAAAAACAGAAAAAGGGTGAACATCTGACTGTGAAAAAGATCGGTCTTCTAGTTGATCCTGACAATACATTTCTTGGGGCATCACCAGATGGGAAAGTGGTTCTCGACAATGGAGATGAGGGGATTCTAGAAGTAAAAAATGTTTTGTTAGATAGAAGAGGCAAACCACGGAATATGTTCACTTTCGAACAAGCTGTTGCTTCATCCGTACCTGACTTTCCACTGGATATCACAGCGGGACAACTAACTTTGAGGCATGACCATGCATTTTTCTTCCAAGTGCAGGGACAGTTAAATGTTTCTAAGAAGCCTTGGTGTGATTTTGTAGTGAGAAGAACATCGCCTCATCAGATTCACATCGAACGTATCTATATCGATACAGACTTCTGGAATAACAAAATGCTACCTAAATTAAAGGCGTTCTACTTTAAAGCGATTCTTCCAGAATTAGCCTCACCTCGACATGGGAAGAGTCCCGGTATTAGAGAGCCTGGTATTTGGGTACATATTTTTTTTTTTAGTGGTATATACCTTTTCACTGGTGGATATTCAAAAAATTCAATGTCATCTGCATGGTATGAAATGCTAGCAGAAATAATAGTCCATGTTGAGTTCATTCCGATACCATCTTTTAAGTTTACGTCAAAAGTGTCATTATCAGACTATCATATTGCTATAAATTCATTTTCACAAGCAGAATGCATGTTATTCTAGTGCTCGAGAAAATAGACATCTGATCGTTCAACGTTCAGACAGTACCAATGTAGATTAACGATAGTTGTTTATTTTGTTATTACAATGCCTGTGTACCATTACTCTCATAGTGAATAATGGGTAGATTTTATCTAAATGGGCATCTACTATCCACCTGTCCATCCATGCTTTAAATTTTATCACCCAGAGTCTCAGATGTGTCAGACAGTAAGATACAGATACATATAGCATTTTCCTGTCATTAGGTACACAAAACATTACTACATTTTTCTATTACATGTACATTTTTATAGATGAAATTATCTTACTTCCATTAACCCTTTCTCTGCTAGACACTCATTAATGAGTAGCTACTAGTATCACTTACAGATTGTTCAGATAATATGTTCAACAAACAACCATGTTTGTTGAACATATTTTCTAAATATTTCCCTTCATGAATATGACTCCTTGCAATGTATAGTTTTATAACTTAATAGGTGAATCCATTTAGGATAGAAAAGGTTAATGCAGCCAATATTGTGTGCAGACATTATCGCATTGTTGTAATTACAAACAATATTAACCCTGAATTTATTGTTGCAGTTCGAAGAGCCCAAACCTGCTGCAGCAAAGCGAACATCTGGACATGCGCAGTTAAAGAAAACCATCAGATCTAAGGGGAAAAAACCGCAGCGACAAGAAAATTCACCTGTGTCAGATTTTGATCTCCCTTCCACCTCTTCTGGTAATTATTATTCACAGCGAGTTACCAATAACATGTCCATGTTGTGATATCTGCAGCATTTGATTACATGTATATTAATAGTTAGTTCTTTCACTGTGAGTACTATAATGTGCTTCATAATCGTGATGGCCTAGTAATAGTGATGGCTGGTGATTTAGCCTGAAATTAACAATAGTGATGGCAATTTCATTCAACGACTCAATGCCAAAGAATAGTGATTGTTGCTTATTGTTGGGAATAGTCTCCTAAATTATTCATCGTGCCGACACTAATATTACTGTAGGCACCTGAGATTACATGTACCATATGATCTGTCATGGATTTATTTCATTAATACATTTTCCTCCTGAATTATTTGGTAGACTATATGAATCGCCTGTGTCTGTCTGTGCATCCATCCCAGATGATTTTTCGGGGAACATGTGGCCCAGCAGTCATTTATGTTCATTAATGGTTGCAAACTTTCTGCAGCAGATTACTACCAAAGCTACATGTAAGAACTGGTCAGTGGCTCAAAATGTTTTGATGATGATTATCAAACTACCTTTTAATATATTTGATATTTTATCGCTTACAACCTGATAAACATCTGGTATAGAATCATTAGAAAGATGTTGTTATCATTTGATAATTGCAGTGTATGACCATACTATCTTCTTAATACCACAGAGAACTTCTTTCTTTCAATTTGACTGAGTGGAAAATTCTGATGGTGTCAGATATAGAATAACAGAAAGTTTGGCTTGAAATAATCTTTGGTTTAGTCTTTCATATCTGAGAACCATCATAAATATCAGCGATGGCATTACATGATAACAACATTATTATTCTGGTCATGTTCTAATTTTCACGATTTATACTGATCATGTGTAACATTTTTTTCAGCCCGGAGAAGCAGCCAACGAAAAAAGATAACTCTATTCAAGGGGCGGAGAATATCACACAAGTGGCTTTTAGAGGAGGGATCTGAGGAAACTGCCTGGTATAAGGGTCATGTTCTGGATGTAATATCTGGCAAAGATGGGGATAGTGATTGTATTTATGATGTCCAGTATGATGGGGAAGACACAGCAAATATGGTTGAAAGCCTTCAAGCTGACTACCTTAAAGGCTGGGTTAAGTTCCTTGACTTATAATTGGTGAGTGTACTGTCTGTATGTTATTCAGACATACCTTTAGATCGCCCCAAATTTTAATCGGTGAATGTTGTTTTCAAAAAACATAAAAAACTCCCAAAATTAACATGACAATGCACTTTCTGTTGCACAGTAATGTTCATGACAAATGTTGAAGTTAATAATTATTTATTATGTGAATAACTAAAAAAGAAATTTACTGTATCCAGAAAGCGTAATAGACTGCAAACCAAAAATGTGAGGATTATCTTCTGGATGAAAAGATTTGATATTTTTGGCAGTTTTTGGGATCTTTTCCCAATTTTCTGACATGTCCCACCATGGTTTGGGCCAGTTCATTCATTTTGAATGTGCCAGTATTTCACTGATCTAACAGCTTCGTTACTCAGTCGTAACCAGCAGAACTCTTGCAAAAATACCGGTGTTCACTTGTTCACTTTTTTCAGTACTTTTCAAATTTAATTATTATTGTCACTGCTTGAAAATTGTGGTACAGTATTAATGATAATTCATTATGTGATCAGTTATATAGAGAACTATCAATGTTGTAGTCAGCAGCTTTATAACAGTAGCTATTTGCAAAATATCTCAGAATGTTTTTTGTTGTCACTGTGAGTCTCCATACCTGAACTATTTTCAATGCAAATGGCTGAATTATTTTCATTTTTTCTGATCAGGTTACCTTGGATTCTGAGGGGATTCAGCATGTTCCTTTTGAATTATTATTGTGTTCTCACCAAGTTATTTCTCTTGAAGATCTTATCTATATTCTTCTGTTCTTGTGCACGCGCACGAAAGCAGATTTCAGTTGGTGAGTAATACTCATATATTTTCTAATTCCATTGCTATCAGCATTGACTTTAGTATGTATTGTGTCTCTATAAAAAAAATCAGTGAGTTTCATGTGATCTGTGACCATTTTTTCGCATTTTCAAATTTTTTCTCACATCACCCCAGGAAGCCATCTTGACTGGTTTGGTTAAACCTTAAAGATACGGGCGGTGTTGGCGGTGGGTATGCTGTTAAAATATTCACCTCCATCGAAATAATAGTAAAATATAGACATACCTTGTTGTTATACCAATCAGAAATATGGCATAAACAGTATGTTATTGTCAAATGTTTTTCCTTACTATGTAAACAAAAGCAAAACAAGTTACAGAACCTGGCTTTTGTTTAGATCCGGATATGGTGAACATAAAGAGCGTTATTTGTTACTGTTTTCATGATATGGAAATAATAAAGAGCGTTTATATCATTTGTGTGTGATTAACCAATATAATTGCGCTGTGTTTTGTAAACAGAAGCAAAACTTCTGTAACACGAGCAGGCTCTTTTTGGATTTGTTTATTGGATCTACAACAAGAGTGATGTGCTGTTGCAGTAGAATCCTAAGCAAACACAACATTTCTATTACTATGTGGTCAAATGTGGCTTGATTAACTGATGTTCATTAAAGATGGTGTCGCAACACTTAGCTTTTGACATTTTGCTGTGCAACAATTAGAGCAATCAAGATTTGATACATGCATCAATCACTAGAGGAGTGAGTTCTATAACTAATAAAAAAATAATCACTTGAAATTTCTCTAACTATACAGAACAACTTGGTAATTTGTACCCTGATGTACTAAATTTCGACAAATTATTATTGGCCAACAAAACTAGAATTATGACTGGGGACAACGCAGAGTCATTACACCTTTAAATTCTTGTTTCTTTTTTATATTACTCATTTCTCAGCAAGCAGTACACTGCATTACGCCGGGAAAAAAAATCAATTTATAATAGTCTACAGTCAGCAGTAGTAATTAAACCGAAGATAATTTTGACAATTTGTTTTTGTTTTAGCAACATATATATTGATAAATCATATATATTGAAATGCATACGATCAACAATAGATAAAACAGAGTTCATATACAGAAAAAATACAGTAAGTTACACCTAAGTGATGTAGTATTTGGTTTTTGAACATCTATATCACATATCTAGGGATCCAAAAATAAATTGTAAAGAAAATCAAGATGTGGCCCCATGAATTTTTGGTATTGACGCTTCGAAATAATATACTAAAAACTATACTACAGATTCATAAGGACTAAAACAACAAAATATTATTCAACTACGTTTCCAATAATCTGGCGGACATAAATTCTCATTACTGGTTCATCTTTTCGGACATTGTGTAGTTTTATGGTGATATTTCCTAAAGAAAAAATAGTTCTGCAAATGGTTGCCAAAAAGAAAACTAAAATATGAAATGAAAAATGTGTTATTTATTGATATCAGATGCTAGACTGAACGCATACCCTAGTTGGGTTCATAGTCTAGATTATGCAGTGTGTTTTTTATTGACATTTCCTGTCAAACTGTATCGACCTACATTTTTTTTTAATCCACTTTTTTCATAATTCTAACTTACCTCTCATGTTGTGAGGTAAAAATGTTGTTATAGTAGTATTGCATACATTGGTTATAAGGGGTGCTGATTGTCTGATATTGTTAGTTTGAAATTGAGATTTTTTGAAAATTCACGAATGGGGCACCTTCTTAAAGATAAAGAGGCTGTATTTTCTATATTCTTTGACCAGTCACTGATTTCATAAAAAATCAAAACAATTCTGTCCTGAAACTAGATCTAGTTCAAACATATGAATCAATAGTCATTTTATCATCATTGTATTATAGTTGGCTATGTAAAGCGAATTGTGGTGCATCTAGTGGCTGATAATCATAGGTAAATCTCAAATAATTCGATTTCTCATATACCAGATTCAAATTATTCATGATCTAACAAAATAACACATTGCTTATCATACTGCTTGTTCTTAACCTATTATTTTATACACTAGGAACTTAATAAAAGTTAAATAAATTTTGAATTAAGATTTTCTGGACCCCTGAATACATCTTAAAGCTGAAAAAAATAATAATGGTTAATTACACACATACCGGATTCAAATTATTTCTTATTATTAAAGAGGCTGTTTTTTTCTCTATTCTTTGACCACTATCACTGATTTCATAAAACAATCAATTAAATTCTGTCCAGAAACTAGATCAAATTCAGTCATATGCATCAATAGTTATCTGATCATCATTGTGTTCTAGTTTGGATATGTAACGCGGATTATGGTGCAGCTCGTGGCACATTTATGCTGACAGTCGTACGTAGATCTCAAGTAATTCGATTTCTCACATACCAGATTAAAAAATTATTCATGATCTAACAAAATAACACATTGCATATAATACTTCTTGTTCTTAACCTATTATTTTATACACTAGAAACTTAATAAAAAGTAAAATAAGTTCTGAATTAAGATTTTCTGGACACCTGAAAAAAAAAAGAAAAGTTAAACTTTCCCATTTTCTACGATATTGGTAGCTTACTATTAAAGAGGCTGTTTTTTCTCTATTCTTTAACCACTCCCAATGATTTCATAAAGAAAATAAAAACAATTCTGTCCTGAAACTAGATCAAGTTCAATACTATGCATCAATAGTTATTTGATCATCATTGTGTTCTAGTGTGGCAATGTAAAGCGGATTATGGTGCATCTAGTGTCACATTTATGCTGTTAATCATAGGTAAATCTCAGGTAATTCGATTACACACATACCAGATTAAAATTATTCATGGTCTAACAAAACAACACATTTCTCATAACATTTCTCGTTCTTAACCTATAATTTAATACGCTAGGAACTTAAGAAAAAGTTAAATCGGTTTTGTTTTGGAAAAAGATTTTTTCTGGAACCCTGAATACATCTTTAAGCTGAACAAAAAAATATATATATCATTAAATTTTCCCTTTTTCTGCCATATTTGTTTCTTCTTATTATAGAGGCTGTATTTTCTATATTCTTTTACCACTATCACTGATTTCATAAAGCAATCAAAATAAATATGTTCTGAAACTATATATCACGTTCGGTCATTTGCATCAACAGTCATTTGATCATCATTATATTCTAGTTTGGATATGTAAAGCAGATTATGGTACAGCTGGTGGCACATTTATGCTGATAATCATAGGTGAATCTCAGGTAATTCGATTACACACATACCAGATTTAAACACGAGATGGGCCTGTCCAAGATGGGACTGAGGTATACCCCCGTATTCAACATGTTATTTGAATGTAGGAGCCATTACTGTATATTGGGCACTGAAATTATGCGAACAGGTAACCCTAAATCCCCTAAGCCCTAACACTAATCTTGATCCTCTTAACCCTTAATGCTAATCCTAAAACCTATTGACTGAAAAATGTAGGAATAAAAGCTCGGACAAAATTATGCATTTGGAGAAGATTTTGTAAGTTGAAAAAGGGGGCTAACTCCACCTAAAATAAAAGCTTGAAAAAAATTATGCATGTTGCGAAAATGTTCTAAGTCGAAAAAGGGAAATAACTCTACAAAAAAACGTCGGACAGACGTCAGAATCGCAGGTGCACAGGTTCCGATGGTACTAAATATCTGTGCCAAGTTTTAAAAACAAAATTGACCTAAAAATATAGGAATAAAAGCTGGGACAAAATTATGCATGTTGCAAAAAAAATAATTCTCAGTCGAATAAGGGGGGATAACTCCTCCAAAAATGTCCGACAAACGTCATAATCGCAGGTGCACAGGTTCCTATGGCGGTTGATGTCTGTGCCAAGTTTCGCGGAAAATTATCGTAAAACGACTGAGAAAAACTCCGGACAAATTTGTGTCCACGGACGGACGGACGGACGGACAAGCTGATTCCAGTATACCCGCTCACAACTCGTTGCGGGGAGTATAATTATTCATGATGTAACAAAATAACACATTTCTTACAATACTTCTAGTTTTAACCTATAATGTTATACACTAGGAACTTAATAAAAAGTAGAATAAGTTTTGAATTAAGATTTTCTGGACCCTGAATACATTTTAAGCTGAAAAAAAAAATAAGTTTAACTGTCCCATTTTCTGCGATATTTGTATCTTACTATTAAAGAGGCTGTTTTTTCTCTATTCTTTGACCACTCTCAATGATTTCATAAAAAAAATAAAAACAATTCTGTCCTGAAACTAGATCAAGTTCAATACTATGCATCAATAGTTATTCAATCATCATTGTGTTCTAGTGTGGCTATGTAAAGCGGATTATGGTGCATCTAGTGTCACATGTATGTTGATAATCATAGGTAATTCTCAGGTAATTCGATTACACACATACCGGATTCAAATTATTTATGATCTAGCAAAACAACACATTTCTCACAACATTTCTTGTTCTTAACCTATAATTTTATACCCTAGGAACTTAATAAAGAGTAAAATCGGTTTTGTTTTGGAAAAAGATTTTTTCTGGAACCCTGAATACATCGTTGAGCTGAAAAAAAAAAATATATCATTAAATTTTCCCTTTTTCGGCCATATTTGTTTCTTCTTATTATAGAGGCTGTATTTTCTATATTCTTTGACCACTATCACTGATTTCATAAAACAATCAAAATAATTATGTTCTGAAACTATATATCAAGTTCGGTCATATGCATCGACAGTCATGTGATCATCATTATATCCTAGTTTGGACATGTAAAGCAGATTATGGTACAGCTGGTGGCACATTTATGCTGACAACCATATGTAGATCTCAAGTAATTCGATTACTCACATACCAGATTTAAATTATTGATGATCTAACAAAATAACACATTTCTTACAATACTTCTAGTTTTAACTTATTATTTTATAAACTAGGAACTTAATAAAAAGTAAAATACGTTTTGAATTAAGATTTTCTAGACTCCTGAAAACATCTTTAAGCTGGAAAAATAATTAAAGTTTAACTTTCCCATTTTCTGCGATATTTGTTTCTTACTATCAAAGAGGCTGTTGTTCTCTATTATTTGACCACTATCACTGATTTCATAAAACAATCAATACAATTCTGCCCTGAAACTAGATCAAGTTCAGTCGTATGCATCAATAGTTATTCGATCATCATTGTATTCTAGTGTGGCTATGTAAAGCGGATTATGGTGCATCTAGTGTCACATTTATGCTGTTAATCATAGGTAAATCTCAGGTAATTCGATTACACACATACCAGATTCAAATTATTCAAGATCTAACAAAATAATATTTATTCTTACAACACTTCTTCTTAACCTATTATATTATACACTAGGAACTTAATAAAAAGTAAAATGTAAGTTTGGTAAAAGCTTTTTGGACCCCTGATTACATCTTTAAGCTGAAAACATAATTAAAGTTTAATATTTGCTGCGATATTTGTTCTTACTATTAAAGAGGCTGTTTTTTTCACTATTCTTTGACCACTATCACTGATTTCAATACAATTCTGTCCTGGAACTAAATCAAGTTCAGTCATATGCATCAATAGTCATTTGATCATCATTGTATTATAGTGTGGCTTTGTAAAGCGGATTATGGTGCATCTAGTGGCACATTTATGCTGACAATCATATGTAGATATCAAGTAATTCGATTACACCATAGTACGGTTAGTACCAGATTCAAATTATTCATGATCTAATAAAAATAACACATTTCTCACGATACTTCTTGTTCTTAATCTATTGTTTTATGCACTAGGAGCTTAATAAAAGTAAAATAAGGTTTGGAAACAGATTTTCTGGATCCATGATTGATAGTTCAATCGTATGCATCAATAGTCATTTGATCATCATTGTGTTCTAGTGTGGCTATGTAAAGAAGACTATGGTGCATCTAGTGGCACATTAGTCGAATGACTAAAAGCTGCCTTCTCTATGACTGAATGTTTTCCAAATATTGGTTATCATTTGGCAACATTTGAGCGTCTCTGCTCATTTTATTCCCTGTCTAGATCGTCGACGTCGTTGTCATAGCATTCTGATCGACGTGAATGGACCTGTTATACGCGCATATTCTCAGAAAAGTACGCGTATATGTAGGCGATGTCGAACCAGAGCATAACCATTTTGAGCTCAATTTAACAACATTTTACTGTGCTACAGCTGTGCAACAGAAGGTACACCATAGTCTGCTGTGGTCTAATTGGTCGATATCGTTGCCATAGCCGTGTGGTCGGAGCGAACAGACGTGTTTTCTTTCCGACATATTCTCAGAAAGGGTTTTCTGTAATTTGGTGATGTCGAAATCAGGACATAAAAATTCTGTGCAAAATTCAGCAACATCACCGCATTGCAGATATGCCACAGTAGGTAAACTGTAGTCTCTGTGTTGTTGTCATAGAGATGCGGATATGACTCTTCGTAAATTAGTTCAACTAACTCAACAATGGCCTTTGGAAACAATGAAAGAAAAGATATCATTGCCACGATAACTAGCGCGAAACTTGTACGATCAACCGCTTGTTTCGCGTCTGTGTTTCCATGACGGGCGCTTTCCCCTCTAAACGTTGTTATCTGCCTTCGTAATGTTATTATTGTCCACATTGTCACGATGAAAATGATTAGCAATGGTAGGTGCGTTTTGAGGATCATTTGAGTGGTAAAAATGGCGACGGAATAATCGTCAAGACGCTTACAAAAGTCAGCGTGCACACCACAAACATTACATATGAAGAAATAAAGATGTAACACGATCGCTGCAATGGTAACAAACAGAGAACACATGTGGGCTTTTGTCTTTGTGCACCACGAGTTTCGCTTTAACGGGAACACAACAGCGATGAGTCGGTCAACCCCTAGTGCCGCGACCAACCAGGGGGAAACAAATCTGCTTACAGATTGCGATACACTCCAAAACAAGCATGGCACTATATTCATGTAGAATGTCTGATCGAGCTTATCTTCCCCATGAAACTTTTCCAGAGTATCTTCAGTGACAGTTTGAATAAGAACGAATGTGTCGAAGAAAGCTATATATCTCAAGTACACGGAATATGAGAACTTCCGGAATGACGTCACGCTCATCAGTCCGAGGATCATCACATTACCTATCGCTCCGATCACGGCGATACACACTACACTTACGGCGTACGCTTGTTCGTTCATGAGGCCATGATTTTCTAACATGTCTGGATCCTCTGTTGAAACAGCCAATGTGACATCAGTGTCGTTAGCTAAATCCAACGAGGAATTCAAGGAAACCATATTCTATTGCTGTCTGGACTAATCCCACTATATATTTTATGAGTTAATATTTCCCTGTACGAATCATCTGAACATCAAAATTGGTCTAGTTGTCAAATATTTCCGGTATACTTGTTTCGTTCCTCTGCTGATCAGTAATGCTTCTCGTTGAGTTATTGATGGCGTTAATCGTTGAATGCCTGTGAAACAGAGTGCACTGAAAAGAAAAGTTCATAAATCAACAGACAATTGTTGTTCGCTAATTTTTTTTAACTATTCTCCCATTTACTTATAAAAGTATACACTGGAATAGGCAACTGTTGATCTGGGGGAAAGTTCAGGAAATATAAGCAGACGACGTATACGTGTAATTTATTAGCAGAAGGATTCCAATTAATTTGAGGAAATTGCTCATATAATAAGTTCAAAGTTGATCATTTTGTTGAAACTATTATCTGAACATATGTCCCGTGTGAAATACTCACTAATGAGTATTTAGTAAGTAAAGGGTTAAATGTGTCGGAGTGAACCAGACTGTTGAACAATGTTAGAACAGTATCGTGGATTTCACGACAAATAATTCCGGTAGCAGAGGGGAGGGGGCAGTGGGCCGTGATTTTCCGTCTATTTTTCTGCTGTACTTGAGTGAGACCGGAGATATCATGAATCCTTTGTCGGTTCAGCCGTTTGTGTACGGCATATTATGTAACTAAACTGATATTACAATTTAACAATAATCTAGTGAGAAACGATCACTTCCGATTTGAATTTTTGTAGACCAACAGGCACTGCTCACACCCAACCCGACACAAAATGGCCACCGCTCAGATGGGTGCTAATAGGACATCCATAAAAGTAAGGACGTATTAAATTTTGTGAACTCCCTTGTAACATGAAACCAATAGCGATGTTCTTGTTAAAGTGACGTGGTCATTTTTAATTTTTATAATTTATCATTGTGGTTTAAATCAGATACAGCAGGTTTGAGTGACGCATTCGTAATTTATGGTTTAGACCTTGTCTAGCCAGATTTATTGTTTAGCAGTAGTGTCTATACCACCTAGGTAATTAATCGTACTTGCATAATGTCGACAGCGAAAATCTACCATTTTGTGATTGGACATTTATAAGCGAGAAGCACTCACACATGTAAAGAGCATGGGGATACATGTTTTTGTTCATTTTACGATAGTTTTGTTTTTGGCGTTTTATAACCTGAAACCGGCAACTAAACCATACCATTTGAAGGTCCAGCCAATCGGGTTCTAGGGAGGCTAGTCCTCAGATCATGATTCCGTCTTTTCTGGACCGTGATTTACATGGATGAAACTGTAAATAATATCGATTGACAGTGTGCCTATACATTGCGGGACCGTTAATGTAGTTTTACACTGGAGATAATGATTCTGACCGAGGTGTCATCATTGTTGAAATATATTGGCACGTAGACAAACTTGCAGAAAATTTTAAGACTATTGACTATTATCATCCGTGATTATCTCCGTACTCTGTTAATTTGTTCAATAGTTATTTCAATAAATATTGTATTTTCTAACATTTGTGACTTCGTGATGAAACCCTGGGACTAACACTTAGCCACTGAAACATGCTAGAGTGTTATATGTCTTATTTTGTGCTCGTGAACAGGACGCAACGTCGGAATTGTTGGAAATGAAACACATCATGGAGGGACATAAGGAAGGAGACAATTTGCCTATTTGACTGGTTCACAACGCCCTTGATATACATATGTTGCGACTCAATATATTTGTTTCAATTTTGCGATAGTTTGGACATGTAACATGTAGGAAACTAATGATGACCTATATTGTTGCGTCAATTAAATTTAATTAGATCAGAGTTTTCACTTGTTTGGGGATCAATGTTAAGAAATTTTATCTGGTCTTAGGGTGTGTTTACATCTTTATACAGATCTGTATGAAGTCACGTGTCGCGCATTACTGTTATCACAAAATGATTACTAATAGTGAACGCGCGCTGATCAGTACTCTGGTAATTGACAATTCACTACGAGTCGTGTCAGTTTAGGCCAGACATAAACATGAATCAACTATCAGCAAATAACAGCGATTTGGTATGTGCTGCATCCGATTTTAGCGCATGTATTTAAAGTTTATTCTTACACCACTTGATAATGGTTCGAAGAAAGAATGAAAATCGCATAGGAATACACAACACAATAAACAATAGTGTACACAAATAGAGAGCACCCATATAGCTTTAGATGGAGATTCCACCAATATTTAGGATTTCAGGTGATCATCTATATATATAGGTCTCCTGTTTGACATCATCTGGACGGTGGCCATTTTGGATATGTGTGGAATGGGTATCCACCCTACAACACCCTTTATTTGACCAAATGTAGTAAAATATTGTTTTCTTAAACTAATTCGCAGTTTTTTATTGGCCACAGGGTAGGGACAATGCAAATTTGCAAATCTGAACAAGAAAATCGCCAAATGCTAGTATTTATACTGGCCTCAAGCCTTCCTAGAGTTGGAAAATTCCAACCTGACACCATCACTTAGGTTGGAAAATTTCCAACTGACTACAATTCCAATGACAGTGTTGACAAAATGTAGGATAATATTATTTTCTTAAATTAACTAGCAGTTTTTGACTGGCCACGGGGGAAGGACCGGGACACAATCTTTCCTAGTAGTGTTAGAAATTTCCAACCTGACACCCGCCCCCATAAGGTTTGAAAATTTCCAGCTGATGGCCATTCCAGCCCAAAATTTTGATAAAAAGTAGGAAATTATGCAAATATTGGTCCAAAAACTATTAAAAAAAAACCCAATAAAATGTTAAAATCAAACTACAAGAACATTTTCAACCTATTGTTGGTGTGGAAATTCCAACTAATGTTGTGTCAGGTATGAAATTTCCAACTGTTGAAAATTTTGACCAAAGTTGGGGGTGAGACACCCCCCCCCCCCTCACCACCCCCCCCCCGTCGCCACGTCCCTGTTCAATATTCTAAATACACGGGTTGAAATGACAACGAAAGCTAAAACACATTCGCCAATAGGCCGTATGTCGTCGTATGATTAATTACATTTGAGACATGCACAATGGTTCATCAAAAGAGTGGGTCCTATAGCTAGCAATTTCGTATATCAATTAGGCCAATCACACATCAGGGCATGTGAGAAATCAGATATTCACAATGCAAACAGAATACGAGCTCACCACGTCAGACTTAAAACCTAATTAAAAACTTTTAAAAGCCGTGCCTTTTGTACAAATTATTATAGAACATAAACTCCTAACATCAAACTGAAAGTGTTCAAAAGACAAGACTGTTGGTTATCGTCGAGAGGGGAGTATTTTGGTGAAATTAACCATTATATTTTTTAGGATAGGGTAATTTTATTTACGATATACACACATGGAAAGTACAATTACAAATAAATATAATATTAATAGACTATACATGTATATTATTAGGGTGATATAGTCATGACTGACTGCCTTCCTATCACCCCTGAATGTGATGACAGATTATATGATGTAGATGGCAGAATGAATTTGATTGCTTTTTGGGTTATGTTCATCGTGTGCAGACTGAGTATTTTGTTTAATATGCTTTGTTAGGGCGATGGTACGAAGAGTGGTTCATGTGTAAAGGCACCTACTTGGTCGACATAATGAATGAATGCTATGAATATAAATTATATATTATATTATTGACGCTGTGTGTGCCATCAGATTGAGATGTGTACTATACGAAGAATCCTGTCGATTTCATCATGTTCATTTCATTCGTAAAATGCCATCATGTCCATTTCAACGAAACTCGACGAACAACGTCATCGTGTAGCTTTCACTATCGACCGAATTCGCGATAACCTGAATGTATCTTCTGCTTTGTTCATAAGTATATATGTGTGTTCCTTGTGAATTCATGGAAATAGAAGGATATCAAAGAATTATCAGATTATCGATGTAATATTTGGATAATTTGAACGCGATATAACGCTTGCATGCATCACTATGTTCGATTTCGATACCAACATTGTCTCCCGTCCACCAGAGTGATTGACATTTCCCCATTGCCCGCACGATTTATATTTTAGGTCATTCCAATGCAAATAGTTGACAGTCCTTAAAGGTACTCAACCCGATAAAACTCCTCTCAATTACTATTTCAATGGCTTCGGGGGTCAAAAATATTTGATTCGAGTCGAGGAAGTCACCCATCAAAGCTCAGATTTGTTAGATATCGATTTTAGAAATCTATTATTTTTCATTATCGGGAATTCTATCTGGCCCAGAACTCAGTCAAAATTTGCGTTAAAATTACCACTTGATTTTAGAGTTATCCATCCTTGTCTGTTTGAATAGATTTGGAGAACACATCCAGAGCAGATTACGGCAGTTAGTAGTACACATCTCGAGTTTATAACAAATTTCAAAAATCAATATCTAATAACTCTGAGCTTTGTTTGATGGGTTCCTCGACTCGAATCAAATATTTTTAACCCCCAAAGCCAAAGAAATAGTAATATAGGACCCTCCGATCGGATTGTTGTTGTTGGAATCTGTTGAGATGGGGACCCTCTTTACGGGTTGAGTACCTTTAATATGTCATAATTATGTTTTCAATACAATGTAAACCGCCGCTTCGAATGAACTTGACTCTGCATAATTCCGATAGTAACCATTCTGTAACGCCGGGAATTGATAGGTAGTTTTTGTGATGTTTTTCAAATTACCCATAATTATTTTATGTTGTTCCAGTTTCTAGCGAGAAGATGCAAGTCAGTGAACATTCAGTTCTTAGAATGGCTTGAAATTAATCTCACAATAAGTTCCGTGTGTTTTGTTGTTAACATCATGAAATGAATTTCAAATGGAAAAAAAACATTGTGCGACCTTGAAGTTGTGGGATGTGGCATAATACCGTCGGTTTGGGGAATTCACACAGAACTATACGAAATTAGTGACATTAAAGGCACGGGGGGCGTTCGTTGCAGAAATATTTGTATTTGTTCAAATCGCCATCAACAGAAGGAACACCAACATATATATACAGTTCCGCTCATATGCCAAACATAATCAAACCACGATAATCGCAATAACGATTACTACAGATGTGACCAGACACATGACAAAGAGTATGTACGTTTCAAACAAAATGAAAACCCCCGTCCTCTCAGAATGCGGAGAATCTTCGTCCGTAATCTGGACAACAAAGTGGATGCCCAAGTTCTATCAGACTACCTTAGTGAATACCAAATTCGTCATTCAGTAATTCGCATTCTCCGCGGTGGAAATTACGACGGTCCAGTCTCGGCACGTATAAATGTTCATGTTCAAGATTTTGAAGAAGTCATGGAGAGCGGTTTCTGGCCAGAGGCTGTATTCTGCAGACCCTGGCTTTCTCAGAGTTCATTCGGCGACAGACGTCCAACAACAAACCATGTCCATCTCAACCGTCGGTCAAATCAGTTTGGAGAGGATCGCGAGGATGTTTAATATCCCGAATGTTGTAGAAATTTCTTCATTTCCAAATCTAGAATATTCCTAATGTTGTCACAAAATGATTCGCACTGATAATTTCAGCCAAACCTTGGCTGTTTATTTCACAGTGGTTTCTGGGATGATCTGTGTGTCGACTGAGAACCTGTGTGTCGACTGAGAACGCATGGAGGATTTGTGTAAATGTTAGCCCAAACTACATTTCGAAGTAACGAGGGCTTTGTTGTTTATTTCGAGGAATAATACCGCATCAGATGAATTCAGCCCAAATATAATTTATTTTGCGAATGCAATATAAACCTCACCGCGGGGATATGCAATATATAAAAGTGTTTATGTGTGGCTAAATCAAGCAGATATCGCCATTATTGTTGCCTGCATTGTCTCTGTTTAGTTTTTTGCCTTCTGGAAGTTCTGCCAAGTGCTGGCAGTTCTGCAACTCAGTGTACTTTAAAACCTGATATGTTTGCTCTGCTTCTTTCCATGGTGGCTAATAGGGAAGCAGGATACCAACATGAGATTATCAATATTAATCAGATAATAGCAGCCGAAAGACTGTCAATTACCTTAAGGTATTTGGCTACTGCCACTACTGGTACGTACTTCTCGTAGATCGGTGTTAATTATCTTCGTCAATGATGTCATGTCACGCTTGTTAATAATTCATTTGTTCGGAAATACTTATTGGGGGTCGAAATGCATAAAATTGAACTACCACCACTTCCAAAAACAACACCGATAAACAATAACGCTCTTTTCTTTTCCATGCAATGGAAATGGCTATTTATTGTCCTGATATCAGTGATATAAATGAATGCCTAAAATTAGTATTATCCTGAAATACATTTATGCCACTTTGGCGAACATGGGAACCACGGTACAATTTATGCCATTTAGGCACACTTCAGAGTGAAATCAGGGCTTATATTTCGGCGAGAATCCAAATCTACATTCTCGTAAATATTCTCGCAAATTACCCTGGATTCTCGTGAAAAAGTATATATGGATTCTCGCAAAATCAGATGAAATAAATGCCCTGGAAATATAGCAAATCGTTTAATGCTTTATAATTTTTGTTTTCGGAGATTTATATATATGCTTAAAGACATATTATGGACTTGTTATGGACTTTTTCGGGTGCGAGAAATTGATAAGTTTGTGCTCAGGCACTTTGCCAACCTGGGGAATGTTATCATTCTACTAACATCACTGAAAATTTCCAAAAAAATCTACCACACCACTTCATAGAGAACATCGTCTGAACTACTCCAAATTGTAAATATTTACATCTCGATTCGGGGCGCAACTATCGGCTATAATTAAACAAAAATGATTTCGCCATCGAGAGTCATTGCAGTTAACTAATATATAAGAATGACGTTGTGTATCATCCATTTGGATTAATATTCGTAACAAATAACTACTTTGAGAAAGATTATTCTTAATTTCTATTTGATCACTCTGTCCGGTGTCTGCCGGAGTGTTTCACATCACTTTAATCAAGGAAGACTGTTCAGAAAAACTGCATTTCAAGAAATCGTTTAATGCTTTAGAATTTTTGTTTTCGGAGATTTATATGTATGCTTAAAGACATATTATGGACTTGTTATGGACTTTTTCGGGTGCGAGAAATTGATAAGTTAGTGCTCAGGCACTTTGCCAACCTGGGGAATGTTATCATTCTACTAACATCACTGAAAATTTCCAAAAAAATCTACCACACCACTTCATAGAGAAAATCGTCTGAACTACTCCAAATTGTAAATATTTACATCTCGATTCGGGGCGCAACTATCGGCTATAATTAAACAAAAATGATTTCGCCATCGAGAGTCATTGCATTTAACTAATATATAAGAATGACGTTGTGTATCATCCATTTGGATTAATATTCGTAACAAATAACTACTTTGAGAAAGATTATTCTTAATTTCTATTTGATCACTCTGCCCGGTGTCTGCCGGAGTGTTTCACATCACTTTAATCAAGGAAGACTGTTCAGAAAAACTGCATTTCAAGAAATCGTTTAATGCTTTAGAAGTTTTGTTTTCGGAGATTTATATATATGCTTAAAGACATATTATGGACTTTTTCGGGTGCGAGAAATTGATAAGTTTGTGCTCAGGCACTTTGCCAACCTGGGGAATGTTATCATTCTACTAACATCACTGAAAATTTCCAAAAAAAATCTACCACACCACTTCATAGAGAACATCGTCTGAACTACTCCAAATTGTAAATATTTACATCTCGATTCGGGGCGCAACTATCGGCTATAATTAAACAAAAATGATTTCGCCATCGAGAGCCATTGCATTTAACTAATATATAAGAATGACGTTGTGTATCATCCATTTAGATTAATATTCGTAACAAATAACTACTTTGAGAAAGATTATTCTTAATTTATATTTGATCACTCTGCCCGGTGTCTGCCGGAGTGTTTCACATCATTTTAATCATGGAAGACTGCATTTCAAGATCACCAAACAACTTTCCTTTTTAGGGCCACCACATCTTTCCAAAGATGTACTTCTTCCATTTTGCTATCAAAGACCGAAAAATGTCGTTAAACTAGAAATCCAAATTCCCACTAAGGGCTTCTATATCTTGAAATATTAAAGACCGAGAATGTCGTTAAACTATAAAGACCGAAAAATGTCGTTAAACTAGAGATCCAAATACCCCCTATATCTTGAGATATTATAAAGACCGAAAAATGTCATTAAACTATTAAAGACCGAAAAATGTCGTTAAACTAGAGATCCAAACATCCCCATCCCCTATTTTTTTTAGACAATAAAGAACGAAATATGTCGTTACACCATTAATACATAATTTGTGTTTATGAAAGTATGGCACCCATTAGCAGTTTGTTTTCAGTACATTTTAATATTCATTGGAACGTAAACAATTATTCGCTGACAGAAATCATGTTAATATCGCCTTTCGTTACTGGTTTCCTCGACTCAAATATTTCTCACTGCTCAATACTTATAATTAAAAAAAATGTTCTGTGTTTTGTGTCACTTCTTAATAGCATTATGTATTCTGCTATTGAAAAGAAAAAAAGTTGCAGTATACCTTAAAGGTACGGAAGGCCTTGGTGGGTATCCTGTGAACATATATTTCCACCTGTCAAAAACCGCTACAAACGAAAATAATTTTCAAATATAGACATACTTTGTTAATATACAAATGAGAAATATCTCATAAACAGTATGTTATTGTCGTAAATTTGACGATTGTTATGTAAACAAAGCATAACAAGTTACTTTTCTTTGTGTTTCTTTATATTATGATGGTAAACATAAAGAGCGTTCTTTGTTGCTCAATTCCTTATTTGGAAATAATAAAGAGCGTTTATACCATTGGTGTGTGATTAGCCAGTAGCATTGTGCTGCCTTCTATAACACAATCAGACTCTTGTTTAGGTAAAATTTAGTAGGTCTTTATGTAAGCATGATGTTTACGCGATAGTGATCGTATATTTGAACCAAAATGTATGTGTTTTAATATTTTTCTGTTTACGGTGTTTGGAACAAATATGAATATTTTCGACAACTAAGCCCCCTCGTCTCTTTAATATAATTAATATAACATCCCTCATCCAATAATCTCCAAATTGCATATCTAATTTCAATCCTAGTTACATGTCACGCCGCCCCTCATCATTTGCCAATTGTACACCCTTTTTTTTGCTGCTGCTGCAACTGCTCAATTTCTTTAAAAATTATTGAAAAAATGGCCCTCCCGCCCGCCGACATTTACCTCTGATTTTTGTTTTGATCATCGGTCCGCACCAAAATTGAGCACACGTCCCTATATAATATACCTATTTAAACCGAGTATACACGGTGGTGTAATAGATCAACCGTTAATTTAACCGTTTAGGTAGCATATTTCCACGTATACGTTATCACGACAAATCCCTGCTGATCTGTTATTAATGAACCAAACAATTAACATGTCAACACACTATGGCCCGCCAATTCTACAGTGTATAAACGTAACGGGGCAAATATGCACATTATATTGGCAGCTAACGAGAACATTCATCACCAGCAATCTGATCACCCCTTTTAGCCGATACGATAGAAACTAAACGATTTGTTACTTCTAATTACCCGTACTTAATTACACTACTTGCGTGTTAATAAAGTACGACCCCATTACCACTAAAGGTGAAACATGGGATTTAGAACATTAATATTCACTCTTACATAGTTCCACATTCAAGGTTCGTCTTGTGTAATCGTATGTCAGTTGTAACGTTGTGAAACTGCAACTGAACTGAATTATTCTATGCTAAATCTGATGCATGCATCTTAGTTTTCTTGTTATTACGCCACCGTAGTGTGGTGTTTCTAGCTTTTGGTTTTTTGATATCGCATGGTCGATCGATAATTCACTGGGTGATTGTACATTCGGCAAACCTCGTCAGATTCCGTCACCGTTTCATCGTACCGATAATTACGAGAGTACAACTAAGATTGGCACATGTGTTTACGTCACCGGTGTAATTGTGGGGACATGCTTCTATTATGAAGGTTTGCTATCCCGAAGGTCCGCTATTCCGAAGGTTCTCTATTCCGAAGGTTTTTGTTATTTTTAGGTTAATTCTATATTTTAAAGTATTGAGACTAATTTGAGAGGGTTCATTTTCACAAAGATTCTTTATATGGAGTGTGCGCTCACATCCGAACTGATCATGCGCGCACACCGATACAGATACAGGAGGAAATAACTTAACTTAGAACATTAAATGTGATTTTGTTTTGTTTTCGCTGGTTTTCTTGAGATTTTATGTCATTACGTGGGCCCATACCTTTGAATTCTTGGCATATACTATGAATGTTGTGGTATATATGGACCCTCCCGCATTGGGACATGACATAGGTTCAGTTGACTTAAGTGGTGTTCTGTGTGTGCTCCAATTTGGAGTTCAATATTTTAAGGGCCAAGTTTAGAATTTTATGGGTCCATACCTTTGAACTCTGGGCATATAATATGAATATTGGGGGGCATGTCTCTATTCCGAAGGTTCACTATCCCGAAGGTCCACTATTCCGAAATTTCTCTGAATGTTCGCTATTCCGAAGGTTCACCAATCCGAAGGTTCGTTATTCCGAAGGTTCTGTGTTCCAAAGATTTTTTTTATTTTAAGGTTAATTCTATATTCTAAAGTAACGAGAGGGTTCATTATCACGAAGATTCTTTTTATGAAGGAAATAACGTAAAACATTAAATGTGATTTTGTTTTGTTTTCGAGGGTTTTCTTGAGTTTAATGTCATTACGTATGACCTTATTTCTCATTACATATTCACGCCAAGGAGCCCACACAATTGCTATGTTACGATGCGATTTAATGTGATTATGTGTGACCTAATATCTCAATAATCTGAGGCAAGAGTACGCCTGCTAAAGGCGAATTATAACAGTTGGGGGTATAACGCTCAATAAATACTGGAGGCTATAACAAACTGCGCAGTAGAATATCGCTGAATGGACGAGTATGAGATGAGCCTAAATGCAATTGTGACTTTGTTTAAAGGCCCACTTAATTTTCGAGTCATTAATTTTTTATAGTATATACGGTTTTAATAACAATTTATGCCATAAAATTTGAATAAACTACTATAATTCATCACCATTTGAAAGGCAGAATACTTCTATCTCCTAGTTTGAAACACCTTCAAAATACCGCGTCGTATATCTAGCAATTAGCAACCAACATGTCCTCCTCGGCTTTCCATAGAATTCAACGTAATTTGATACTTATGGGTATTTGTGTCCGGGAAGTGTTTTGAACGGGTCAAATCGTGACCCCGACCTGACCTTGACCATTAAAACTGTCAATGCAAGGTCAATTTGGGTAAAACGGACAAATTTCGGCGAAATTTGATACCTAGGGATACTTTGGTCCGAGGAGAGTTTTGAACGGGTCAAATCGTGACCTCGGCATGACCTTGACCTTCAATATGGCCAATCAAAGGTCAACTCGGATAAAACGGATAGATTTCGACGAAATTTGATACCTATGGGTACTTTTGTCGGGGGGGGGGGGGGTGTTTTGGACGGGTCAAATCATGACTCTGACCTTACCTTGACCTTCAAAATTGATAATTAAAGGTCAAGTTGGGTAAAACGGACGGATTTCGACGAAATTTGATACCTATGGGTAGTTTTCTACGGGTGGGGGTGTTTTGGACAACAAATCATGACCCTGACCTGACCCTGACCTGACCTTGACTTTCGAAATAGTCAATTGAAGGTCAAATCGCACCTTTCACCGGAAGCAGATGGGAAACAGCCCGGGTGAAGTCGGGCCTATCAGCTTGTGTAATAAAGAAGACAGTTTGATGAAAGTAATGTATGCCACGAGAAACGGGAAAACTTGAAATATGGAAGTACGCAAATTTCCCGCATAAAATTTGAAAGCTAGTTTATAGAATAATTGTATTATTATTTATATTTATGGCTAATAATACGATCTTGGTGGCGTTACCATTTCTGACTATGGTTTTCTTGTAGTATTGTGTATAATAACTCGCACAATCGTAGGTCTTCTGCACTGTCAATTTGCATTTGCTTACTCGTGATGTTGAACATCGTCACGTGGAACGCCACTGGGGCGATGGGTAGCAGTTGCTATATGTCAGATATACTTGCAAATCAGGAGGTGGACATTTTTGGTATCAGCGAGCATTGGCTCCACAACCACAATGTGCACATACTTGATACTGTTAGCAACAATTACCGTTACCACGCAATTTGTGATTTCTCACAGAGACTACCCATACAGATGGGGTGTGACAAGGGCGGTGTAGCGATTTTCTGGCACAGAAGGCTGGATAATGCTGTCTCAACACTTGACCTAAATGACGATAGACTGTGTGGTATCCAATTACAGTTAGATAACTCGCAGTACATTTATATTATACAGGTCTATCTGCCCTCAACGAACTACACAGTCGCATTTTATCGTGATTACTTAAATAAGCTGGACATTACGATTGATTATTACTCATCTATGGGTACCGTCATTGTTATGGGTGATTTTAACGGCAATATCCAGAAAGCTGATGCCAGAAATCGCAGTTTCAAGAAACTTATCGCACGCAGGAATCTCGTTTCTGTGAATCAATCTGATCCGGTCACACGTTTGATTCCACCGCAAGCGATTCAGGCACCACGATCATATACTTATACACAAATCAAATCTACACTGTGTAAACGAAATAAGAGTCATCGTTGACTCTGCCACTGATTACTCCAACCACCGTCCTATCAAAATGCTCATCGAGCTAGGTAATCACTGCACTCGTCCAAATCCCGAGCGCTGCTCTGTCAACTGGAAGAAGTTTTTATCTTCAGACTCTTCAATAGCGAGTTATCAAAATTGTGTCGATGAACTTCTACCCAATAGTCCCATTACGGACTCTGCTAGCCTTGACGAATATTACTCAGGTATTATCGAAGCTATTAATTCTGCGTCGTCAATCTTCATTCCAAAAAAATCGTACAAATCCCACATTAAACCATACTGGAATGAAAAACTGAAGGAACTTCATAGTCAAATGCGTAACCTCAAACGTATATGGAACAGTGAAGGTCGCCCAAGAGGTCGGGCACATCTTTCATATGTATACTATAAAGCAGCGAAGTGTGCGTTCCGCATGGAACTACGACATAGCAACTTGAAATTCTTATCGAGCCAAAACGACCACGTTGACAATGCTGCGGAAATCAACCAAGAGCACTTTTTTCGGTTATTTAATCAAAACAAATCTAGAACTAGGGCAACTAATAATAACTTTTTCGAGGTTGACAATGTTACGCTCCGTAATCCTGAAGAAATCACAACTGCGTGGGCTGATTATTATGAACGATTGTATTGCCAACTTGAGTCGGACGCATTCGATCATCATCATTATGATTATGTCAATAGTTCAGTTGAAGACATTGCATCTAGCATACACACACATGGTGTCTCTACCCCACTAGATAAACATATGCTATATCCTATTTCTTTTCATGAGCTGAATGAAATTCTCAAGTCAATGAATATGGGGACAGCTCCTGGTCCGGACATGATCTGTTACGAGCACATTGTGCATGGAGGCGAGTCGTTAAAAGAACGGTTAGCGTTCGTCTTGAGCAAAATGGTAGAGTTACAACATATACCTGCTATGGCAAAATCTGGCCTGGTAGTTTCTCTGTATAAGGGTGGTGATAAGCCAAAAACTAAATTCGATAGCTACAGGGCAATTACTCTTCTACCAGTGCTGTATAAGACACTAGAAAAAATAATGTTGTTTCGCATGGAACGCAACACGCCAAATCTAATTAAAGTTCATCCCCTTCAAAACGGTTTTCAGAAAAATGTCAGTTGTCTTATGTCGTCATATGTATTGCACGAAAGCGTGAACTTCACAAAAGAACAACAGTCTAAACTATTCGCATGCTTCTTGGATGTACATAAGGCATTTGACACAGTATGGATCAATGGCTTATTGTTGAAGCTACACCTTCGTGGATTCCAAGGCAAAATTTGGCTCCTCCTAAGAGAGTTTCTGAGTAATATTTCGTGTGTAGTCAAACATACACACATTCTGTCTAAATCAATTTCAATAAAACAAGGAGCAAGGCAAGGGGCCATTTTATCCCCTTTGTTCTATATGATGTACATAGATGATCTCTTGTATGAACTTGAAGCTTCAAATTTTGGATTTCGACTTTTATCCTCCAACTGCTCGTCTCCAATACAAGCTGATGATATGACACTGTTGTCCCTCTCAAGTTACGGCTTACAACGTTTATGCGATATATGCACATCGTATAGTCAAAAGTGGCGCTTCATGTATAATCCTAACAAATGTAAGGTCACCGTTTTTAACGAAACGTCTCGCCAAAGCTGCAGCACAAGTAGACGATGGACTGTCGCTGGAAGTACCGTGTCCGAAACAGACGAAATCACTCATTTGGGCATACAAGTAAACAAGTACAGCTTTGTCAAAAAATTTTTGAAGTCATTGTAGACAAAATCAGGTCAACTTTTTTCCTCTTAAGTAATGCTGGACTTTATGCCGGAGGGATCACTCCGTCGAGTTGTGCCATCATATACAAAACGATGGTGCTGCCAAAAGGATTATATGGTTCAGAATTTCTGTGTGGCATGTCTGTGTCGGACACTACCTCGCTCGAGAAAATCCATCGATTTTGCTTGAAACGCATTCAAGGGCTGCCTGTAAGGGCGAGAACCGATATTGCCCTAGGTCTCATGGGCTGTGGTCCTATTTCATCTTTTATAGATGCACGAAAACTCAGTTTGTTTGGTAGCCTTTGTCGAATATCGCCTTCCAAGGTATGCAAGGAAATTTTTGTATCAAGACTTCACATGCACCTTTCTCGGCAATATACTAATCCTCAGTCATACTTTGCTGACATTGAACGCATTCTTATTTCTCATAACTTGAACCAATATCTTCAGCAATTCGCAATAGTCGGTACGTGTCCAATCCGCCCGGAGTGGAACCGACTGATCAAAACGGAAGTCAACAGTAAGCGCGATATCGACTGGACGCAAAATGTTCAAAACGACCCAACACTAGCATGCTTCTATCAAATCCAAAGTCACTTACAGATGTCCATACTTTGGCGTTGCTGTCGGCAATATCCAGAGCGGAAGAGAGAATTTTTCACCGTTGCCCAACTTATTGCGACCACTGCTACCAAACACCAAGGTACTTGTGCGTTATGTCACTTGGAATATGACGACGTGGTAATACACGTTATGATTTATTGCACTCACCATATATTGTGCTCTCGTCGCAATGACATGTGGTACCAATTGATTGACACATTTGGATTGCTGTTCTATCTTTGGGTGGACGAGCTTGACGATGATGAACTTGTTATGATTCACCTTACAAAACTTCCCTCTGGAATATTTTCTTTCATTGATGACCCTATGTTGTTCGTATCATTTATAGTTCACCATACCCACATATTATGGTTATCACACAGGATGCTGTCAAGTCATCATTCTGAGTAATCACCAAACGTTTTAACGAAAATCCACAATGGCATACCAGGAGCCAGTCTGATTGGAGTTTGGGTATGTTTTTAAGCAGACTGCACTCACCCATGCGGATATGATGTTACCGGTGTGAATGTAACAATATACGACGTACATTCGCTCATGTGTGCACCTTTATACTCTTTGTAATTAAGCTTTGTCATACATCAATTGTATATGAGCAGTTATCGACACAACACTAACGTTTAAATATCATTCCAAGTATAACTGTTTGCCGCCAGTAAATTAGAAAATGCGAGTCTAAGCATTTATCCTGTGTACCTTTCGGATTTTATCCGCATAATGTAAATATGCTTAGACTGAAAGTTATGTTTGCGTGGCTGTGTTTGTCTGCATGCCTGCATATTATGTCCGAGTGTCGGTATGTCCGATTGTATGTCTGAATGTATATCTGCCTGTGGGTAAGGTTACTCTCTAGTTTGACCCAACTTGTATACCATGTCTTGGTGGCACTTGTGTCATTCTGTGTACATACTATCATTTGTTAAATGTCATGTTGACCAAAATGTTTGGCTACCTTTGATACTGTATTATGTATATGGGTCAATATATCAAAACTGTACAATTTGATGTTACGCGTATTGGCCCCATACTAACAAAATTGCATTGCATAAGAGGACCCTAATTAATATTTTTTCAGACAACAGGGTAGCTAGAGTGCTATTTAGGTTTAAAAATGTACAAAATTCTTAGTTTTTTGATTTTTGTAGACCCAACATTAAACTAGGTCCTCGATTTTATGTATGTTACTTTTCTACATTTGTTATTAAAACATCATTTTTTTTCATCAAAAGTTCAGCTAAATGTCTTATTTTATTATTACATCAAGTCCCTAACATGTAAACATGATGACTATACCAGAAAGAACTACTTAATTTCATTAAAACTTGAAAAAAATTACTGTTTTTCCTGTTACCGGTTTTTGTGTCATTCCTGTTACCGACACACCAAAAGGGCATTATTTTTAGCTGTGAACTAGTCTACATGGAGAAACTGCCACTAGGGGGCAGGCCACCAGAAGGTCATTACAGCAGAAGTCAAAATGGTGGTTCTTTTGAAAACAAAAACGATTGCTGGAGGACAATAATCACTAAAAAAGGTGAGTAGATCAATTGCATGTCACTCCTGTTACTGTAGTATGATTCCTCCAACCATATAGACAAGGTTTAGAATATATTTTTTATATACTTGATTGAGTCTTTTTTACAAAACACAGGTATAAAAAATGAAATTACTAATATATATTTTTTTAATGCCACATATCTGTCACTCCTGTTACCGTCACTCCTGTTACCAGAAAAAAGTAACAGGAGTGACACATTAAACCAACATTGCCAACAATATGTTAATTAACTATTTCTTCTTGAGTGATAATTGGGCACTTAAAGGGGCACTAGGAATTTGTAACTCAATTTTTCGAATTATGATCAGAATACATATTTAGACAGTGACCCATTTACATACAGTTTAAATTTCACAGTTTATCAAGTTAATCAAGCTCAAATTTATTGCATCGTTTATTATCAGGTCCCATAATAACATTGAAAATTGCGATATTTGCTGCCACACTTTTAACTCGTTCAGGACGAGATTTTTTTTCCAAAAAAATGTCCTCCATCAGTCCATGACGAGATTTTCCCCGAAAAGTAGCTATAAATACATGGCCTTAAGGTTCCCCGGCGTCATAATAAAATTAACTGTAGTCTTTCTATACATCAGAATGGTTAAAATGACTACTGTTCGTGGTCGTTTTCAAAATAAAACATTTGGTTTGTGTTAGCGGTTAAAACTTTGAAGAATTCAGCTGATTATTTGTTGATATGACTCATCGAAAATCAACAAATTGGGGGACTGATATATCCGTCCCCCATCCTGAGGGCGATTTTGCAGGGGACGGATATATGACCCACAAGAATAATTGACCATCAACTGTCTGGATACACGACACTGTATGAACAATTTTGAACCAGGACCCGTTGCGATTTGATTTGACAATATTCATTCAAGCGGAACATGATAGTGAGTGCAGAAAATTAAATAAATCCTACAAATTAGGACCACATACTAGTACAGTGGAATTTCTTTCGAAATTTATAAAAGTGCATTGATACATATATATTTACACCTGTAATGGAACTTCCGGTATAACATCGTTCATCCACGCTAATTTGCTATTCCCAATGTAATTCATACTGTATTCTTACAGTATGAATTGCATGATCTTCTGAGTCATCAGACTCATTACTTATCTTCGCAAAAATACAATGAAATAACATAACATAACATAAATGTAAGAATACATGGCGTATGGCGCATAAATAAAAATATTATATCTCACGTGACTTTCTCCGACGTTGATTGGCGGAGCAGTGATACTCTATTCTGCATAGTAAGGCTACGCGGAAAATACATGTTTCAGCATCATTCACTACGCTTTTTCAGCGTGGTATACTATGCTATATAGTATGACAGGAAGACCAAATATCTGTGCTATTATCTATTAGATTTGGGAACCGGTCTAGAGTGTGGCGGGAAAATTAATTATGTGGCGGGAAAATTAATTATGATTAGGCATGCTCGCTGTGTCGGTGACCGATTACCCACGCAGGCATATATAGCTGCTATTCGCAATAGCAATCAAGCTGCTTAATAGGTTTTGCGACGAGAAGGAAATTGAATGCAACCTGGACACAATACAATGACGTCAGTTCAGCAATAAAATGTTTGATGGTATATAGATATTAGAACGTCAGTTTGTCTATAAATGTTCGATATACTATAACGATTAGAGCATATCTTGTCGTTGACTACGCGAATGTAGTTGCCAGTGGGAATGGTGTACACCCTTCCCACTGTCCACTACATTCGTGTAGTCAACTCCAAGCCATGCTCTATTCATATAATATGAATGTTTGTTTTGTAAATATTAAAATGTATGAATGTGTGTTGGACTGTAAATTCTCTGAAAATCGCTTCTGCAATTCACACAAATTTAGGATCCAAAACGTATTCATACATGTTTAATATTCCCAATACAAACATTCATTTCTTAAATGGAGGCAGATGTCGCATTCTGATGTGCCAAATAAACAGTCACCACTACACAAATAATATCAGTCAATATTTTAGAATTAACTGGAAATCATTTAATCGGAAGCGATTCATTCACACACATTTACGATCCAAAACGCATTCATATACGATTAATTGTGACGTCACGCATAATAACAGTCTTGTAAGAACGCTCGAAATTTTAACGACTAAAAGTGAAACAAATCGACGTCAAGAAGCACAACACATACAATACATTTGGCAAATGGATTTAGAAGTACTATGAAGTGGAACAGTTTGAAGTTTCCTAAAAAATTGTTCGTTTCCCGAGGACTTGTGAGTAACATCGCCTATTATCGTGTAAAATGGGACCAAAAAAACGATCAGAGACAGATTCCCGAGAAGCTATTTCAATAACTTCTGGTGGAAATTGCGGGACTTGTGATGAGGAAATTCGAGGAACAGACAATAACTTACACTGTGGTGACTGCAAAGCTATATACCACGCAAAGTGCCAAAATATAAGTAATTCGGACTTTAAAGTGATATTGAAAAAGACCACATGCATAAAATGGTATTGCACAACTTGCAGAGAAAGCGATAAGCGAAGCGATCTGGATGATAGACTCAAAGCAATAGAACAAAAGCTAGAACGCGGTCTCGGCAACAATCGAAATGACGATAAAATGAACGAATTACAAGAAAAATTGGACAAAGTTCTTTCACTGATGGAGAAACAACAATTAGACCGGCAACATATCTCAGATGAGATTACCGAGAAAGTTGAACATCGCATAGAGGATGTGCAAAAAACATTTCAACATCAAATACAATGTCTCGAGGATAAAATGAAAGAAAAATGTGGTATAAACGTACAAGAATCAATCGAGCAACAAATGACGGAACTGAGAATTGAAATGGAAGAACTAAATAAACGCAAGAGAAATATAATCATTTCAAACATCCCAGAGAGTTCTCATTCCGACGAAAAAGTGATCTACGAACAAGACAGAGAAAATATTATAGGCATACTGTCAACCGTTCACAGTGACTATAAATCTACGGAAGTGGCAGAAAACTTTGTAAGACTAGGAAAACAGAAGGAAAATCAACCAAGACCAGTGAAATTAACAGTAAATTCAGAGGAAATGAGAGACACATTGATTTAAAAAGCTGTGGAGTTCAACCGAATTAGTGATGCGAATCCGAAAGATAAAAATTATTTCAACCGTGATCTGACCAAAAAGGAAAGTGAAAAACAAACATCTCTTCGCGACGAACTTAAACAAAAGAGAAGTGAGAACCCCCGAGAGCGTTTCGTTATTCGGAAAGACAAAGTGGTTAAATTCTCAAAAAATGGAACATCATCGAAATGACTTTCATCTCTGGACAACGGTAAGAAGAATATACATAAATTGGCAAAATGGAACACTAAACCAGTTTGTTTATACATAAATGCTGATAATTTGGTCAATAAAAGGGACGAACTGGATATTGTTAACGATGATGTTGAACCTAGTATTATATGTGTCACCGAAGTTTATCCAAAAAACTCAAAAACAACAATAAATCCAAGCGAGATGCAAATAAAAGGCTATGACATGTTTATCGGAAAAAATCCAAGAAGAGGCGTTATTATGCACATTCACGCTTCTTTATCGGCACAATCAAGTGAAGCATTAAATGTATCTGAATTCCAAGAATCTGTGTGGTGTGAGTGGCGAGTAGGACAGGATACTGTATTAGTTGGATGCATATACAGGAGCACTAGTTCGGAGAGAGAAAATGACAAAGAAATGGCGACACTGTTCAAGAAAATAAAGAAGAAAAACCCTAGAAATTTGCTAATTGTCGGAGACTTCAATGAGCCGGAAATTGATTGGAGCACTGGACATTCTCCAGGTGATAGCGGTCGAAAACTTCTGGAATGTTTACGAAAGGGTTTCCAAGTACAACTAGTAACTAAGCCAACGCGACACAGGCAAGGGCAAAAATCCAATTTACTCGACCTTTGCATAACCAACAATGAAGATATCGTTAAGGAGATAATTCACCGCAACCCACTTGGACATAGCGACCACGATACGCTAGAATTAAAATTGGACCCATGTATATTCGAAGCAGAGAAATCACCACAGACGAATCGTTACTTGTTTAACAAAGGGAACTACGATGCTATTCGACGGTCAATTCAATATGAACCATGGGATATTCTTACTACTATGGATGTATGCACTGGCTGGGAAAAACTTTATAAAAAACTAGGGGAACTTATGGAGGAACATATACCAAAATCCACCCGACAAAATATAAAGAAACAGAAAAACAAGTGGTCAACAAAAGATGTGCTTAGTGCAATCAGACAAAAAAGGCAAGATTACAAGAGATACAGGAATGCGAGGGGTGAACAGACTTACAACCAGTACAAACTTTCTAGAGAGAATTCAAACAGGATGATAAAAGAAGCGAAGCTGAACTATGAGCGGAAACTGTCTCGTGAGTGTAAAAAAAATCCGAAATCGTTCTGGGGATATGTCAGCAGCAAAACAGGAACCAATCACGGAATAGCGGACCTTCAAAACAAAAAGAAAAACACGATGGCACGAAAAGACAAAGAAAAGGCGGATATATTAAATGATTTCTTCTCCAGCGTGTTCACTAAAGAGAATCTGACAAACTTTCCAATTTTGGATGACAAAACAAACGGAAAACACATTGTAGATATACAAGTTACATCGGCAGCTGTAGAAAAGAAACTGAGAAACCTGAACCCATTCAAAAGTTATGGCCCGGACGGTATATCACCTCGGATCTTGAAAGAAACTGTATATATAAGAAAGGTTCAAAATCCGACCCAAGTAACTATCGACCCGTGAGTCTCACTTGTATATTATGTAAGATCATGGAATCGTTTGTCAGTGACGCTATCGCCGCACACATGGAGCAGTATTCCTTATTCACTGAGTGTCAACACGGCTTCAGGAGTAAACGTTCATGTAAAACACAACTGTTGGAATATCTGTCACACGTTACATCAGAACTCGACAGAGGCGAACCGGTAGATGTGATATACCTAGACTTCCAAAAGGCGTTTGATACTGTGCCACACGAGAGGTTGATTCACAAACTGAGAGCATATGGAATACAAGGCAGTCTGATAACATGGATTCGAGACTTTCTAAGTAATAGAATACAGCGTGTTAAAGTAAACAGTGAGTGTTCAGAATGGATGAGTGTTACGAGCGGAGTTCCACAGGGTATAGTATTGGGTCCTATTCTATTCATAATATTCATCAATGACTTACCAGATAGTGTTAAAGCGATATGCCATATATTTGCTGACGACACTAAAATGGTAGGCAACCCTAATACAAGTAACATCCAAAACAATATTGATGATGTGTACCAATGGTCAACAAATTGGCAACTTAAATTCAATTCCTCAAAAATTCACGTGCTGCACTTTGGATTCAACAACCCTCGGCATCAATACAACATGACCGATTCGACAGAAAGACCACCAATTCTAGTGAGCGAGTATGAAAAAGATCTGGGAGTGACTATTGATACGCAACTAAAGTTTGATTGTCAAATTAACAGTGTGTGTAGTCGCGCATATAGAACTCTGGGCATAATCAGGAGAACTTTCGTCAGTTTAGAACCAGATACATTTAGCTACTTGTACAGGTCTATGGTGAGACCAATACTGGAATATTGTAATACGGCTTGGAACCCTCATCACAAGAACAGAAGCATAACCATTGAACGGGTGCAGAGGCCAGCAACAAAAATGGTGCCGAAATTTCGAAAATTAAGTTATAGAGACAGAATGATAAACCTCGGTTTGATGTCTTTGAAATATCGCCGATTCAGAGGTGATATGATAGAGACATACAAATACTAGAATGAGTTATACAACGTGGACGAGAGTAAACTGTTCAAGCGAGCAGAGTACACCCAAACAAGAGGTAACACTATGAAATTGGCATATTCGAGATCATCGAAGGATATCGGGATGTTCTTCTTCTGCAACCGAATTGTTTCCAGCTGGAATGCCCTGCCTGATTATATTGTACAATCACAAACACTAGCAGAATTCAAAACTCTATTGGACAATCACTTCCGCCCAATACGGTACGAATGTGATACAGAAGGGATGGATTACCATGCAGTAAAATAACTTTTGATATAATCCAGAACTAAGAGTCATTCGACTCGTTCTGTGTATCTTGATGTTATGTTATGTTATGTTAATAATCACAAAACAAACATTCATGAATCCAAATTTTAAGGAATAATTAACAGTATTAGGAACTAAGATCGAGAAATAACGTCAACTGCATATCCGATTATGATACATTGTGTCGCATGACATTTGATGTTATTTATCGATATTAGTTCAAACTAAAAAAAAATGTTATTCCTTATAATAACATCCTGTCAAAAACATGCAAGGCCACCAGCAGCCATCTTGGAGTTTGGTTTTTGCATCATTAGATCCATGCTACATGCTACACCCCTTTTCCAAACTACATTTGAACCTTCTGAATGATCTCTAGATAGGACCGGAGCTATTAAATAAAAACATTTTAGAAGGAAAACATGGCTTTTCGTTCTTTGCATCGCTTCCATACACGACATACACACCACTAATCCAATCAGCAAGCTCGCATAGAGCTTTAGAAAAAAGCTAATGATCTGTAGGAAATCAATTTAAAATCATGGCTGCCATTGGCCATCTGTGTCTCTTTGCATTACTAAATCTATTTGCATGCCATTGTTGACATTAATTAATAAATTCAATATCTTTTAACAGATAAGATGCCACTCTCAGCTACTGAAAAACAGCGTCGCTATAGGGAGAAACGTGATGCGGATCCAGAGAGGAGACAACAGTATCTGCAAAAGGAAAAAGAAAAGTACTCAGATGATAAACTTAATGGGAAGAAAAACCTTGTATCAAAACAGGATAGTCGAACTCAACGTAGAACGAAACGGGAATGGAAGAAGAGACAGATAAAATGTCGCGCCAGAAAGAGAGCAGCTACAGCTGCTGCATCATTTACGCCACCAGCCACTCCCCAGGACAATAACCCACAACGCAGGAGAGGGCGTAGAACCATAAAGAAAGACAGAGCAGCATGTTACCGCAGAATAAAGAAACTTGAAGATAATATAAAACGTAAGGACTCTGCTCTAGCTAGATATAAGATGCGCCTGTTGAGGTTGAAAACGCCTACAAATGACAAACCTTCATGTGCTGACACTCCAAGAACAAGAAAACTATTGAAGAATCTATCGGCCCCAACACCAGTTAGGAAAACACTCACATTCCACTACTCAGTTGTTGAGCAAATAAAGCAGAAATACAAGAGGACTAAAAGTAAAAAGGCTAAGATCACGGGTATAGATTTTGGAGAAATTGTCACGTGACTTCGGTTAGCAACCGTGTGGAGATTGCAAAAAACGCGGAATTGGAAATGAAGCTTCGCGATAAAAATGAAAGTAACTACTTCACAACTTACGAAGAATTCACATGTGATTTAAGTATATTAATTTCATTTAGACCAATTTCGTTGGTCAGCTTAATTAAAACGAAATATGAAGTCATGACGATAATCCAGACAAGATTTTACAATCCACGACACGTCAATTTGGCATGTCGTCTCCGCCGTGACCACTGAATGATGTTATATATATTATTCTTAGCGCTATGTCGCCGAAAAAAGGCAAATTTGAGGCACATCATGTGTGGTTGCCCCACTATATACGTGTCACGTACGATTAATATTAGTACTATACTATATTGAAACGGTCTATTTTTCATTTGGAGGGGTTTCCATGTGGTAAAACCAGACCACAGCCATGCGAATATATAATACAAGAGCAAAATAACTCACATTCATTGAAGGGAATGTTCAGATAATAAGTTCAACAAACGACGTCTGTTGAACTTATATTATCTTAAAGGGGGACTGTACACTAAATCCAACCATTTGTGGTACCATCCCCTTTTATAATCAACCGAATATACGCAACAAATGAATGAATTTCAGCCATGGATTCTATGAACGATGCAAACGACATGATAATAATAATGAAAATGAATAAATGGCTGGAGTCATAAATTCATTTTCATTATAATTACCATGTTGTATTTATCATTTATAGAGCACATGGGTGTATTTTGCACTAATCCATTGTTCAAATTCATTCATTTGTTGTATACATTATGTTGAGTATAAAAGGAGATGGGCCCATATATGACAGGATTTAGTGTACAGTACCCCTTTATCATTTCCTAAGGGGACTACTCACCAATGGTTATTAAGTAACGAAAGGTTTAAACGTGTATTCAGGTATCCAGGCCCCATGGGTTTGGAAACCGGTCCGCTGATCGCCCCTTCGTGCACTGCCCTTACGCGGCGTGTATACAAGAGAAAAGTAGAACGATTTATCATCGCTCGGAAACTGATAAAATATAGCCCATGTCATCGACGTCGTCACGGATAGGTCGGCGAAGGATTCCTCTTTCAACTAATATCACAATTGCGCTTCAATTCCATTTCTACCCATAGCGCTTAAATAAATGTTTGAACAGAAACATACAAAACTGTAACTTCCTAGATTTTTCGAAGGTTGTTGATTCTGTGCTGAGAGTTGGGTTCTGGAGAAAACGTATCGTTTATGGTATCAATGGAAACACTTTAAATGTTAGTCAGTCACCCTATAAACACCTCACACTGCAGGTGCGTCTGCGTGAACGATGAAGACTCGTGTTTCTTTCCTAGCCTTTCCTAGGACGGACGTGAGACTAACTTCGGATTCTATAAGGCATGCGATGATGTTTCGCGTAACTATGTGTTGTTTGCCATCGTAAGGAAATAGTCCCAGATAAATAAAGACTCTTTGACGTATTGAATAGCGTATTTTTAATGTAATGACTTTTCGAACTCTTCTTTAGTTAGAGTTTATTGGAAAACTTTCGGAAGCCGCAGTATTTTTGAGACTTAGCTTATGGAATGTAAACAGACGACAAACCGGAAGTCAAATGTCACCTACCACTATTTCCTGGCATGTAACGAACGTTGCATATCACAATTTATAGAATGGGATTATTGAATGAATTAGGGTAATATCATGTAATAACTCTACATTCCATAATACATATGTAATGTCTTATGTTGACGATAAGAATAAACTGAATTGATTGATGATAGCGCGGTCTTTCCTCCATTTTTTAAAACTGACTAATCCGCGATATCGAAATTACGATAAACGAAAACAAAAACAAAAACAAAACAGAACAAAAACAACAAAACCAGATATTCATATTCTAACATTCAATATTTCAGATGTATTCAACAATACTCGTCGCCGTCATTGCCTGCCTGGCATCATCACACATGGCGCTCGGCATGGACAGTCAATGGACAGACAACACGGATCAGATGACGCTCGTGCATGGTCAGGTACCCATGAGCCAACCTATGTCATTCGGTTGAGTCGCCAGCCAGCCTATGTCATTCGGTGGAGTCGCCAGCCAGCCTATGTCCTTCGGTGGAGCCGTCAGCCAGCCTATGGTTATGGACCACAGAGAGGCCACTAATTGCATTTCCAAGGGTCTGCAATAGTGTACAGATAAACAAACCAACTCTGAGTATGATTTGGATGAGTGATGGAAGTTAAAATGCTGTGATTTGAATAATCTACGGAGTCATGGTGAACTAATTATTGGGAATAAATCAATACTAGTCGCCAGAATACCATGCTATATTTACAATGAATTCTACTGCACAAAGACAATGTATTTATCGCCAAATATGTCGACCCACGAGGATATGTTGACATATAGAGGTTCCGCTTCTCGCGTGCGCAATTCTTAGGTCTATAGCTCAAACGGCTTCTTATTTGTTAGCACAAATCAATGGTGTCTCATCTTCCTATATCAATGTGCAGGCTAAAATATAGGTATACATATATGTCATTGGATTTTCGGTATGATGTCTATATATATATAATTACTCAATATCAACTTCGACTTATAGGCCCGATTCGTCATCTCAGGTTTAAACCTGGTCTACGTAAACATCTAGGTTTAAACCGCCGTGAGTCAGCAAAATCCGTGGTTTAAACCCGCGACCGCAGGTCTAAGTGACGCATTCGTCATCTCTGGTTTAAACCTGTTCCAGCCAGACCAGTGGTTTAGCAGTAGAGTCTCTGTATCGTCGAGATAATTAATCGTACTTTCCTAATGCGGACCACCTCGTTTTATTGATTGCGAAAATAAATAATTACGACAGCGGTCATATTTTGATTGGAAATTTATCAGCGAGAAGCACTCACACCTATCAAGTGTGTGGGGATAAGCTTTTGTCAATTTCTATATTTTGTTCGCGTTTTATAAGCTTAAACCGGCAACTAAACCATCTAGTTCGATGGTCTGGCTAAACCAGCTGCTTTACCGAGTCTAAACTTGAGATGACGAATCCGTCTTTTCTTCATCGAGGTTTCGAATTTCAGACAATCAATCAAAGGGTGGAGCTGTACATTATCCCGAGGGAGGGCGTGTCTAAGTGGCGGCTGCCGACTGGTGTTATCATGTCACAGTTGATTCATTCGCACGCGAGCAGCTTTGCTCAGATATGGACATGTTCCTACAATATGATTTTTACAACTATCTTGTGGGTTTTTTTCTGGCTCGTGGCAATCACAAATACTGGTGTTTTCTACCAATTCATTTGAATGGTTCAACCTTTTAATTTTGACACAAAAACGATGCTATACTGCATGATCAGATATGCTATAAGTATAGTTTGCAATCCTAAACTTATATTGCTATATGAGTCCAACTTGATCACTTATTTTGATGTAGATCATGCCACAAAGCTCCGCCCATAAATTCCCATAATATTCCACCAGTTCAAAACCTGGGAACTTTTTGATTTTCTGCATGACGGAAAATTTATTACATTGAAAAAAAGTAACGCATGTAGTATATTTCTTTATTAAAAGCTGTGCCTCTGTTTGGTTGCCCATTTCAAAAAGTTCAGATGCCGCTTCTGGTGTGCACTTATAAGCAAAGTGTTTTTACTTGACTGACCTATTGGTCCAGGATTGACTCGATTATGGAGCCTTTATTCAGCGTCAGATGGGCCTGGGCCGCTTCGTGCTACAGGAGCCTGCGTTACATGTTGATCATTTGAACATTAACAATAAAATAAAATTAATTAAATTTAAAACAAACAAATATTAATATAAATTTTAAATATTGTTTCTTGTTAGATACAACTCCTTACTCAATTTAACAACACAATTTTTTCATTTTTTTAAATTAAATTTTTCTTATTTTTAAATCAGTTTTAGAACAGTTCCGAACAGACAAACGGACATACATATATACAGATCCTACATACCGATATGCATGTAAATACGCCATTTTTTGTCTTTGCGGGTAAAGCATCTTGCAGAAAATATATCACAAACAAAGTGATAAATAGCGCGTGAAACTCGTGTTGAGAGACATGCCCTTTGTCAGATTGACTTAAACCCTCGAAGAGATCGGATTAATTGTCCATGAGCGATACTTATTTGTCAATGATAAATCCAATGAGCGTGCACGCATTGGCGATAATTTATGACATGTCAATAACCATTATATCGGCTTGTCGTTGGGTCCGATAGGTAAGAGGGTAGTTTGACTGTATGCTCTTATCTCCAAATCGAGTTGTCAATTAGTTGGTAACTGAACGCCAAAAACGCCCCCTTAGACCCGGTTTGGCTGGACCGGCAATGTAGGTTTAAACCAGGTTTAAACTCGGAGGTTTAAACCGGAGATGACGAATCCGACCTGGAAGTTCATCTTTGTGCAAACAAATTATGACATCACCATTTGGTTGTTAGTCAATCATGTTTCGAAGTAAATTGTTATCTCTGTGGTCCCGGTGGTTTGGAGTAAGGGGATTACATTAACTACAGATCAGAGGCAAACACTGCAACCCAAAAGGTAACCCTTATCGTCGAAATTATATTCAGTGATCCACAGTTACCGTCAGTGTTATTGTAAGATTATCCCGAATCTGGCTCCAATACAAATCATATCCAACATAAATATGTACGACGTGTAGTTAATTAATTGGTGCATGTTCGAAAATAAGATTCCAGTTGTACATATACATGTATATAGTGATGTTCCGCTTGGAGGGTGTGTTCGTGTAACTTGTCGTGAGAACAAAATTAACCTACATGGAGCTTGTACGCTACCAGTGCACATCAAGTCCTGATATATCGGTGTCATGCGTGCATATTCGATGCCACATCAATGATATTGATATAATATAAGAGAAATATGACAATATATAGCATATACGAATACACAGTATATTACCAGGTAAGTCATTTGGTGGCATCAGAAACATATTGCCGTATCAGTATCGAATTCTTCTGGTATAACTGGCCCTGTCTATTGGGTAAATGTCTGTAGTGAAACTTTCGAAGATTATTTGACCAGCCAATCGGGTTAGTATTCAAGATCATATCGGCGCTCGGCGACACATTGTCGTTGGTAGCCGGGGGTGGGGGGGGGGGGGGGGGGGGGGTCATCGTCGTCTGAATATTCTGATGATGAGGTACAACAATCTCTGCTAAAAACGCTATCATATCCCATTAAAATGTTGATCACTTGCCAGGGTTGGGGCGATTACATGCCAATGTAATCGATTACGATTACAAATTAATGATTACATTTTTTTTCAATGTAATCGATTACGATTACAATTACTTTAGTAAATGTAATCGATTACTTTTCGATTACAATTGTTAGTTTCCATTTAGATAGCATAGGAATAAATAATGAAATAAATCAAATTAAGATATAAAATTTGAATGAATAAAAACATCACTACATAACATGGAAACAAGAAACGACTGAAACAATAAAGAAGAAAGCAATACACAATTAAACTTTTTACATTTACATGTATTGGATGAGGTTTCATCATGAAGTTGTGCACCAACTTATTGGGAATATATTATGTTTTATGTGCATTTATTTATATAAATATATTTTTAATATGTTTTTTAATTTTCTTACATGCATTGAAATTAACGCATAATATTTATGAAAATATCATTAGAAACAATTATACATTATTTGCGCGTTCTGTTAGATTCAATATCCAACACAATGAAAATAACACTAAGGTTTATTTGATGATTATCCATATATATCCTGATGAGGATTAAATGAGGCTTAACTTCATGAGTGCAGTAAAATGACAAACCAGCTAATTGGGTCTACCGATGTACATCACACCTGCTTTGTTCAGTTAATTAGCTCTATTGTACCAGCGTGACTCTATGGCCATTGTCTGCAGCAGTCCCACTAATATTTAACCTTAATTGAAGTTGGCTAGCTTATGCAGAGGGGTTAAGGAAAGGGTCTTTTGACCCTTTCGAGAATCCCGGGGTTAGCCCCCCCCCAAATCACATTCCCGCTAGCTTATGTATTCATATTAGAACATTTCATTGTCTGTATCACAAGTTTATTGCCATACATGCTGTATGCAAATTTCAGCAATTCTGGGTTGTTATCTGTGTCCACTGTCAGAATGTACACGGTGTACTAGTAACATAACACATCAAAACATTAAACTAACTTTCTGATTTGTATCTTTGCACACTCCACAACACCACAGACTGTCAGTACCAGTAAAGAGACTATGAGTATCCAATAGAATCCATAGAAGTAAAAGTAATCACAAAGTAATCAAAATGTAATCATGAGTACAGGTACATTTGAAAGTAATCGATTACGATTACTTGTAATAAAAACATATGTCATGATGACTGATTACAGGTGATTACTCCAAATTCTGTAATCGATTACTTTGATTACGATTACTGATTACGAATACCCCAAACCTGTCACTTGCTGTTTCGAAAATGTTGCAGCCATGTTGTTTGCAATACTTACAATGATACCACTGACGCCTGGCTCCAACACAGACCCCAAACTAACACAGCAGGAATCGCGCGCGATGTCCATGGTGCCAGGTTTATTGTTATTAGATAGGCAATTAACGAGTTAACATAACCTGGGGGTCTCGATTAGAAAATAGCAGGGACAGATGGGTGAACTCATTAATACAGTCTGTCCCCATTGTGGCGCTCCGTAGCGCTTGTGGGGACATCTGGAAACTCACTCGTATGCGCTTCTATAGGGATATGATGCGATGCGTCGACTTACGCCTTCTGGTGATATATTGCAAAGCGTCCGTGGACGGACGCCTGTGGGGAGTAACACTTAACGTTATCCGCGAGAGCTGACGAGAATGACATGATTACGGGTTTGTTCGATTAGCTATGCTATGGGATGTCGGGTTCACGCCCTGGGCAATTAGTTAATGATCGTTTAAAGGTGGATTCTTTACGCTATAACAATTTTGAACGGTATTGTGAATTTGTTGATGTTGTATATTATTACGACTTATAAGTGGTGATAACTTTGAGTAACTAAATGTTTTTATTATATGATCATGAACTTTCTTCTAAAAGTCATATACTAAATCATATGGAAAAGAAGTTGATAAATCACGATATCTACTGGATTCTGCTATAAATAGGCCAGAAGGGTTAATAACAATTTCAGTCACGCGACGTCATGAGTTATTAATAGGAATTGTAAATACCTGGGTTTTTCCAATGATAAAGTATCTACATTGTTGTGCATTTGATGGATCCATTTACATACATGTATTTTTTCTACATCACTTTAAAATAGGGGTCCTCTTTCAAATATGTGTGCTGATTTTCTAATGAGCGATCATTGGCAAACATTGGGTACCAAGATGACATTGATATATTATTGCAACTGTGATATATATTACATCCAGTATGTATTTAACTTTGTAAATAAGTCAATATTGGCCACAGTTTCCGCGAAATTTTAATTTTTTCAACGAAAATATTATTCAGTTTCGCAAAAATGTGTCGCATTTTCAAAAATATATCCGAGTAAATTGTATATTGTTTGGAGATTTGTTCATCGAATGTGTCGCAAATGATATTTAAGTGCGCACAAGCATGTCCTGAATACGTCAATATGAAACGTGGATAATTTAATGAAACATAGAGTACAAATATCTGAAAAATATTAACCCTACCCCCAAAACATGAAATTTTAGGTAAAAAAAATGGAAAAAATAAAATACTTAAAACTATAACACTACCTAATTATTGATCAACTATGGGGCATTCTTTTAAATCATTTTGGTAGCATGTTTATAGAAAATTAGTGGTTATTTTATGAATATAACAGAGAACACCCGTATAGTATATGTACATTGACCCAATAAAAGGCGAGCAATTGTTAACTCGGCTGCTGAACTTGATATCAATATTTTCAGAACCGAGTTTGGGGCAGGTATGTGGTGGATATCTTATGAATATTCCAAAATCCACATAAATCCGACTGGGAAATAACGAACCCGAGAACTGTGCAAGGGAGCACATTTAACCCATTTTGTTTTGATTCTCCCATGCAATCACAATGAATGGCTATTACGCATGGAGTTAGTAAAGAGCGTCAAATATGATCATGCGTCATATAGTACATTAATGCCACACCAAACAATGTAGCATTGTCACTTGTATGCAAATCAAACTCTCGCTCACATCGCATAGCTACTTCGCAGCACTTTCGATACACATGTATTAATATTTCTATATTAAATTGGTTTGTCAAACTTCGTCTCCTGCTGAAACCCAACGGTGTCAACGTACGCTAGAGACAATTTGATTGTATTATCACTGGTGAGGTTATCTTGGTGAGAGTGTTGTAATTAATTGTTTTATTAGAATCACATTTTCTATCATTTGAGTTTAATCATAGTTTATTTGAGTGTCATATTAATAGGTGTATTATTATAGACATGTCTGAGGAATTGGCATCAGGGGACACTAGTCATTTATCGGCTGACTTATGTGTTATATGTAGTATTGGGTTTGATGAAGAGCAGTCAGTTGCTGTTTTGGAGAAAGGCATATTAACCCTCATTAGTTTCGGCGAGAAATGTGATCGGCTAGACCTCGTGCGTTACTTAAATAGTCACATTAGTGCAAGTCCTATTAGAAATGTGTTGGTACATAGAAAATGCAGACGTGATTTGACAGATTCTAAGAGAGTGTTGTGCAGTGCTAGTGGCAATGTTGAGATGTCATCGACAAAAAAAAACCTCAGATCTAGCCTGTTACCTTTCAATTACAAAGATGACTGCTTGATGTGTGGACAACATGACCATTTCGATAAAAACAATCCTCTTAGAACACAAGTTCGAAGTGTCACCACACTTCCACTGCGCAACAAGTTATTAGAGTGTTGCGCGAAAAGGGGGGATTCGTTTATCTTTTTGTCCAAACAAAACATCATGGTTGCGGCTGAAGCTGTTTACCATGACAGTTGTCTCAATCGTTTCATGTTGAAAAAATATATCACAGTACCAATGGATCGAAAGCCATAGTCCGGTCGGAAAATAGACTGTGAAATGCAGCAATGGTTTCAAATTGTTTGTGAGTGGATTGAGTCAGAATCTGGTGTCGAATTATACACTCTCTATGAACTTCATAGTAAGATGGTAGAATTCTCTGGTGGGTCCGAAGTATATTCCATAAAATGGCTAAAGGTGAAGTTACTTGAACACTATGTGACCTACATAGTTTTTGCTGAGGTGGATGGTCGAATCAACGTTATTTGTTTCAGAAATATGGCCAATTTCATAATCAATGATAAGTGGTACGCCGAGAAAAAAATGACATTGAGGAAGAAGCCGAAAGGATAGTAATGGCAGCTGCCAATATGATCAGAGCTAAATTGAGTGAGATGGAGTACAGTGTACGTCCATACCCTAGCATGGATGATATTTCTGATGTTGAGCGAGGTAAACGCTTGATTACAGCCCATCTGCTAACTCTGTTGAAAGTTCTGGTTCCTTTAGAATAGAAGCAAATCAGTATTGGTCAGTCTATTATTCAAGCAGCATGACCAAGATCAGTGGTATTACCGATTTTAATCGGCCTTGGTGTCGAGCTGGACCATATATTTGGGTAAAATTGGCTTGTAACGGAACTATCGCGATTAGGCTTCTCGATTAATTACTATGAAGTGCAGTCAGTAATCCAGGCCGAAGATGACGACAGTGTTCTTGCTTCATATTTCCCAGGGACGTTTACACAGTGGGTTGCAGATAACGTGGACCATAATATTGCAACACTAGATGGTCACGGGACATTTCATGGAATGGAAATAATTGCTGTATGTACTCCACGCGATTATTCCCCACTACAACCAAGACAACAGTTAGTCATAAGACAACAAAGATCCAAGGTTGATGATATTGTGAAAGGCAAAGGAGTGCCTCATATTCACCAATACATGACTTGTCCCGAAAAGTGACTTTCAATAGTCACATACAAGCATCTGCTCCAACTACAGTTCGTACATACATTGCCCCACAGATATCAAATCAGATTTGCTCTTGCATTCAGGGCGGCTTTCAAGTAAGCGAGCACACCTATACCCAATTGATCGGGTCTATATGGAACATATATTCTCCGAGTGCCCAAATGGCCCGTCCAATAAATCAGAAGTGTTTTTGCCTATCATTGATTTGAATCCGTCTGACGAGTCCTGTATTTATTCGACATTGCTTTTCATACAGAATCAGACTATCGGACAAAGCATTTCAACCCCATGCTTGACATTTGATCAGCCACTGTGGTTAAAGGCAGTAGAATGTCGTTTACCGACTCGGGGGGATTCAACGTCATGTTGTGCTGTCTTGGAAGTATTGGTTCCATGATGAAGGGATCTGGTTTGGAAGAGGCAATGGAAACAATCTATGGTCCTAATGCAGTACAACATATGATGAGTCGAAAGGCAATCTCAACAACTATTCGTGGCCACATACTAGTAGAGGTAGCTCTTTATAACAAGTTAACACCGGCTGTCGTCGAATAACCCGATATAGTACTGCCTGACATAACGGATACATAATCAGCGGGCAAAATTGTCAACGCTGTAGATAACGAAACTGGTCTTCTGTCTGACACTGACAACGTTTTGGAAACACTTGATCCACATGTTGGACAGATATCAAAACTGACAATATTAGACACCAGATGGGAAATAGGTAATTGTGGCGGCCGATGGCACTGATTTGTTAGTCCTGCTCGTGTACTATTGGAATGAAGACATGGCAGATATATACTTCCTTTCAAATGCAGGGAAGACAGTCACGGACGGTGTAGCTATCTGGAAAATCCAAGATATTGTGCAGAAGGACGACCAACATTTTTTTATTCATACCTGGACTGGATGCGGCACAACATCAGCGACATACGGGCAAGGTAAAGCAAACATGCTAAATAAAATAGAGTCGCCCGAAATACAACTGGCGAGTGTCATAAGCAACATACAGCTGACGAAAATCTCGTTGGGGATGTTGGTGTGAAATTGTTCAAGATGATTTATGCTGGCAAAAAGGATGACACTCGGAATGGTTTGAGGAAATTCTTGGAAATGATTTCCTTGGCCAGAGGATTATTGGATCCGCAGAAATTACCACGGACGGAACGGGCAGCATATTTCCATAGCCTATTAAAGAGTTCACATGCAGGTTATGATATGGGAATCTCTGTGGGACACACATATGGACCCAGCAGAGTGGGGGTGGAAAACCCAAGGGGACACAATTAGTTCCAGTCATGACAGACCTAGAAGCTGCACCTGATTCATTTCTAAAATTTGTCCGTTGCAAGTGCAGGCTAGTGCATGAGTAGGACTTCTTGTGGGAATAATTCATGTGCATGTAGAAAAAGTGGCTGAAAAAATTCGGAGGAAATTCTCATTGATGAAGGCGAGACTGAGAGCTGAAAGTGGAACACCAATATGACAAAACATTTCTTTCTTTAAATTTTGGTCCCTATTATGACACCCATCTTGGAGTATGAAGGTCACGTTGTAACACATATGTATGTATGAACTGTTGTTATTTTTAGCAAAATACATCAGATATTATTCTATGAGTAGTTATACCAGGTTCAATGGTCGAGTTGATCATTTTTGCCTTATCCGACTATATACATTGTATATATTATAATATCGGGGTTTCTCTGTCATATTCACAACATAAGCAATACTTTTCTATAAACATGTCACTATAATGACTTAAAAGTATTACGCATACCTCATAGTTAATCAATAAATAGTTAGTGTTATATTTTAAGTTTTTTTTATATTTTCCATTTTTTTACTTGAAATTTCATGTTTTGGGGGTAGGGTTAATATTTTTCAGATATTCTTGCTCTATTATTAATTAAATTATACATGTTTCATACTTGTGTATTGAGGATATGCATGTGCACATTTTAATACCATTTGCGATACATTCGATTATCCAATTTACAAAAAATATACAAATTACTCAGAGATAATTTTGAAAAAGAAAAACATTTTTTGCGCAAGTGAATGATAATTTCGCGAAAAAAACTTAAAAATAGGGCCGAAATTTTTGTCAATATTGACTAATATATAATGGGTAATATAGACTGGAGGTAATACTAATAACAATTATAGTTATCTGTCAATGTCATCTTGGTACCCATTGTTTTACAATTTATTGCTAATTTGAAAATCAACACAAAGGTGACAATATTTCAAAGTGATGTAGAAAATATTGCTCAAAGCGGATTTTGGATATGTTGTTCTAGAGATGTTCCCGCGTGCAATGACATAAAAATCGCTTCTCTACCAATTTATTCTAGGTCCAACCCTTCTCCGACTATACTATAACATTGGTAGATCATAATATGATCATACGTAAACGTAATTTGCGCCCGCTTGTTACCGGATGAATTATTATCATTAGAAGGATTTGATGATAAACCCTAAAGGGACACAAGAAAATAATATATACAATGTATGTAATTCATTACATATAACGTAAATGTGGATGTTTAGCCTGCCCGTGTAATACTAGTCTTAGCTGTCTGGCCATCGACGCTGTCCTGTCTGGAATTTTGCGCGCCGATGTAGGTTGTGACGTCATGATGTATGTCTTGGTGTCATGACGCCTTTACTGGTTGTCCAAAAAGCAATTTAAAAGGACTCCGCGATCTTTCAATCTGAACTTATAGTTTCCGTTTGTCGGCCTTGAACATTGATAATATTTCTTCAATCTTTTAGGCGGAAATGCCGTTAGAAAATGGAAGATCAAATCTAAACGGCCAGTAAGGCCCCTAGAATCCTCTTTCGGGGAAAATATTTTTAATAATTTTATAAAATATGTAAATAAAACTTTTTCATGCAATTTCAGTTTTTGTTAACCAGAGCTTTGGTTTAATTACATTAAAATTTTAAAATATCTCTGGCTTTAGGAGCATGACGTTCCTGCGTATGATGAAATATAGCTAACATTTACCGGAACAAAGTTTTTTATTTTGCCCTGGAGCATTTCGCCTAATTACACATTTCGAGGTGGTGTTAATCAATACAAAATGGCGGCCGTCACCAACAAAATAATTTGTTGAACTCAGCTGACCCTTGAGTTATGAATAAATTATTCTATTTCAGGTGTGTTCAATCTATATTTAGATTGGGCTGAAAAAGTCGATTAGTATATCTCATATCCGCATACGTATACCCTAGGTCGCTTCGCTTCCGCGGCTTTGCCGCGGGAGAGCGGGCGCTATAATAAAACACTTATTGCATTGTTTCGAGGTTGACATGAGGATTTATCAACCCTTGGAAGTTAATATTCACCTTGGCCTGCAGCCTCGATGAATATTAACTTCCTCGGGTTGATAAATCCTCATGTCAACCTCAAAACAATGCAATAAATGTATAATCACACCGGTCACCCGCGTATCACCAACACGGAGGAGTACCTATTGTCACGGAAATCCGGTCGTCTGGTCAATGTTTTGGTGTCAAGAAAATGTGAGTTTATTTATTTATATGCATTTTATTTATAATTATTTCCGGTTTAATATTACGAAAATAAATCCATTCCAATATTCGTTGTGTGGATAATGTGATATGTCTGCTTTGTTGGAATAATCTCGTTATGTTCAGTGACAGATACAACGAAAATGGAAATTACAGTATTAATCGCTCGTTTTTACTAATAACAACTGGCGCCGAACGGATCAAAATTACCATAATATATTATATAATGTGTGCCCCACAAAACATGGTGTTAGCAGCTTCATCTGATGCATAATTCTCACCAAACAGCCTCTTCAAAAAACGTCGATTGTAAAAAAAATGTACCAACAACTCGGTGAGAAGTACCGGTTGTTGCGGTGAGCAATACGTTTTGAGTACCAACTGACTCGGTGTTAAAGTTTCCCAAAATTGGAATGTTTTCTTGAATTTAGGACACGGCGGACAGAATATAACCCTGGAATATAGCATGTCATACAACGGTCTATGAAATTTGATGGAACTGATGGGTTTTCAACTGATTTGGCACATCTGGCCAGGAATATATTTTATGCAAGTTAACGTTATTTTTCCATATTTTTTTCCAGAAATGAGATTGCAGATCATGTCCAGCGACTGTTCGAGTGTCACCGCTGGCGACTCTTTTTTTAACACATTGAGTGGCAGTCGAACACGCCATAATATACCATAAAAATGAAGAACTAGAGAACGTCAAATTGGCATTAGATCACACAACCGGACACAACGGATACCAGCGTATAACACACCCTGGATTATTACCATCTGAAATTTCACAAAGTAGTAGTGAAATGTTTGTGTCCGTGGACGACAGAATAACGCTGTGAGAATACCACCCAGCTACATTAAAGAAAAGAAAAATATCCGTATATAATGACCATAGCTATACCACCACCAATACCGAAGATGACTCAGCAAATACCATCAACGCCACAGCGATCAACAATAATGGCGATAACCAACAAGGCAACACCACCACCACCCACAACAACAACACCAGAGCCTCGGGATTCCAGAGAAATTCTCAGCTCGGATCCAGCATGTGTTATCACATCAACCACATCGAGTTGTCAGTCCAAAACATATCTGATATATAGGGCTACAAATCGACCAGTGTACAATTTCCAAGTTAAGTGGTGGCATGCAGGCATGACATTTCCAACTATTGGCCATTTTGGCAAACATTGGCGGAGTAGACACTCAAATTCCTTAACCCATGTTCCACAATAAACAGTTATCAATCAGGGGGGGGAACTGCGGGACACAACGTACCGGGGGTGGGGGTACATAGGCGTCAAAAATTTACACGTAAATTTTGTCCTTATTCATTTAGGGGGGGGGGGGGGTTGTCGGAAAAAATTTGCATGTAATGTTTTACCAAATATGTATTTTCAGATTCACAACTTCAATTTTCTCTCATTTTATAGAATATGGATTAACCTTAATATCCAAATCATATATACATGAGTAGTACAATCCACCTAAAACAATTTTGGATAACCACTGTCTTGGTTTACATGTGATATTGACCCCATTAACCCTCTTAATAATGCCGACTATGTCAGTGTCTACCAGTCGAATGCAGAATTCTACCCTGCGATCGCTTATCTGGCAAATGTTTACTGCAGAACTATCCCATGTATTAAACAATTTCTCCTCCAATGGTATCAGAAAACAGTTATATGCTGGTATCTCACTCATCTCATTTGCATCTTTTTCAAAGTCGAGGTAATGACTAGTTGTCATTTTTTAAAGTGCATACAAAGCGTTGCGATCACCAATATACATGTTTGTACATGTCATGACACCACGAGGTACAAATCTGCGTTCTACTGGTAGACAATGACCATTTTAGTCATAAAAATCTAAACTAAGTTACCAAGCACCTTCTCGTGAATTGTATGCTCCGGTGTTTTTTTCGGTTTCCGGTCAAACCGAGTTGTTGTCCGGCTGGGGTAAATTTTATTTTTCTGGGGGGGGGGGGTGGGGGGGAGTGGTCAGTGGAAAAAAACTGCAGTTTTTGCTGTTTTGGGGGGGCCCAACCGAAGAAAACAGTTTTTTCCACCCTGTGTCTGCAGTTTTTTTCCGCCCCCCCCCCCTGTATCAATGAATATTTAACCCATAATGATAACCAACTTCTCCCTGTTAACTCTCGATACTGAACGCGTCGACAATCGGAAATTTTATTAATGACACAACGTTTGTTGGAAACGTTACACCAAGTATATAATAGGTTGAAATTGTTTCCATTGTTTGATTTTCCAAACAGTAATTAAGGGGGATATGTTGTTTTCAGAAGAACGAAAGCATATTCATTTTATAATTTTGGTCTGAAATGGCCATCAGTTGAACATATTCCAACCTTAGTTGAAAATGTCCAACAGTTGATGAGTTTGAAATGCCAGTTGGAAATTTCCAACCAAGGTTGATGCAATGGTATGTCAACTCTATGGATTTGGTCTGGTTGTTTGTGGATGGGTGCAGTTGGAAATTTCAAAGTGGAAACTCCCCCAACGGGGATCTGTAGCCACGTCCCCTGACCCATACGTGTGTTAGTAGTATGCAACCAATACCCAGGTTTTTACAACAAACGAATTTGGAAGACATTGCTTTATTGTGAACACTTAATGCTTTGTCTTCTGTCCGTGTTTTGCAAGGCCAGTGTTGTACTAGTAAACCCTGCCACATTCACAACTGAATGTGGTCCCACCGTGTACGGCAATTATGTGAACTCTTAAAGTGTTTGCGACAGAGTAACACAGCGTACATTCTGAGCATGAGCAGCCAGAGTTTCCACCGCATGCTTTTGCATGACGTTGCGGGTACCCTTTAGCGGTAAACGTTTTCCCGCGCGACTTACTTTTATATGGACATGAGCCAGTTTGTATATTCACGTGTGTCTGGAACGCCGTATTCTTGTGAAATGATTTTGTTCTTAATGACAAACCCCTGAGATTCAAAATAGTATTTCGGAGTCGCCAGACAAATGTGTGGAGCTTCTGCCACCATTCATTAATCAATATCTTGTTGTTGTTGTTTTTGTTGTTTTCGTTGAAGTGTTACCCGGACAGAGAAACAAACAGACTTTTAAATCAGGAAAACACTTTGGACGTTTGAAAAGTATCCGCACCAGTGGGTACTTCAACCGCGACAATAGGTACTTTCACAAGAAATTACACCGATTTGTTGATACTCATAAAATTATCGACAACAATTATTTAAATCCTTAATTTGGCGTTTTGTATGATTCTAGCACACGAAAAGGACTTTGTCCTATCATAAGTAATGTACATCTTTCCGGCTAGCTTCAGGATCACATGGACAATTGAACACGGTTGTGATTGTATCAATATTTAGTCAGAATTATTTCCTCAAGACTGTAAATTTTTCCAAATAATCATTTCAAATCATTAGAAAAGTCACGATTTAAATGGGCCAGATAATTTCTATCAACGAGTGATAATCCATCTACTTAATATGTGGTTAATTGTTCTTCTGGTATATCGATTAACCGTCATTTTAGCGATTTAGCTAATTTATCCCACATTATGTGGCTAAACATTTTCAAAAGTGGGCTAACAAAATTGCACAAGTGGTTAAAAAATGGCTACAAAGAATTTTGGACCAGGGTGAACACTGTTCCCATCATTTGCTAACTTCAAATGCATCTCAAACACACCAGGAACTAAATGAGAATATGACTAAGACTTCAGAAACACTGCTGGGATGTGTCAAAAAATTGTCTTATTATATATTACTTACGTTTTGTATTGTTTGAAACAAATATGAATGTCTGAAATACGTGAGGTGACTTGCAATATTGACTTAAATTACCACACCCCGTGTGCATTTATCACTGTATACCAGGGTACCAATCCCCAATGTACCGACTACTAATTTTCTGGTACACCTGTATTTATGTATACCAATATCAATACCAAATCATCCTGATATTCCCGGTATCTCCCGGAACATTCTACAAGTTGTATGATAATTTTCAAGTGATGTGCCTATATGGTCGGAACAATTGATTTTTAGGTTTGCTTTAAAACACCATAAAAATGTCTCAAGTCACACGGATTTATGGTACTCCAGGTTCATGATATTGTCTTTGGTGACCTACAGTTGACATCAAGCTCAGTCATACTTCGCAATTTCATTTAAATTGTGTTCACAATATAACACAAAAGAGCTAAAATATAATTGTTATGTGCAGATTATTTGCACAAATTCTTTGAAAGAAGGACGGGTATCTGGAAATCATTTTTGAATTTAAAATATTAGGAGCGGGTACCTGAATATATGTGGAAACAAACTCGTAAAATAGTGGGAAAACGTGGCGGTCACAACAGTGGCCATAATTTAAAACTAGTCGTGTCCAATAATTTTAAGAAACACTCATCTGAGCCATAATTATATGGAATTACTTTGGCCTAGAAATGTCTACAATTTAAGATACGATGTGGCTAAAGAGCAGTATACCGTTTGGCCGGACGCACTAAAGAGCGGTACCTATAACGTCATGTTGGCGCATTGCATTTTAAATTCATACAGGTTGAAGTATGAGAAAATACCCAGCTCAGAATATTTCCTGGCCAGTTTATTCGCCAGCTGAAAATGCATTGATATGCCTAGACCATATCGTTACAATTTGACATAAATTCACATTGTGAAGAGCGTTTCGTGTTATTACTGTTAATAATACCCGAGGCTGACATGGCGATATACTACTATACAGTATCAGGGACTGTTCCAGGGTTTGGTCAACCTTGAGGAGGGTATACGGGTGGGTGCGTTTGGCACTAAAGTGCGGTATACCACCCCCATGATTTAACTTCACCTCACTCATTTACTTCCTGATTAACTATTCTCTCAATCTTCCGCTTTTAGTCATCTGGGTCAACACTATGTGACAGTTCGGGTTATGGTGTGTTATATTGGGATATGAAACGCATGACATGATCGGCTGTTGACCAATCACCGAACATGCTTTAGTATAACACACTTATATACTTATCTGATACTGAAATAAGCCCAAAGTGGACTTATACCAGTTATTCCGTTTTATGGCGCGGACCAAAGTGAAAAACACAAAAATCGTTCATTCGGTAAGTCGATTTAGGTTCATATGTAGCGCAATTCAGTTCAAAATAATGGCTTATTTGTGTTTTTGAAATTTGTTCAATATGAGTTTATTTTCAGACGAACAGGCTGTTTCGTTAAACTTTAATATAAGCTATTTAACCTTAAACTAGATTGATATATTTAAGATTCAACAGTAAAGTTGCGGCTTCACCCATAATAAAAATGTAGGTCTAGTAGAGTTGTGCCTATTGTCACATTGATGCATGATATGAGTTATATATTTCATCAGAAATCAATTGTTGCCTGTGCTGCAGAAACATTAGGCTGAGAATATCTTAAATGTCCACGATTTACAATAGAAGCCTATTCTAATCTTTATTTGAGCTGGTTTTTGATCAACGAGTGCCTATATGAGACTCTCACTTGTCAAAATATGGGTTCGCTTGTTTCACCGGAAAATCAGAAAATGAAGCACCATGAGAGTACATTGGACATAAGCCACTAGAGATGTCAGGTCTGATATAGATAGAACCGCATGAGTGTCTGAATTTAGACGAAATTATCGCACGAGATTTGTTGGCGGAGCGATACATCGAGTGCGGGACGCGCAATCCCACACGAGAGGTATCGCGTTCTGCCAACAAATCGAGTGCGATAATTTCGTCTAGATTCAGACACTCATGCGGTTCTATTTTTATTACATATCTACGTATCATAGTAAGTTGACTCACAATCGTACATCTCCGGTACAGAAAATGTGAATTTAATTGAGTTTTAACGGCATTTTAGGGTTAACGTAACAATCAGACAGGGAGCCCTTCTATCCGCGAGTGAACTTGACTCATATTGACCCGCGCAAAGGTGTTAATTGGGTTGTCGCCCTTCCGTTGAAAAGTTGAAAAAGTTAAATTAGTAACGACGAAAGCCAGTCTAACAACAAAGGTGTTAATTGGGTTTTCCAAAAATATAACCCAATCAGCGCGCTGCGATTTCGGCAAGTGTGTTGTCGCCCTTGCGTTGAAAAGTTGAAAAAGTAAAAATAGTAACGGCGAAAGCCAGTCTAACAACACTGAATGAAATAGTTCCGTCGACAGATTGCACTAGTGCGATTCTGAGAATTATCACACGCCTGGAACATCGTGCGATCATGCGAATTGCGTTGATAGATATGTAATAAAATATGGTGACGGACATGTGCAGAATGAAGTCAGAATGGGGGGGGGGGGGGGGCTAGCATCAATAAATTCACCTTCTGTATGGGGACCCATTCTGCTCATGCCTCATCTTCTTTGGAAACTATGTTTATTGTCAAATCAACAAGTGTTCTAGTTTCTTCAGAAACAACTTTTTTTTTAGTTTAGTTTATCTACATTCACAAATTTGCAGATAATACATTGCATAATCGAGGTTCCTAATGGGTGCAATTCACAATATTCACCATCTGGGAACATAGATCTGAGTCTAGGTCACCAATAGCAAATGAGGCCATGCAGAATGAGGTCCCCGGAGGATGAATTTGGTGATGCTAGCATCAAGCATGAAAGGTGTAGGTTGTTCGTTAAGTGTTCTCCAAACAATTTCACGTGCATGATCGTTTGACATATTTCGTCATCAAGACACAATTATTGATATCGACGGATCATGATAAGTAGAATCAGCCTGGAGATTGATAGAAAGTTAATGTACCGACCGTATATATGCCTATTTACAGAACCTGATAATATAAACTTGACCCAATACTCATTTCTGTCAACAATAGTGTCTAAATACATTTTTCTGAAAGAAAATGATCCATGTGGACGTTTTTATATTGTGTAACGACACCACAGAGGACAGTTTAATATTGCCGTATATTTGACTTCGCTCATGCCAATAAGTGATATGTACCCCTGTACCAACCCGGATGTACCCCTGTGCCAACCCGGATGCCTAAATTTAATTGCCACCATTGATTTTCTTTTCTTATTATTCCGACCAACTTCTAAACAATGTTAGCTTAAACCGACTCCCACATAAAAATGTTACATGTTAATTAAAGGGGTACTGTACACTAAATCCCGCCATATATGGGACCATCTCCTTTTATATTCAACAGAATATATGCAACACATGGATGGATTTGAGCCGTGGATAAGTGCAAAATACATTCATTTACTTTATGAACGTTTCAAACAACATGATAATTATAGCGAAAATGAATTTATGACTGAAGTCATAAATTCATATTCATTATAATTACCATTTTGTTTGCATCGTTCATAGCGTGCACAAATGTATTTTGCATTAATCCATGGCTCAAATTCACTCAGTTGTTGAATGTATTCTGTTGAGTATAAAAGGAGATGGTCCCATGATAAATGACCGGATTTAGTGTACAGTGCACCTTTAACATGCTGTTTTGATGACAAACAAGGTATAAAACATGCGTTATAAATCATGTTAAATAATGGTGTTATGTCCTAACATTTATAAAAACATAACATGTTATTTACAACATGTTGTTTGAGGGTAAATGTTGCAACATGATAATTTGATATATCATGTTATATCATGTTATGATCATAATCATGATATATCGTGGTAAATCATGTTAAAAACATGGTTGTACGTGGCGACTCATTCAGAATTACTGCCCCCTTGGAGGTTACGTACGTCCGCAGTAATTTTACACATTGGCAAAAACAATTTGCCCAGGGGGTTGTCAAACATTTTTTCTCGGTAAGTATTAGGGGTACTGGCCACAATTTGTTTTTTCCACCAGTTTCCACGGTTAAAAATTCTCCGTATTGCTCAACTACTTTTGGCATCAAAACTTAGAGATAATGTAATTTTAACAATAAAACTGGCTTTAGACCGTCAGTATAGATTGTTTCTTGTTGTAAAATTACTAAATACCCGGTATATGTCAGTCTTGTTCACTCCAAACATAAAATTCATGGACACTTGCATTGCATAAACAATCTCTGCCGCGTCAAACTGGGCTAATCATATACACCAACCTGTACTAGTAGTAGTAGGAAACATACACTAAGTGGTGAAAATTATAATATTCTTCCGAAAAACTTCGTCTTTCTAGGGTGGTTCATTCGAAAAATAACTTGTCAGCTGTATGAATGTAGTGTAATGTGTAATATACTAACTTACCTTGAACAACTTCCACAAACGACATACAGAGAAGAGTTATATAATATCCACATGCCATTTTAGATACGTTAAATACACCAGGTATATAAGTACGATGCGACGTCTCGTGATAGAAAGAGCCAATGCCATGCGATCTCAACTTCACAAATGATGTATCCACGACTACAAAACATATGCCATGCGCAGTGTCCGTGGTACTAGGCATCTATCAATGTATACTATAGGCAGACAAAAGGCAAGCAAACATCAACAAAGTTTTCATATTGATTCCAACATTCTGATCAATATACCCAGTGAGTCTAGTAACGAGCTATATATACGATGGTATATAGGAATCAGCTTGTCCGTCCGTCGGTCGAGCCGCCAGGCCGCCCGGACGTCGGGGGGGGGGGGGGGGGTCGAACCGTCTGTCCGTCCGTATTAGCAACTTTGTCCGAGCTTTTATTTCTATATTTTTATTCAATTTTCTTTTTAAACTGGGCACATATATTTAGTACCTTGTCCACCTGCGATTATGAGGTCCGTCCGACTTTTTTTTTGGTGGAGTTATCGCCCTTTTTCGCAACACTCAAATCAGTATCTCAGTCTGTCAATCTATGTGTGCGTCCGACTTACCTTCCCAGAACATAACTTGAGTGCGTAAAACAGATATCCTTGCGAAAACGTTTGGAGCGTACCACAAAAGTGAGAAGCATCAATACCGGCAAATTGCAGATCAGTTGAGAGATTTACCGCGAATTACGATCGAAATAAACCACTGTATTATGGCTTTATAGACAAATAATATACCACATATTCAGTTTAATCTGTATTTTATTCATAAACTAGCTATTTGTAGTGTTCATATCGGGATTTCTAAAATTTGTTGTTATTTCGGCCCAGAAGAGATAGACCAACTTTAGAGATTATCTATCGCTTTCTAAATACATTTTTATATATTTTCCGGGGTCTAAACTAATAAATATGATGACGACACCTGTCCGGAAACGCTTCTGTCAATTAATAATATTGATTTTATATCGATATTTTCTAATATAATGGGACATTTTTTCGTAATTATTTTTAGAATTTTTAGATACAGTTATGCCTCATGCTACATTCCGAACGAACGCGAGCCACAAAATGTCCCAAATTGATTGTATGTATAATATATACCAGAACATAATAAATAAAATCAATATTAATTAACCCTTTACCCAACAGAGCGGCCCTGTGCCAATGCATTCTCTTATATATGCGAGTCGACCATAGGTCGCCTCGCATATATAAGAGAATGCATTGGCTTAACACATATTAAAAATGATAAAATTGTCAAAGAATGTAGAAAAATATTATAAAAATTGTTAAAAAATGTAAGAAAAAATTATAAAATTGTTAAAGAATGTAAGAAAAAATGGTAAAAAGTGTTTAAAAAAGTATTTTTTAGGCCAATGCATTCTCTTATATATGCGAGGCGACCCATGGTCGACTCGCATATATAAGAGAATGCATTGGCACAGGGCATAACTGTAACCATCACAATGTGGTCAATGAACCGGTTCCAATGATATCCATATTTGTATGGTGTTATTGAGACAGACCGAAGATATTTTAGGCTGTTGAAGCTTTATTTGGGCGTTTTTGGCCGTTTTGTTGGGTAAAGGGTTAATAGAAGCGTTTCGGGATTTTTCTTTGATTACTATTTATTTTTATATCCATGCAGGAAACTATTTAAAATTTGTTATAGGAAGAGATAGACCATCTATAAGTTTATGTTTAACCGAAAAAGTTTGAAGAAAAATTCTATAACGCGTTATAGTAAATTTGTCTTCTATCGTTTCGGTTATAACTCATAAATTTAAATAATTTAAGCCCAGTTTTGGTCAGAAACGTCTCGTTTCCCCCAATACATTTCCACCATGTTAGATCTTTGCGCGAGCAATAACACTAATGATGTGTCCCCTGAAACAAAGCCTACACCAGTGTCGATGCGTGGCACCAAACTCAGGACCAGGAACCTACGTCACAAATCAAGTAAGTCTCTAACCCAAAGCGGTTTTGATTTAAATTTATTTTTAAACATATATAAACGTTTGCTTGATGAGATAATCTAGTACATGATCTGTGGAAATTCACGATTCAAATTAAAATAAATAGTAATCGTTAAACACTCATAATTATAACTGATATTTACAAGCAATATAGGTATTGGTTTTGTCCAGATTTTGAACATCAAACACACCTCAGCCATTAAATAGACCTTCGTAAAATGCATATAACCCCTTTCACTAGTAAATACAATAACCCATGCAACAGATACCATGGTCACCCACTGCATGAGTTCCAGATAGCAGCTATATACCCTAACGTCTGAAGCGACGGTTTAGAGATTACATCAGTACATGCAGATTCCTGGGCCATCGTGCAACATCGTGAACGAGGAGACAGTGGGTAGAAGGTAAACAACCATCAACACAGTCTTGATGGAAACTATTGGCTGCGGACACACTTAACACATTATAGATGGCATAGTAGGTGTGACAATTGATTATGTTGGAGTTTGGTGACAATTGATCGTCATAATTACAATGCAATAGCACAGTGAGTCTATCAAGCTCTATCAGCGTCGTGGTCGATATTTCAAGGAATTATTTACCTGAATGTCTTGTCGCTGTTGGTCTTTACCCAACACGCAAACGTAGCAAAATAAAAAAAAACGCAATTGGAGAACTGTCTTAATATGCATGAAATGAATGTAAGTAGATACATATGCATTGATATGTGAGTGAATGAGGGATTGCCACGGTCAAACACAATTCAGGACGATCGATCATGCAATTATATATATATATATCGATACAATTTTGCAAAACGTAATTAACCTTGGTGAAACGCAATGGGTTAATTGGTCTAGTCGACTCATTGTGCGGAAACTCAGCGAGCAACATGGCTAGCTTTGACTCCCATATAATTATGACAACCAATTTATTGTCACCAAACTCCACCATAACAAATTGTCACACCTACTATGCCATCGCTAATGTACTGTGGTACGCGTGTCCACAGCCATTGATTCCAGCTATCTTCGCCTTTTGATAATTATGCTCATTAGACACTACGATGGTTCATACTAAGAAAGACCATTATTAGAGAACGACGTAATGACATGTATGTACATAACATCACATATATTTAAATGTCGCGATGACTTGAAGTGGCCCTTATTCGATTTGACTCCCAATTAGTCAAGTTGTTTCGTTCATCAGAATATTAAAGCATAACAATTACTTTCAATTAAATCCATTTTAATATACAGACATGAAGAACATACACATCTTGAGGACATCTGAATTAATTGTCCTCGGAAAAACGTTTACGTTGACAATACACTTAGGTTGAATAATTGACTGATTTGGGTTTAACATTGTTTCAGGCCATACCAAGAACAGAAGCATGCATGAGTAGTTAAAAACTATTGTAGCGTAGCAACCGTGCAATATGCACAACATATCCTCGCGCAAATAGGTTCATATTGGATTAATTGATTCTTGAAATAAGCCGAGAGTGGATTATATCCGTTATACTGTTTTATGGCGCGGGCCACATTTTATCAACTTTGAGACGAAAATCATTCATTAAAATGTACTTTTACTTCCATGAACTAGAAATTTAGACAGTTGTTGTCGAATTTCGCGCGATAGACTGGTCCTTGTCTTTGTTCACCGCAAAGTTGAAAACGTACTAACCTGACCCTTTCATAACTACCAAGGACGTCTATCACGAACGTATATACTAGTACATAGCCATGCAGTGGAACTATATAGTGTAGTACATAGTATGCGAACGCAAAAGCGGAGGAGACTACTAATTCACGTAACTTAATTCACGTAACACATACGATGGTGACAGGATAGCCCCCAACTGCGTCACTATAGACACGATACGTCTATATAAAAGGAGCTTACACCCCGTACCGCCCCATTACCGTTAGAATTTCAAAAGGCGCACACATTCAGTTGGAGCTAAAAGTGAATAAATAATAAATTAGTTCGTTGTGGTGACATCAATTGAAAAATAGTCCGGTTCATTGACGCGTTTTATGGTGCATTGGATCGCATGCAGATTACTCAGACTAAGCAAAATATCACAGACATGGTTCATTTGCACATCCAATACCTATAAATATTTATCAAACAAGCCCTACACGAGAGTACCCATGAGACATAATCCAAAAACCCCACCATGAACCCACGCACCCTTCCCCGCCCATTTTAACTTCAGCATTATACATTGAATCACCCGCTTCCCAAAATCCATAAACCTATCGCAACCTGGCCGGACCCTTTAATGCCTAAATGACGACCAGTAGTATCAGATTGTGGATCAGAGAGTTATCATATATCAGAATACATTGATTCTTTTCATAAACCTTTAGCATGTATACATCCGTCATATATCAAAGACACTGGTGATTTTGTATTACGTTTGAGTCAATTATCAATCCCCAAGGATGCAATTTTAGTCACTTGGGATATCGCTTGTATGTACACACCCATACCAGTGGAAGCAGGCATGCAATCAATCAAGGGCGCATTTGATAAATATCCGGATCCGGATAGACCCATCTTGGATTGCAACTCTTGGAAATTTCGCTCAAAAGCAATGATTTTGAATTTAATAATGAATTTTGGCTTCAGATCCAGGGTGTCGCAATGGGCAAAACGTTTGCTCCTAGCTTCGCGATAATGTTTGCAGCGAAATGGGAGAGAGAAGATTTTCCCCAGTGTGACCGAAAACCATTGATGTATTTCCGTTTTCTTGATGACATATTTTTTATATGGACCCGAGCAGAATTAGATATTTTCGTTCAGATTTTCAACTCTACGATGACACCATTAAATTAGAATATACAGTCTCAAATTCATCAGTCAATTTTCCAGATGTAACTATTTAAGGGCCGCCGTTTCCGTGAACAAGGTTTATTAAACACAAAGGTCTTCTTCAAGGAAACTGATACTCATGCCTTATTACATAAAAGCTCATTTCACCCTTCTAGACTTTTTAATGGCCTCATCAAATCTCAAATCATCCGCTTTCTCAGAATTTGTTCGATCAACATGATCTTAATGAAGTTTGTATCTTTCTCTTTCAATCTCTTATTCACCGAGGCTACTTAATACGCCAAATCAGAACAATTAAATCTGAAACTATATATGAATTTCGTCAATTTAAATCACCTTCACTTCCTTTCAAACTGCACCCGAACGGCCGCTACTTCTCAAAAGGGAAGGTCACTTACTGCAAAAAGAAGCGTTGTGCCATGAACATAAGACAATATATGAAGATTGGGAATTTCTTTCAGAGCGAAATAACTCGCGTTCAAAATCGATCACTCATCAAATGGATTGCTACTCTGCAAATTTAATTTATCTTACAACCTGTCAGTTTTGCAGATTCCAATATGTAGGACAGACCAAAACTTAACCCATAGTCTGCACGAGGTTACATCTCTCAAGCATAAAACTGAAGTTGGACAAGCCAGTTGCCAACCATTTCTGTTCATCGGGACATAACGTTATGACTTTCGTTTCATGCCCATAGCGATAGTGCCTCTCTGTGAAACAGAAGAGGACTCTAAATCTATGAGACTGCAGCGAGAAGAAGTTTGGATATCCACAATTAAAATCACACCTTGCGGAATGAATGTGTATCAAACAGCTCCACCCAACATCTTGATATGTCTTCCTCTTGTGTATAGTCGCCGCAACACAGAAATTGCGCGAATATACAAGGAGAAGGCCATCAAGTTGGAAGTAGAACTGGCTTAATCACTCAACAACTCAAAAAAGTGATAATTCCATTTAAGAAGAATCAGACTCTTAAAGGGGTATTGTACGCCAATTTCAATAAATTCCCGGTAACAATTGCGATCTAATATCAATATTATATTTTAAAATAACGTATTTGAGTCGACGATGTCTACTGAAAACGTTCCGGTTAACAGGCTATCATAAAAGTCAAATTGAATTATTTAATATAAATGAATTTATGACTGGAGTCATAAAATGGCGAATTATGCCATTACGAGTTACCGTTCTTGAAATCTCACATGTTGGGTGTCTTTTATCGACGGCCGTTTACGACGAACATTATTGAGTTGCGAACAAAACATGTTACATGCAAAAGGAAGTCCCGCTATAAACAATTTGGAGAAAAAAAGAGAAGAAACAAGATTCATAAAGCGTCAAGTATTTTTATAGGGGGTGAGATTGTTCGATGGAAGAGATTGTAGGCATCAATTGAACTTCCGGTTCATCCTGCAACTTGCGTCTTCTCCGGTGAAGGTCAAAAACATGGCGCGTAGTTTGAAATCGTAATGTTTTTATTTCCAAGATCAATATTTTCGTCGCTAAATTAGGTTTATACGAAACTCATATAACACGAACACAATCTAACTTGAAAGTTATGTCAATGGGAGTAAATAAAAAAATTGCCTATCTCTGTGTACAGTACCCCTTTAAAGATAAGCTACTCAGAGCTAAACTTGGTTAATTCAGCATCTAATGTTCATCTGTTCTCTTTTTTTTCTATCTCCCACATTTCCCACGATGGTTACGTCGTCGTGTGGATATCTCAGTTTTCAGGGTGAATGCCCCATTAATTACATTTTGGGCGTACAAACTAGTTTCTCTTTAAAGCAGTTTTGATTTTAAACCCTTCGGACGTCGAATCGGTTTAAGAGAGATGTAATTATCAGCATAATATAACGTATAATTTTTACAAGATGTTTGTGTTGGATAGTATTTTTGGCTCGGATTGTCAGTGGATTCAAAGCATTGTGCACGGAGTTATGGATTACAATGGAGATAGAGTAACTTCTGTACTGTGGAGACAGCTTATACTGGCAATTAGGATCAAAGCAGGAGAAAACATTTACCATCTTTTTGAAAGAAATATGTTTATTTAACCTTTGTTTATTTATTTAATGGCAATTTCTTAATATATTTACTAACATCGGTATGCTTAAATGACTCATCGGCGGAGCATTTACATTAATCCTCAATGCAAGCGCACAGGGTGACTCACATTTAATTCTCACCAACTTGAAGGACAGTGAAAGAAAGTGTTTATTTTAGACCTTTCGAACGTCGAAGCGGTTTAAGAGAGATGTCTGGCAACTATTTATCCGCATAATATAACGTACAACGTATAACCTTTTACAAGGTGTTTGTGTGTGATAGTGTTTTGGCTCGGATTGTCAGTGGATTGATCTTTGCGACACTATTATTCACAAGCTTCCGTTAGTTTTTCGTGGGAATTATTATTTTAATAGATATATGCAAGTAAATTATTTGTATGCTATATCTGACAATGTTACCGACCGACATTAAGTGGACTTACTTTTATTGTGATACATACTGTTAATTGGGAATATGTTTGCAAGACGAAGACTGGTTGTGGGTTATATGTTATATTTAAAACTGGTTACTCAGTATCAAGTTTTAATATTCAAAATCCTTAGATATATTTCGATTTACGTGTTTTGTGGTGATATTTGCTATGATGCAAGAGATATAACATTCCATCTGAATAAACCATGCATTAAGTAGACATCCACATTAGTCAGTTAATAATGAAGTTGGAGATATGGGTAATTTGACCCGGAAATCTTATTAGATACGTTCCATTGACATCAGATATCTTAAAAGGACACTAACAATGAATTTAACTAACTAATTATATACCCAAAATGGTTACAATCTGGTCGGTGTAAATTGAAACACGAGTATGCTTAGGTGGGGAATTTAGCAATGAAAAATTGCATAGTTTTACCGGAAGCACGACTTACGCCCATTTTTTGAACAGCTGGACAGGTTAATTGTGACCTAGTTTGTGATTTTTAGAAGGAATAGTGGCGGCACGAAACGAATCCACAAGGATAGCCCCGTGGCTGCTATGGTTATGTCTACGCAGGCGATTTAGAAACGAAAATTGACCCTTTTATCATTATTTTGACCCAAAGCTCGACTTACGTCCAATTTTTGAACAGCTGGACGGGCGTATGGACCCAGTTTGTGATTTCGAGATGGACTGGTGGCGGCACAAGAAGAATCCACAAGGATAGCCACGTGGCTTTTGTGGTTATGCAAAATAGGGAATTTAGCAACGACAAATTGCTGTTTTACGCCACGCCCCACTTAGGCCCAATGTTTGAACAGCTGGACAGGTTTAAGTGACCTAGATTGTGATTTTAGATGGAGTAGTTGCTGCACAAAACGCATCCAGAAGAATAGGTTCGTGGCTGCTATGGTTATGCAAAAATGACCTTTTTATTTATTAGTTTGACCACACGCACGACTTACGCCCAATTTTTGAACCGCTGGACAGGTTTATGTGACGGTATTTGTGACCTCGATTGTGATTTTTAGATGGACTAGTGGGGGATAAGAAGAATCAACAAGGATACCCGTGACTGCTGTAGTTATACACACAGTGAGAATTTAGCAACGAAAAATGGCCCATGTTATACCACACACGACTTACGCCAATGTTTGAACAGCTGGACAAGTTGATGTGATCTAGTTTGTAATTTTTAGATGGATTAGTGGCGACAGAAAAGGAATCCATAAGAAGTTAGTTACTTCTTACTTATACACAAACTGATATGGATTGCTTCAACAACCTAAAAACCCTAGGATGGGGTACATGTATTAGCATGGTCTTTCTTAATGGAAATATTTATCATAACAAACTGATAAATATTTAATAAAACATAAAAAACAATATGATAGATCTTGTTATCTTAACATTTTGTTGTCAGCTGTGCTACATGTGTTATAATTATGTTAGTATTGTTGCTTATGTTATTCCATGTGCTATTATATTTCATGTTATATGTCAGTGGATTCAAAACATTGTGCACGGAGTTATGGATTACAATGGAGAGTAACTTCTGTACTGTGCAGATAGCTTATACTGGCAATTAGGCTCAAAGCAGGAGAAAACACCTTGTAAAAAGTTATACGTTGTACGTTATATTATGCGGATAAATAGTTGCCAGACATCTCTCTTAAACCGCTTTTGACGTTTGAAAGGCCTAAACTAAATACTTTCTGTCATTGTCCTTCAAGATGGTGAGAATTAAATGTGACTGCTATGGTTATGCCTACGCAGGCGATTTAACAACGAAAAATGACCTTTTTTCATTATTTGGACCCCACACACGACTTGCGCCCAATTTTTGATGGCCCCGTAACTAATGTGGTTATGCATACATGGGGAATTTAGCAACGAAAAATGGTCTATTTTACTCCACACACGACTTACGCCAAATTTTTGAACAGCTGGACAGGTTTGTGTGGCCTCGTTTGTGATTTTTAAATGGACTAGTGGCGGCACAAAACGAATCAACAAGGATAGCCTCGTGGCTGCTGTGATTTTGCATACAAAAGGAATTTAACGAAAAATGTCCTATTACTGTAGTCGCTCATGGTGGTTTTGTATGCAATTGTATGTCCAGAGCTAAACTCTTCATGAATCCACTAATTGAAGGTCCAGGAACAATATTTGGTTGGTAACACATTTCCCATCGAGGGCGAAATTGGTGAAATGGCCACGCCCTTTTTGCGCGAAGTACTACCATCCGACGTGACTATATCTCCAGAACCGTTGGACATAGGAGGTTGCCTGACCACTCAAAATTTGCGGAATGGCCACATTATGGGGGGGGGGGGGGGGGGGGGTCAGTAATACATATCCAAAAGTCAATGGTTTTTAAGATAATTGCCAAAACCCCCAAAATATCAATTTTAAGGGCCTGAAACCCAATTTTGGGGTTCAGCACTTTTATCTCAAAGCTGAGCCCCCCAATTTTAATTTTATTGAACTATATCCATCGGTGCCATATACAGGTATAATTCTGTACCATTATCGGATGGGGTTGACCTTCAAGGAGCTCTTGACCACGAAAAACCACATTATGTGGGGTCAGTAATACATTTTCATATCCAAAGTCAATGTTTTTATAATTGCCAAAAACCGATTTCAGCATGTTACGCACCACAAGTATACAATACCACCAAGGCCACAACATATGTATGACACTTGTTAAAGGATTACTATCCTCATGAAACAACAAAACTCTATCGGAAAGCCACCCCTATTGTGATCAGAATGATCCAAGTCCCATAAAAATCGCGTAATAAATAAGCCGAGAAATAAATAAATAATACCACCACCGGTTGTCGGCTATCTCCGTCGCAAAACCTCGCATGACGTCAAGCGAGGTAAACTAATTAAAAACGGGGAATTGTAGTCGGAGTTAATTATGTCTACCTATATGGCGATGGAAAATCCGGAATCGACACCAGCGCGTGAGTGTAATGGAATTACTGCGGGGCATATCAATAGCATTGTGTACACATGGTGAATTGTCATCGCGCGGTGAGTTATCTTCACTTGTGATTTGTCTTAAGTGCTGTTTGGAAAGTTACGGTATTGTTTTGACAAAAAATATAGAGGGACAATTGAGCGGGGTAGATAACACTTTCGTATAAAGCTTATAAAAACACGAGCCGCCATGTGAACTTTATTCGGGTGCATGTTTGCGATGTTGTTTTAATTTTCCGTATATATGCCCCGAGTGTCCCGTATTTACAATCATTCATTCGTGACAATGCCATATAAATGCAGTGTTTTCGGCCGTGGCCGGTCTAGTGACTCTCAGTTAGGCATATGCTGTATTCATTTCCAAACGATGTTCGTTTACGTGACATTTGGCGGGATTTCTGTGGGAAACCTGTTGCGCAAAATCAGAAACCGATTACATATACCAAATAAAGAGCGTTTAATTTGACGAGTCAGTCATGGTTACGAATACATACAATTGCAGTTAAAGTGGGGAGTATGTTGATGAATAATTCACGATGACAACTATTCTAAGTCGAGTCCCCATTTCCTTCACCGTGGCTCAATAAAGAGCGTTCCATGTTAAGAGTTTTCCTAATATGGTACGAATAAAAAGAGTTTAATAAAGCGGAAATTGCTATGACAATGATGGAAGGATATATAAAGCATGCATATCGGAAGTTCATGTACATGTATTGGCCTGTATTGTTGTAATCAGTAAACAATCACTAGAACAACTGTTCTAAGTCGAGTCCCTTTACCTTGACGCAATAAAGAGCGTTCACTATTACGATATATTGCGAATAAAGAGCACTTGAATATGTGATTCCATATTAAACCGGATTATTATCCCTCCTTCAAAAAGTGTTATATATGATTGGATGTTTAAACGAACCACGGCGAACATTTATATATTTTATAACCCTATTGTTATGTGTAATGGACACATAGAGGTCGATTTATGACCTGGATATTCAATAGACCGCATCGCTAGAGTGCTAATTTTATAGGCCAATAACCATGCATAGATGCAGTGAATTTCCATCAGTGACAGTCACCAAGATTGTTTTGGGGTGGGGGAAGCAATATTCCGAAATATATATAAACACCATATTGCCCAAATATATACATGATTCATAACCAAGGAAAAATGAACTTATCATATCATATTGGTAATGAATGACTTGATTATAATTGATTAAATCCGACAGCAATAAACCAATTTTGTGTTGTTTTACCGCGTTACGATAAATTAAAACGAAACGCTCTTTATTGACACACGACTAATGGCATCTGGAAATTGGAATGTTTACGAGATGATAATTGCCTAATAACTGTGCAAGTCTTCGCGTATATATGCAATCTTGATATGCATATATAATATAACTTGGACTATTCCGGTAACGACAAAATATATATAAACACGAGCACGCGTTTATATAGATAAATGCGCGCAAAACTGAATAATATACGGGCATGGCCTTATAGTAACAACACATCGCGATACATATAATAATAGTAATAATAACACGATAAAGACATTTAATTACGAGAAAGGCGATGTTTTCGGCGAAGTTTTGCATTCGCAGTGTGATAACGCGACAATCTTCAAAGGTCGCGATCGACTACATGCAAACTTAAAATACCGCGGTCGCGCATCTATGCGTTGTCAATGAGTTACCACGTGATCGATCACGTGCTATGCTTCTGTTTACATGTGACAATCACGTGATCGGGCTGATGATCATGTGACTTCGTCTACAACAAAATCTTCGGCTAACTTCGGAATTTTTTTTAATCGTTATAAAAATAACGATTGGCGGCCGAATATTAGATTGTATGCGCCCAATGGACATTTTATATATATATTATCGGTATATTGAAAGAAAATAATATTGTTTTTTCAGGACCGTATTCCTTTAAAGGACTATCCGCATGCTCTGATCGACTTAAGAGCACAATTGACCACACACAATTGGATTAGCTGGAAATTGCTGCTGAGAATGTGTTGACCCCGACACACAACATATGCTCTTCTCGACTTTGAACATGCCTTGGAAACTGGTGTGCTTTACCAAAAATCAGGTAACAATTGTGCTCTAATCAACAGAAATGTACAGATTGAACAAAACAGGTTTTTAAAATTTGTTATCAACATTTAACAGCTGGTCTGATTTAAGTGACCAAGGTATGAAACATGCTAAACACTTTTACTAAATGGAATGACCAGCTGTTTGCTTCATGCAGCAGCCACATGTTGCGATCTTAAAATGGGTATTGCATCTGGGCATAGTAAAAACATGTTGTAATCAGATAAGAGATGACCATATATACCAGTATATATTTCAGAAGTAATCAATTCTTCCAAAAGGACACCTCATTTCACAAAAAGATTTAGGAAATGATGGAATCATCACTTTCAATCAATAGTAGAATGAGCCTTTGTCAGTCCCACATTAGTTTTGATTGGCCATGATAGTTGCAGCACTTGCAGGTTGAAGAAGATGAGGGTCTATAATTTCACTAACATAATTCTTCATAATTGCTAATAGCCCTCATAACTTACCATTTTAAAGATATTTTCATTTTCAATACCACCCCAGGTTAAGTGGTCCTGCTAATTTTATATCATGCTGATGGGTACTGCTGGATTGCTATGATGTTTGTAGGTCAAAGCGATTATGTTAAGAAAGAGTACCATCATTTTACCTAAAGTTGGTTATTTTTGCATTGTTTGGCTAATCCGTGCAATTTGTGCAAAAGTCAGTGTCTGTATGAAACACTCAAGAACAAATATATTTCATATTTCATATTTAATGTGTACGCTGATGTTTGGTAAACAAGAGGAATAGTCATCTCAATTATGGCCAGTTTGTAAAAACCAGCAGCCATTATTAAAATATTTCACAATATACATGTTTTTTTTATTTTTGTCTACACATAGTGGCTTATCCTCGATTTGTTCAGACCGCTTTGCTCTACCTGAGTAGCATACCAAATTTATTAGCATCACCACTAAACTTGGGGTGAATACTGCCAAATGAATATATTGTGATATATAGGGCAGTGGAAAATAATGGTTGAGTCTTTTCTAAATATAATTCTAGTAAAACCTACACAATACCGTGTTGGTCTGATAAGAGTCATGTTTATTTAGGAGTATGGACATGCAGTCCACCAGTCTCATGAAAATTAAATGGGCTCTGTACTAGTAACATCTGGGCTCCTGGGACCCTTTAATATTGACAAATGCAACATAAATGAAAAATACATAGTAACTTTCCTCAAACATAGATTATAACCTGACAATCATAGTATTAGAATCAGTGTACATATGTATATGTAGGCATGGCCATAGCATGTTTTTTGAAATACTGCAGAGTGCAGACCATAACTTTCACTAGAATATACAGTTACTGCATGTACATCGCACACCTAAAGCGACTGACACACATACATGTACCCGCAGGGTTCACAACATTTGACATGTAAAGTATATATATATCTCCTGTGCCTATAACATCAAACCAAACGGTTTACAGTACTTTTACTGACATTTTTGGAGTGGAACATATACATACATACAAATTAAAAAAGTCAATTTAAAGGGACGAAATGAAAAATAAAATTGTGCAACTATAATGGAGATCTATATTGCATTAAAACATCCACAAATCTACAAAACATCTGACAAAATATGGTGGATGACTATTTGTGATTAGTCACTGACTTCCATGTCTTTTATGTGTTTTTTCTCATGACCGGTCTGATATCACAAGACAACGTTTTTCTGGGTCAGCAAAGCAGTTTCAAATGGGCTGTACTTTATAAAATTTAACAGCATTAAATTGTCATTGGTAATGTGATCATTTTTTCTTGATAAGTTGAAACATGAGGGAGTATCGCATAGCATGGCTACCTGCAGAATGAAGATTTGTATGGATTTATATCTGCATATCAACTGACGCTTGTATTTTTCATCTAACTCACTCTGAACTCACAATGCAACGGGATTGCGTTCGGAATTTCAAGCCCATAAAGGTAGACACTTTAGAATCAAGCTTGCCAAATAAGTTTCCATGAACCTCACATGAACTCACTCAGTTGAACACAAGGAAAGATTGTCAAGTTGGAAAATATTATGTATGTATGGAAGCCCTATATTTTTAATGCGTGGATTTATTATAACTGGACTAAAGCCCTTATAAAATAAAATGAAGGATTATTTTCAGTCTTTTTTACTGGATATTGCATCTTTCTTATGACTTGATTTCTTACAAACTCCCAAATTTGAACCAGAAACAATTTAGGGCAAATATACAACTACGTGTACATATACATATATCAGATATAAATATTGGCAATCATGCCATGCCAGTCTAGCCATTATTTGTTCTAAAATAATGTACGTGTTAGGGAAATTGTAGAACCTTTATACAAAATGGTGGTGCAGCCAATCAAAATTACTGTGGGACTGATAAAGACACAACCTGCTCGACTACCGAATCATACTGATTGATCGAATTGTGGTAACTCAACATTTACTAAACCTACTTATGGGCTGAGTATAATTCAATTCAACATTAGAATACCATCAAAACATCCTGTTCTCCCATAAGTTTAAAGACAATAACACATTGAACTCATTTACTAGTATATTGATAATGTGATATATGTCATTCCATTTATAACCATTTTGGCAGCCATCTCACATCAAAGGCCATGAAATCTAGATAACAAAGGATGAACTACATTCAAATTATATCACCAGGTAACATTTTTACAGGAGTTTTAGGTTACTGATCAAATACCCTATAATTGATGATTTCCTCAACATCTTTGTTATTGGGAAAATGTCTGTTTTTCATTCTACGACCAATATATTCCATCCAAAAACCTTGTTAAGCACTCATGAGTGGGCACACAAAGGTGCTGATCCTTTAAAGATGAAAATAATTCTATAGGTAGCACAATTTTAATTATTCTTGACTTTGCTAAATTTTGCAAATTTGAAGTCGGCCATTTTGGATTTTCAGGGTCAAGAGCTCCTTGAATGTCAATCCCATCCGATAACGGTACAGAAAATATCAGAAATGATACCCGTGTGTGGCACCGATGGCTATAGGTCAATAAAATTATAATTGGGGGCTCAACTTTGAGATAAAAGTGCTGAACCCCAAAATTGATTTTGGGCCCTTAAAAATTGTTTTTTTGGGGTTTTTGGCAATTATCTTAAAAACATTGACTTTTGGGTATGAAAATGTATTACTGACCCCCATACTGTGGCCATTCCGCACATTTTGAGTGGTCGAACAACCTCCTATGTCCAACGGTTCTGGAGATATAGTCACGGCGGATGGTAGTACTTCGCGCAAAAAGGGCGTGGCCATTTCGCCCTCAATGGGAAATGTGTTACCAACCAAATATTGTTCCTGGACCATCAATATGTGTATTCATGAAGTTTAGCTCTGGACATACAATTGCATACACAACCACCATGAGCTACTCTAGTATATGTTTAACCCACGCACGACTTACGCCCAATTTTTTATCAGCTGGAGGGGCGTATGTGACCTGGTTTGTGATTTCTAGATGAACAAGTGGTGGCATAAGAAGAATCCATAAGGATAGTTCCGTGGCTGCTGTGGTTATGCATACATAAGAAATTTAGCATCGAAAATTTTCCTATTTTACCCCACGCACGACTTACGCCCAATTTTTGAACCGCTGGACGGGCGTATTCTGTGTCCTAGTTTGTGATTTCTAGATGGACTATAGTGGCGGCACAAAAAGAATCGCAACGAAAAATGGCATATTTTACCCCACGCACGACTTACGCCCAATTTTTGAACAGTTGGACACGTTTATGTGACCTAGTTTGTGAGTTTTAGATGGACTAGTTGCGGCACAAAACGAATCCACAAAGATAGCATCGTGGCTGCTATGGTTATGCATACGCAGGCGATTTAGCAACGGAAAATGACCTTTTTTTCATTATTTTGACCCCACGCACGACTTACGCCCAATTTTTGAACAGCTGGACGGGCCTATGAGATCTGGTTTGTGATTTCTAGATGGACTGATGGTGGCACAAGAAAAATCGATAAGGATAGCTCTGTAGCTGCTGTGATTATGCATAAATAAGGAATTTAGCAATGAAAAATGTCCTATTTTTACCCCACGCACGACTTATGCCCAATATTTGAACAGCTGAACGGGCGTATGTGACCTAGTTTGTGATTTATAGATGGATAAGTGATGGCACAAGAAGAATACACAAGGATAGCCCCGTGACTGCTGTGGTTATACATACAGTGGGAATTATGCAACGAAAAATTGCCTATTTTACTCCACGTACGACTGACGCCCAATTTTTGAACAGCTGGACAGGTTTATGTGACCTAGTTTGTGATTTTTAGATGGACATCGTGGCTACTATGGTTATGCCTACGCAAGCGATTTAGCAACGAAAAATGACATTTTTTCATTATTTGGACCCCACGCACGACTTACGCCAAATATTTCAACAGCTGGACGGGCGTATGTGACCTGGTTTGTGATTTCTAGATGGACTAGTCGCGACACAAGAAGAATCCAAAAGGATGGCCCCGTAGCTGCTGTGGTTATACATACATACATGTAGGCGATTTAGTAACTATTATTATTATATTTTGAGAATTGGGAACTCAGAACTTGGACAAACTACCTTCAGCGGCATTACAGCATAATAACGTGGGTTGATACAGTGCAATACTAATCTGTGTAAATCGGTGTTTTTTTAAATAAGAATTAAAAGATTATTTAGCCTGTTTCGAATGAGATGACTATACCGTACCACGGTACCACACATCAATGAAGACTATATGTACTCTATATATGTAGACATAAGAGGTTACATAGGTGAAACTGAACATCCCTGGTGTTACTTGTTTTAGTCGACGAATCTTATTGCGTTCTAACGTATGGAACTATACCTGCTAAATTAATGATACATAATCGTATTTATCATATGACTCAATCATTATTTACGTTGGAAAGTATGTCATAAATCAATTTCATATGAACTACTAGTTCATATCACCTTCCGATAATTTGATTGGTTTGTTGACAAAAAGTGGGTTATGATTGGCTGAATGGCAGCCGGGGCCGAGCCGTATCTCGCAATTATAATCTTGAAATATATAGTTTTGGACATTGTTATACGATAAATAGAATATGTAATTCGTATTTATCTAATAAACATACGATATAATGTCGCAAACTGAGAACAGAATAGCGCACTATATCTTCGCGTGCATATTATTTCTGCTAGTTCACCAGGTGTAAGTGGGCTTCCGGTGCAATGAAGTGACGTCACATTAACCTTTTTGCTGCCGATGTCATATAGCTATTTAGTGATTTGTGTGCGTTTTGGACATCATAATCAATTTATAGGTGTCATATGATAAATATAATATGTAATTCGTGTTTCTCTCATATGATATTTATGAAACTCGTCACGAATTTTCAGTTTTCTCTCGCCGGAGGCTCGAGAAAACTGAAAATTCTTAGACTCGTTTCATAAATATCATATGAGAGAAACACTCATTTCATATCCTCTGTGTATGTATCCTAAAATGTTGTGGACCGACCAACGAAGAGCATTTTTTTTAATAATTCATGTTTCCGATGGGTGGGAGAGTGGAGTTGGGCCGTGGATATAATCTAGGAATCTGGTACTGATATATATACAGTAATGCTTTAAGTAATCGACTTCTTAATCACAGCAGAATTATGGTTAACTTTTCAGAATTTAGTCGTAAATATGGCTCGTTGCCATTCATCGGAAAGCTCTCCCCGAGAGCCTTCCGATGAATGGTCGGAAAGCTCTCCCCGAGAGCCTTCCGATGAATGGCAACAAGCCGTATTTCCGACTAAATCCTGAAAAGTTACCCATAATTCTGATGTGGTTAAGAAGTCGATTACTTAGAGCATTACTGTACGGCGCGGCAATGCCGATCGTTTTGTGGTTTAGAATAATTCATGTTTCCGATGGGCGGTCGAGTTGGGTTGGCTTCATCTAGAAATGAGACGCTGGTACGACCATCCCAAATAATATTAAATAAAAGGTCGACCGACTACAATGTCCACCGACACGGTGGCTAACTGAAGGATTGGATATGTTCGGAATAAATGTCATCATCCGGAAACATCAAATGTTGAAAATCAAGTAAAATCGTCAAACTAAGGTCCATATTACACTCCATAACTGCGGTAGAAAAGATCGGATAAATATAGTTCTATTCGTTTAAGGGACGAATTAGAATGGAACTGATTTCTCCGAGGGGTTAATGATTGATTGGGCAATCAAGCTTTTAGCGCATGCATATAGTCCAATTTGTTATCTGAAATCGCTATCAGTTGGATATTTTCCAACGCTAGGGGGTGCAGTGGAAATTGTCAGGGTGGGCACCTCACCGCTTATGGAAACATTCTAGCCACGGCCCTTAATTGACTATATAGATGATAAGAGATGATAATACAAAGGAACCACTTTTTTCACACCGGACGCTTATTCTCCAACATACTTGTATACGCGGAAGGCATGCGACATGGCGCAAGACGCCGTTGATTCTGCATTAGCCGAGGTGATTTTTGAGGACATGGTTCTAACCGAAGCAGACGTATCATGTGTCAGCAGGACAGAAGCGACGAAGAGATAAGAAAACATGCAGAAGGGCTCGCAAATGACTGTATCTTGAAAGCACTGGCAGAAGTTTCCGTGGAGGATATAATTTTGCCAGCATGCGATAAAGGTTACTGGAGTACATCAACAAACGTTAAGGTACATAAAATCTATATATATTTAAAAGAGTCTGTCTGTCCGGATTTCTCTATCAGACTCGGCTGCTGGTCCGATTTTAATTAAATTTGGCCTGGTGACTCTGGTTATAACGGATTTGTTTTTCAAAAATGTTATTAATTGTTTTTTAAATAAATAAACAAACAAAGAATATAAAATAAGCTCACTATGGGTCTATTTCAGAATAAAATAAGTCCAATATGAACCTATGTTAATATATAGGTCTAACATGAACATATCTACTCGAGAATATGATTCAGCACCATATATATGCTCGTTATATATGTATTTTCACTGTGCCCCATCCAACGGAACAACAGGTATAAGTCCACTGTGAGTTTATTGAAGTCCAATATGCACCAATGTCAATATTTAGGTCCAATATGAACCTATTTGCACGAGATGAAATTGAAGTAACATAATAAATTAAGATTAAGATAGATCACTTTGTAGATGAATAAAGGCAAAAGGCTCGTTCCGGTCCTAATTTACTGGACTCGTTTGTTAAATTCCGCTATAAACTGGGGAATGTGATTTGGGCATTCGAAAATGAAGTGGGCTTTTAAATTATAATTTTTTTTTAATATTCCCTATAATGATTGGAAACAATGGAATGGGTAATGCAAATAGCTCACCTCCCAAAAGTATATTCAGTTTTTTAATTGGTATAAATCGTGATCATAAAAAGTATAATTAAGTTATAAGATGACATGAATTGAAAGATAATACCTTTATAGACACACTAGTGTATACTGCACAATAGCTTTCGTCCTGGTTAAAGGCTTCTCAGAAGGCCGAAAGCTTCATATTTTACACCAATGAGTCGATAAAGGTGTTATCATTCAATTCCTGTCATATTACAACTAGATCAATACGGCTATAGATTATTATTTAACACATTTATAACGCGCAAATTCCATATACATGTTCACATGCTGAAAAAAGTTGTCGAGAAATACAAATTACAATACCAGTAGCTGCATGTTAGTCAGTTTCAAAAGCTAATTTAAAGAAATGAGTCTTTAACAGATGACGAAACTCCATTAACTCCCAACAGCCTCGAATTTCACCAGGCAGAGAGTTCCACAATGATGGAGCGCAAATACTGAAAGCATGATCTCCGGAGTGACTGTAACTTCTGCGCTCTTCTAATAAGTTCATCCCATTCGAGAGCAGTTCCCTACCATCAGCTGTTTTCTATATAACAAGTTCCTGCAGGTATACGGGGGCAAAATTGTATTTCGCCTTGAAAGTCAACACCAAGATTTTGAATTTATTTCGATATTTCACAGGCAGCCAATGCAGATCTTTCAAGATAGGTGTAATATGATCGTGCTTGGATGTACGAGTAACAATTCTGGCAGCTGTGTTTTGGATTCTCTGCAATTTGTACATGAGTGAATCAGCAATGTCGAATAAACATGCGTTCATAAAATCCAGTTTAGAACTTACAAGGGCCTGAACTAATGTCCTAGTAGCTGAGATGGTCAGGTACTTACTAATCCTTCCGGTATTTCTCAGGTGAAAGTTGCACGCCCGGCCCACATTATTCACATGCTCGTCCATGTTCATGCTTGAATCAAAAACAGCACCCAAAATCTCTGACAACATCACTTGAAGCGATAGTACTGGAATCAATTTTTAAAACCAATGGATATTTCAGGAGATCGAGCTGCTGTCGAGTTCCAATCACAATCATTTCTGTCTTACCCACATTCAATTTAAGTTTGTTGGAAAACATCCATTTTCGAATGTCAGCGATGGATGACTCCAAAACATTAGTTGTATCGTCCACGCTGGCTGTATCAGATGACGAGAAAGTTGCATAAATCTGGCAATCATCTGCATAGAGGTGAAACATAAGTCCATGTCTCCGTAGTATGTCGCCAAGCGGAAGAACATAGCAAAGGAACAACACCTGTCCGAGAACATATCCATGTGGGACTCCACAGTCAAGATGAACTTTCTCTGACTCTACCTCCCCGATTTTAACAGATTGTGTCCTACTACTGAGGTAAGACTGCAACAACCGTAACGCAGGTCCCGATAGTCCTATTCGTGTTTCAAGGCGATGTAAAAGAATTTTGTGATTGACGGTATCAAATGCCGCAGACAAATTCAGTAGAGTTAGCATCACACATTGTTTAGAGCCCATGGCACATAGGATATCGTTCTGGACCCGTGTAATTTCCGTGTCAGCACTGTTAAACGAGGTGTATGCTGATATACATCAAGTATAATTAATTAATTTTAAACTAATTTCCAGCTTCCAGAGCTTGAAGATGTCAGTTACCCATACTCATGGCTGGTCAACCACGTGACTAATTCCACGAATGACACAAATGGTAAGGGCAACCGCGATACTTACATGTTCACAGACGACACAAAGTGTAAGGAAAACCGCGATACTTACAAAACCATTAATTACACAAATGGTAAGCATGTCAACTACCCCTACCCACAGCTGTTAAATCATGATACTTAAAAGTCCATGGATGACACAAATGGTAAGCATGTCAACCACGATACTTACAAGTCCATGGATGACTCAAATGGTAAACATGTCAACCACGATACTTACGAGTCCGTGGATGACACAAATGGTAAACATGTCAATAACCAACTTTAATTATTGAATATATCGACTCTTGCGGTCCATACATGCAACTGAATAACGTAGCAGTTGTTGAATTACAGTACGCAAAGAGTGTGCGATACGCAAAACAATCAACACCGCGGGGACCCATTTAGGCCCACTGTGGTTCATCCGGATTCACGATGATTTGTTCGCGGTGATCTACGATGATCTTGTGTGGGGCGGATTAATATGAATCAACAGAAATCCTGGAGTTACCTGGGCTCACTAAGAGTCACGGCAAACACACGAGAATCGCTGCAAAAAAAACTCACACTTGCTTCTTGTCTTATATTTGGTTTTTGTATATTTGATATATAGGGTCGGGTGATGTCCAAGCCAGTGATCCAGAAACCAAATCGATTGACACTTCCTCTGGATTCCAATGGATTTTAGGCAAAAGGGATAACAAGAGACGATCACGACAATCGAAGAAAGTTTCAGAAAAGGTGGATGAAAAAAACAGCTGCTCAGCTGGTGAAGACATGAGGGTAATCTTTCTCATTTATTAAAGATGGTCTAACACCTCCGAGCCACAATTAAAACAACACACATATGTCACGATTACAAATAGCTATTGTGTGAATGAAATACAGATTAAACTGAATATGTAGTATATTATTAATATTATTTGTCTATAAAGCCATAATACAGTGGTTTATTTCGATCGTAATCCGCGGTAAATCTCTCGGCTGATCTGCAATGTTCCGTAATTAAGGCAGCTAATTAACAAGATTGTGTTCTCCTTCTTGCTACGCCATTGGTACGTTCCGGACGTTTTCTCGCGGATTTATGTTCTAAAAATAGCCACTAAAACTGTCCCATACACGTCGGGATGAATTTCTGATATATACACATTCGAATGATCTATTCTTTATTTGCACGAACAGCCTGCATAATTATGTCAATCTTAATTATTGAACACGTGTGCTGCTGTACAAAGATGAATCAAGTAACCACCCATGAAACAAAAACGAAGATTCAATTAGCTAAGTTCAATAACTGATGGACAAAACTGGAGTCATTGCTGACTTTACGCTATAAATTATGTACATAGCGACACACTAAGGGAGGATGGGAGGGACTGTTTGTTCTCACCTCTCACAATCCTCGGAAAAGTTTGAACCCATCAGAAAGTTTTATGTCCGAGACAATCAACGTTACAACTGGAAAAATGGTTCAGGTTCTGATAACAACAAATATTTAATGTGGTTTGTATAATTTTATATATTTTTGAATATTTTTCTGAAATCGTTAGACATAAAATTCCCACAGCAGGAAATCTATGAGTATGCCATCATTGGGATTTTGGTCGAAATTTTGTTCAAATACATAGAAAATAAGAACCATGCGGAAATGTAAATAACAAGGAGATCGAAGTGTAAATATCAAGGGGAGCGAAGTGTAAATAACAAGAGGAATGAAGTGTAAATAGCAAGGGGAGCGAAATGTAAATAGAATCACTAGTGGAACACATAAAGCCCTTCGCAAAAATAGAAATGTACCAACGTCCCTATTCGGCCATAGGTACAAACCCTCCACTCAGAGTGCCAATTTGTTTTGCAGAATGAAACACGTGAGCCAACTGTGCCAACTTACTCCTGGCTTTTCAATGGGATGGCAGAAGAAGATTGCAAAGGTCGCGGTAAGTGTTAAAAATGCATTAAAAAAAATCCCCCGCCATTCTTGAAGACTGTACATTTTGAGATTTTATACTACGGTCAATTTGGAACATTTACCTAAATGTTTAATTCAACAACAAAGCAGGGGGGGGGGGGGGGGTCGGAAAAAAAATTCAGGCACGTATGGCATTTTTTCCCTTAAGATCATTTTTTGTACCCACCCACCCCCACCGCCAAATTTTTTTCCGTTTTCGGCAGTTTTTTCCGACCATTTTTTGACACCCACCCCCCCTTTTAACACTAAAACAGAGATTTGCGGGGGGGAAATTCACTGTAAACAGCTGTATATGAATTTCTGTGCATACTATTTATCATGGATGTTAACATGGACATGTAAATAGGAATGAGTAATTTTGAGGTCATTCGGCCAAAAAAACATGGCTGCCAGCGGCCATCTTGGATTTCAAAATTTGCAACAAAATACAACACGATAACTGCCTGCAGTCAGTTTACCAGTTAGAATTACATTATTTCTCTCATTCAAACTGATTCAAAGTGGTTTTGAAGCCCAACTCATTGCCAAAACACTAAAAACAAGCAGGATTGTTTTTTTTTAGTTGCGGAAAAAATTGCTTGTTGGTGGCTTTGACCACCCACCCACCCCGGCATACGTGCCGGAAGAAATTTTTTCACCCCCCCCCCTGAACAAAGGAGAAAACAATGTTTAATAGAATATATTATGTTGTTCTTTTAACTATGTCTGGAACCCTAGATACATCTTTATTGTGTTTGTAAATATTTTAATCACGTTCTGAGAAAGATCACACAAGAACACTAGACACAAGAACTCATTAATTTGACAGAAGTAAAGGATTGCAGTGGATTTTTGGACAGCCCCTGGATTGGGGTCTTAGCATGGGTAAGTTTAGTTCTTTTCACGTCTGTTTTTTTTCTTCTATATAGTTATGTGTGCAGGTTTTGATTGTGCGTCAGTCAGTAGATATTGTTGTACCATTTTTATTTGCCCGTCATAGGTTTCTATACACTCATTGACGAGTAGTTTCCACAGAAAATGTTCCGATAATAAGACTAGTAGGCCGTTTGTTGAACTTATTATCTTATATTTCCCACCAATTAATATGAATACTTCAGCACATATATTATTTTTTGTTTCTGAATGTTGTCTGGTAATTTATCCTGAACACCCCTCCAAATGAATAATAGACCATTACAATCTATACCGTTATAACTGAATGGGGCAATCCATTTAGTGTAGAAAAACTATATTCGCATAATAGAGTGTGTCACCCCCTGATTCCTGAATTCCAGTTAAATGGATGCTCCCATTAAGTTATAAAACTATACATGGGAACAGTTAATTATTCATATGGAGGGATGTTAAGATTATACAAGCAGACAACATATATATAAAAGTTCAGAAGGAGCCCTATATATTGAGGGAAATTATTAGATAACAACATACATGCTGGCAGCGGCCAGGCCAGCATAGAGGTGGAACTTATCTCTGTATTGCAGCATGCACACACACAACAAGCTGAACGTGTGGTCATATCAATTTCAGAATTAAGAGATGTAAAAGAATTGCCATCTGAACAGAAGCCAGTAGATGTGAATATGGTAAAATTTTATACCGATCCTCAAACAAGAAGTAGCAGATTAGCTGTAATTTTGCTGGGCACGCCTGGCTACGACAGAAGCCGACATGCGAAGAGTGACATCGGGGGTTTGTACACAAAACCGAAAAGGATGGTCCAATTCAGCTCTAAAACGAAGAGGAATACGCATGGATTTCTGAGGAGGATTTTTGTATGTATGTTTGTAATGTGTGTCACGTATGATGCAGTTATAATGTATGTCAATCAACCAATCAATTACTCCAAAATGAACCATACGACCTTTATACACCAATCAAAATAGCAAAAATGGTCAATTCCTACAGCTAGACAAATATCTAGTTACTTCTTTACGTGGTCGGCCACCCCAATTCGAATCGTCAAATCACATTATATATAACATAGTCCAGATTTTATACCATTTGAAAGAGGAAGGCCAAAAAGAATGTATTATCAAAATATCCGATCGAATAAACTGTGAACGTGTTGTTTTTGTCAAGGTATCTTCGTGTGTTATGTGCTTAATTGTTATCTTGTCTGTAACTGCCAGTTCATTATTCTCAATGGAATGGGAGGACAATTAGAGGACAATATTAGATATGTCATGGCACACCATTAGAGAACAATATTATATATGTCATGGCACACCATTAGAGGACAATATTAAATATGTCATGGCACACCATTAGAGAACAATATTATATATGTCATGGCACACCATTAGAGGACAATATTAGATATGTCATGGAAAACCATTATAGGACAATATTAGATATGTCATGGCACACCATTAGAGGACAATATTAGATTATATGTCATGGCACACCATTAGAGGACAATATTAGATATGTCATGGCACACCATTAGAGGACAATATTAGATATGTCATGGCACACCATTAGAGGACAATATTATATATGTCATGGCACACCATTAGAGGACAATATTATATATGTCATGGCACACCATTAGAGGACAATATTAGATATGTCATGGCACACCATTAGAGGACAATATTAGATTGTATGTCATGGCTCGCCATTAGAGAACAATATTAGATATGTCATGGCACGCCATTAGAGAACAATATTATATATGTCATGGCACACCATTATAGGACAATATTATATATGTCATGGCACACCATTAGAGGACAATATTAGATATTTCATGGCACACCATTAGAGGACAATATTAGATATGTCATGGCACACCATTAGATGACAATATTAGATATGTCATGGCACACCAATGGAGGACAATATTAGATATGTCATGGCACATCATTAGAGAACAATATTATATATGTCATGGCACACCATTAGTTGACAATATTAGATATGTCATGGCACACCATTAGAGAACAATATTAGATATGTCATGGCACACCATTAGAGGACAATATTATATAGGTCATGTCACACCAATGGAGGACAATATTATATATGTCATGGCACATCATTAGAGGACAATATTATATAGGTCATGGCACACCAATGGAGGACAATATTAGATATTTCATGGCACACCATTAGAGGACAATATTAGATTATATGTCATGGCACACCATTAGGTGACAATATTATATATGTCATGGCACACCATTAGAGGACAACATTATATATGTCACGGCACACCATTAGAGAACAATATTAGATATGTCATGGCACACCATTAGAGGACAATATTAGATTATATGTCATGGCACACCATTAGAGGACAATATTATATATGTCATGGTACACCATTAGAGGACAATATTATATAGGCCATGGCACACCAATGGAGGACAAAATTATATAGGCCATGGCACACCAATGGAGGACAATATTAGATATGTCATGGCACACCATTAAATGACAATATTAGATATGTCATGGCACATCAATGGAGGACAATATTAGATATGTCATGGCACACCATTAAATGACAATATTAGATATGTCATGGCACACCATTAGATAACAATATTAGATATGTCATGGCACACCATTAGAGGACAATATTATATAGGTCATGGCACACCAATTGAGGACAATATCATATATGTCATGGCACACCATTAGAGGACAATATTAGATATGTCATGGCACACCATTAGAGGACAATATTAGATATGTCATGGCACACCATTAGAGGACAATATTAGATTGTATGTCATGGCACGCCATTAGAGAACAATATTAGATATGTCATGGCACACCATTAGAGGACAATATTATATATGTCATGGCACACCATTAGAGGACAATATTAGATTATATGTCATGGCACACCATTAGAGGACAATATTAGATATGTCATGGCACACCATTAGAGGACAATATTATATATGTCATGGCACACCATTAGAGGACAATATTATATATGTCATGGCACACCATTAGAGGACAATATTAGATATGTCATGGCACACCATTAGAGGACAATATTAGATATGTCATGGCACACCATTAGATGACAATATTAGATTGTATGTCATGGCACGCCATTAGAGAACAATATTAGATATGTCATGGCACGCCATTAGAGAACAATATTATATGTCATGGCACACCATTAGAGGACAATATTATATATGTCATGGCACACCATTAGAGGACAATATTAGATATTTCATGGCACACCATTAGAGGACAATATTAGATATGTCATGGCACACCATTAGATGACAATATTAGATATGTCATGGCACACCAATGGAGGACAATATTAGATATGTCATGGCACATCATTAGAGAACAATATTAGATATGTCATGGCACACCATTAGAGGACACTATTAGATATGTTATGGCACACCATTAGAGGACAATATTATATATGTCATGGCACATCATTAGAGGACAATATTATATAGGTCATGGTACACCATTAGAGGACAATATTATATATGTCATGGCACACCAATGGAGGACAATATTAGATATGTCATGGCACATCATTAGAGGACAATATTAGATATGTCATGGCACACCATTAGAGAACAATATTAGATATGTCATGGCACACCATTAGAGGACAATATTAGATTATATGTCACGGCACACCATTAGAGGACAATATTATATATGTCATGGCACATCATTAGAGGACAATATTATATAGGTCATGGCACACCAATGGAGGACAATATTAGATATGTCATGGCACACCATTAGATGACAATATTAGATATGTCATGGCACACCATTAGAGAACAATATTAGATATGTCATGGCACACCATTAGAGGACAATATTATATAGGTCATGGCACACCAATGGAGGACAATATTATATATGTCATGGCACATCATTAGATGACAATATTATATAGGTCATGGCACACCAATGGAGGACAATATTAGATATTTCATGGCACACCATTAGATGACAATATTAGATATGTCATGGCACATCATTAGAGGACAATATTAGATATGTCATGGCACACCATTAGAGAACAATATTAGATATGTCATGGCACACCATTAGAGGACAATATTAGATTATATGTCACGGCACACCATTAGAGGACAATATTATATAGGTCACGGCACACCAATGGAGGACAATATTATATATGTCATGGCACATCATTAGAGGACAATATTATATAGCTCATGGCACACCAATGGAGGACAATATTAGATATGTCATGGCACACCATTAGATGACAATATTAGATATGTCATGGCACACCATTAGAGAACAATATTAGATATGTCATGGCACACCATTAGAGGACAATATTATATAGGTCATGGCACACCAATGGAGGACAATATTAGATATTTCATGGCACACCATTAGGTGACAATATTATATATGTCATGGTACACCATTAGAGGACAATATTATATAGGCCATGGCACACCAATGGAGGACAATATTATATATGTCATGGCACATCATTAGAGGACAATATTATATAGGTCATGGCACACCAATGGAGGACAATATTAGATATGTCATGGCACACCATTAAATGACAATATTAGATATGTCATGGCACACCATTAGAGAACAATATTAGATGTCATGGCACACCATTAGAGGACAATATTATATAGGTCATGGCACACCAATTGAGGACAATATTATATATGTCATGGCACATCATTAGAGGACAATATTATGTAGGTCATGGCACACCAATTGAGGACAATATTAGATATGTCATGGCACACCATTAGATGACAATATTATATATGTCATGGCACACCATTAGAGGACAACATTACATATGTCATGGCACACCATTAGATGACAATATTAGATATGTCATGGCACACCATTAGAGGACAATAGTATATATGTCCTGGCACATCATTAGAGGACAATATTATATAGGTCATGGCACACCATTAGAGGACAATATTATATATGTCATGGCACACCATTAGAGAACAATATTAGATTAGAGAACAATATTAGATATGTCATGGCACACCATTAGAGGACAATATTAGATATGTCATGGCACACCATTAGAGAACAATATTAGATATGTCATGGCACACCATTAGAGAACAATATTATATATGTCATGGCACACCATTAGAGGACAATATTAGATATGTCATGGCACACTATTAGAGGACAATATTAGATATGTCATGACACACCATTAGAGAACAATATTATATATGTCATGGCACACCATTAGAGGACAATATTAGATATGTCATGGCACACCATTAGAGGACAATATTAGATATGTCATGGCACACCATTAGAGGACAATATTAGATATGTCATGGTACACCATTAGAGGACAATATTAGATATGTCATGGCACACCATTAGAGAACAATATTAGATATGTCATGGCACACCATTAGATGACAATATTATATATGTCATGGCACACCATTTGAGGACAATATTATATATGTCATGGCACACCATTTGAGGACAATATTAGATATGTCATGGCACACCATTAGAGGACAATATTAGATTATATGTCATGGCACACCATTAGAGGACAATATTAGATATGTCATGGCACACCATTAGAGGACAATATTATATATGTCATGGCACACCATTAGAGGACAATATTATATAGGTCATGACACACCATTAGAGAACAATATTAGATATGTCATGACACACAATTACTGGACAATATTAGGCATGTCTTTTTGAGCTAAATCCTTTTACAATGGCGTCTCCACATGCTGGTGTATTTTAGCTCAATAGAGGAATGGTCACCTCAACAAGTCAGACCTCTACTGATCCAGTTACGTCAGCATGTGAGGATGTAATTGTGGAGAAATTCGTGGTCAGAAAAGACACAGAATTGGTAATATAATATAACCCAATGTGAAGTATTCATAACAGGGGGGTCTCAGAAATGGCATAGCATTGGTAATATCAAACCCGGTGTGAGGAATTCGTAGTGGGGGATTCGTCTCAGAAATGGCACAGCATTGGCAATATCAGCTAGCCCGTGATGAATACATAGTGGGGGTTGGGCCCAGAAACAACACAACATTGGAAACATCCCAAGATTGGTTCCATATTGTGGACTTGTTCGGCTGCGTGAAACTGCAAACATCTTATTATGTTTAATATAACGCTATTTAAATTTTTCAAAGAACTGAGACTATTTAGAAAACTAGACTGTTTGGCAGTGAACAGCGTGCGATTTTTAATTCAAAACATCATACATTATGATTACTTTTAAATCGAATATGTGTACCTTAGATTTTGGGGCAAATTAAAATATCAATAATTATGTGTCATCGAATCGAGTTTCGTAAAAATAACTATTGTTGTAATTAGAAGTGTTATCCAGGTAGAAAGACCCTATGTACATCTGAATGATGGTGACGCGTCACAATCTGTTATGTATTAGATCAGCAGGGAATGAGTAGCTAGTAATCCGGATACACTTACTGATGTGTTTAGGCCAATGTACGTAACTCAACAACGTGTCGCTAATTCATAGCGAAGAGATTAGGCTCGTACAAACAACACGAGTCAGTGTTTCGCAATGTATGCTTATATACTATATGATATACAGTGCATGCTTCAAGTTTTATATGGTTCTATTGTATGAATAACATGTTTAGAACGAACAGTTCTACATCATGATGAAAGATGCTATTTTTATGTTGAATTCTCATGCTCTTTCATATCGTTCAAAGTTTTAGAGGGACATATAAATATTTGGTTACTCTTTCGATAACAAAATGATACATTTGTAACTTCTAGTTTATACGCTGTATTTGTTTTTTTCAACATCTTTTCAACATAAGACAGCAGATGTTAAATTAAAGTCTATGTTGTTGTTGTAACTGGAGGTCTGGAGCACTGAATACGTCTTTAACGCATCAATTTTGATTTATCTAAACAATTGTCAAGACACATGGGTGGTGATCATATGAATCAGTTTAAAGTCTACAGCTAATAGTGCAGAAGTTTGAAGTGCAAATTTGTTACATTATTTTCGTATCAGTTATTATTTCTATGATTTATGACTATGTTGACAATATTTTTATTTTGACCTATTTTATAATTATTTTAGAATGTATTGAATGCATTGTTGCTTTTATAAATATTATTTTCTTTGTTATGTTTGATAAATAAAAATGAGGAGAAGTTTTGTAAGTATCATTTAAATTTACGAATCAGTAATTTTATAAATATTACAACCTACACAGCTTGTCTCTATCCTTCTTTGCTGACAATACCTTTAGCATAATACACAAGTGGTGATATCAGTGATGGAATCCACAAGCCCAATATGCTAAAATTCCAATAACGTTTGTTAGAGTGAAGTAAATCGTACATGTTCTCACTTCTTATCACCATCACATTATTCTAAAACACCTGATCTGATTCGATATTTCAATGGCAGTCGATAAATGAGGTGCTATATTCTACTATGGTACAGCCGTTTTTTCGCCTATAAGCGGACAAACAAACATACGGACAAACAAACAACAATTGAGTTTATTAGTATAGATTGCGATCTAATGTATTTTTCACATTGAATTACCGCTTTCAATTGGCAACTGTTGTGGACTTCCGAACAAATAACATGTTTTCTACGGAATAAACACATAATAATAATGGGATGTTGGAATAAATGAAGAGCACACGTTGTCCTAAATCTGTTGAGTAAGGTTGCATTCGTTTGTTTATGGGTGACTTTGGGTGTACTCGATTGTTGACATGGAAGGCGAACGTTGTCGATTACACTTCGAAACACTTCGGCTTTCAGTTAAACGTTTACAAATCGGACGTTTGTCCTGATCAACCGGAACATTCTATGCATGATTTAACATGAATGATTTAAAAGTATATTTTCGAGAGGAGTCGTATGGAACGGATAAATCAGATATAGATAATCGTCCCCTGATCGTTATATCACCAACATTATCACGCCAATAAAACCTAGTTGTATATGAGATCGAATTCCAAAAACTAAAACTGAGTTTATCACAAAACTGGGTTTAACTACACTAAAACCTAGTTTTAGTCCCGTAAAACCAAGTTTTACTCCTACTAAAAGCTAGATTAAACTAGAGTAAAACCAGGTCTAGAATAAAACCTAGCCTAAACCAGAAATGCCGATTCGGACCTAAATGTCTGAATTTGTCCAAATACCTTTATATTGTCGCACCTAAATTCTTAATTAGTGATGACAGATATACTAAGATAACTCTATTTGTTGCCAAAATTACTCATACCAGCTGCTATATTGTCATGGCCTTGTGTGTATCCTTTGGGGTGAGCAGATACATACGGAATAGATGCCTAAGCACCTCAACTCTTCTATATGTCATATCCGGTACATAATGTTGTGACGTAATGAAAAATTCATATCTTGAGATCATCAATATCACAATAATAATATTTATTGTATGATTGCAGTAACTGCACGAATTTGAACAAAGGTTAAAATATGTCAAAATGCTCACATTATCTGCTTATAATACAACTTGTTTTAGGTAGATAATCTGCTTAGAATCGCTCCACTATGAGTCGATAATGCAACTAAAACTATCTCATGTTCAGCACATTATCGACTCATAATGAGGCGATTCTAAGCATATTTATGTGCAGATCATGACACAAATAAGCCAAGTCAGGACTTTTCAGGTGTACGCTCTTTAAAGTGTTTTCACCAGCCTGTTCTCCCAAATATCCGCACATTATCTGCTTATAATAGAACAAGCTTTAGGCAGATAATCTGCTGAGAATTGTCTCATTGCGAGTCGATATTGTGCTGTAAATGAGAGTATTGAAGTCACATTGTCGACTCATAATGAGGCAATTTTATGCATACTATGCGCGGACATTGACACAAATCGCCTCATTATGAGTCGATAATGTGCTTAAAATGAGAGCGATTTATTCACATTATCGACTCAAAATTATTGGATTCTAGGCAGATCATGTGCGGACAATGACACAAATAAGCCCTGAGACTTTTCAGGTGTACGCTCTTTAACATATGTTTTCATTGTGGCCCGCGCCACAAAACGAAATAACAGACATGACTCCATTAGCTGCTTATTTCAGAAAATAATCACACTATGTATCTAATTCACTGTATAGGTCGATTATGTGCGTATTTGAGCGAGGCTATGTTGGTTTTCACTTTTTTCACTTTTCACGGGGCATTTCGCCAAAGAGGAGAATACTTCATATAAGCCATCGGGCTTGTTGTCTGATCCTCGTTTCCATACATTAACTCTTCTATTTTACTTATATGTGCCATGTGTATATTATGTCATCTGTTTGGATTTGGAAATAAAAATATGTTTACACTAACACCCTGTGGTTCTAAATCAGCCAATATCACTCTGACTCAGAACAATCAGCTATATCGAGAGTTCTCAAAACAACTCTGCTACTGTTTAATGTCTTGTGATGAGTAAGCAACACTGGTGTTTGTGCAATAGATGTTAATTGCACGAGAGAGTCAGCTTGAAATTTTCTTGAACATTCGATCAGAAGAGAGCCCTTGGTGGCCCAGTTCTGGTCAGTTTGACATATTTTAATTACCCGGCTATGCTTTGTAGCGTTTTATCAATCACAAATACAGAAGGTCTCTTGACATTTGTATCAAAACCAAGTACTGAGGATAGGCCTCTGCATCAGTGGAAATTGGTGAGTGGTCAATCTTACGTGCTTGTTTGTTATGAGTTGCCATATGAAAAGCAAATAATCGACAAGTAGCCCAGCAGTCGCCTCTGACTATCCTTCAAATTATGATCGGACCAAAGACTGGTACACAGCTGAAGTTGTGACCCGTTTCGCCACTACATATAGCAGCCTCCCGGTACATCGCCACAGTGAGACAGGCGTGAACAGTGCAATATTGAAACATTTAACAGTGATGAAGACGAAATGCAAACAGACATGACACGAAAGAAACACACATGGAAAACAGAAGACACAACTAGAAACCAGAAACATAATAGAACAGATGGCAGAAATGTAATCTGAAACACTGGAGAGGCGTGACTTGAGCCGAATCAATTCAACCACCGTCTTGAAGAGATGAGGACCAAATAGGACCATGAGCTAAGCCGTATCCGCAGGTCGATGCCTCCTTAGTACATCCAGGACTCCCACACCACACCTCATGTGATGCACCCCACGGCAAACAGGGTGCCACAATATGGGGAGTTTTACCCATCGCAGTGGGTCTATTCTACCCCGGTCCAACACGGGGGAAATTTATCTAATTGCGATGAATACATGTACACTGGTGAAAAAATATAACATTTTAGCATTTTTCAATTATTTTAATTACATTAGATCGATTATGAAATCCTGAACACATATTTAGATCACACAAGTTTAATAGCGAGCATTTTAATGATATCCCGATACATTTAGACTTATATCAGTTTTAGTTCCACCACGCACGTGCCAATTTTTAATAAAGAGCGTTTGTTTTTTTTCTAAGGAAAGCGCTATTGACTAATTAACGCTCATAATCACTTATGAGATATAATTGACAATATTTGCTACCCATCTTTATTATATTTAAAGTATCATTGATTCAGCTTATTATTCCGTCAACAGAGAATTCTTTGGAATCACAAATGCTTTCTATTTAAGGAATAACGAGCATATCCATGGATAATTACAGTAATGCCCTAAATAATCGACCTCTCAGTGAGAGCTTTCCGACGAATGGCAACAAGCCATATGTCGGACTAAATCCTGAAAAGTTACCCATAATTCTGCTGTGGTTAAGGGGTCGATTAATTAGGGCATTACTGTACATGTAATAGGCAGGAATGAGGTACTCGTATTTTGTATATTTTGTATTTGTATCGTATTTGTAGCGATTACAATTTTTGAAGTATCAGTATTGTATTTGTATAATCAAGAATTCTAGAAGCCAAAGTATTGTATTTGCAATCAAATACTTTGATAATTGGAGAATATTTTCAATTACTTTTTTTATTACTTTTGATTGCATCTTGCCAATGTATTCTAAATTATTTTGTTTAGAAAGCGGAGCATATATTTGAATGTGGCGAAATGTTAAATATTGATGTATGTTGCATTGCTGATGGCCATGTCACCAAAGAATACATTCACAAACTGTTCAATCAATAAAATAGTTTTAGTTGTTTTTATCTTAAGATATTAATGAGCAGCCAACAAATTTTATCAAATCAATGGATACTTACATCTTGCCATTTTAAGGTTTAACCAAACCAGTCAATTTTTCTGGAAAGGTAAAAAACCTTGAAATTTTGATATTTTACTGCATGTAGTTCATAAATAGATAAATGGTTCAATATGTAGATGGGAGTGAACTGTGGCCACTAATATAATGCGATTGAATGAAAATGTCGTGAAAAGGACAAAAAAGAAGTCTTTGTGTATATTTTTCCACATATTTCTGATGCACGCCAACGCACGTATCAATGTTGACACAAATCCCCACTTACCAAAAAAGCCTAGACTTGACCGATAGGTTAAGGGTGCAGACTATATTGGGACATTTTGACACTCTTCGCTTCCGAGAAGGGTATAAATCAGGTGTAAATGTTGCAGATATTCAACTAACTTTTCCTGCCATTTTGGAAGCGACCCTATAGCAGTATACGAATATTCGTCGAAAAATAGTCGTTCACCGTGATCTGAACTCAAATAAAAGTAGAAACAATAATTTAAGTCTATAGAAATCAATTCTAAGGCTCATGCGTGTGTGATCCATTGGTAGATCTCAATTATTTGTTCGTGCCAAAATACGAAAAATAGGCAAGTTCCAAATCCTTCGCGAAATTCAACCAACCAAATTCATCCGCCCACGAGGTACATGTTTGAAGTCTGCGAATATGTCTTATTAAAGTATGTAATTGTAATATTGGAGTTATATGGATACTGTTAAGTAAAATATTAATATAAAAGATTCAAGAACTGCTGAGTATTGATCGGGTACTGGCAGTAACCGGGGACTATATTTTACCGATAATGCGTTAGACACGCTCTGTTGTCAGGTCGTTCTTCCTGCACGCCGTAAACAAACCAGATATTTGTCTGTAAAAGCGATGAAATATCAAAATCGGTCCCGTGATCGTCAATAAATTCAAGCGAAGAAATCGTAACAGTGAGTTTATATAGTTTATACGGTGATGGTGTATGCGATCACTAACTCGATCGCCAGATATTTGATAAAAAATGTCGGTAAGGTCAGTACTGAAATGTTGATATTGACAAAGTATTGGCATGTTGGACACATGGGTAACAATTATTATTATTGATAAGACTTCGTAAAATTACTGAAAAAATACAAAAGCAACATACTGCATAATTTTTCAAGCTATCCAAATTATCTGAGATAAGTGTAGCGATAAAAAAGGCAATAACGAAAATTGTAAATTAATACTAGTGGATAATGCCTAGCCCTGGCCTAGGTTATAAAATATGTGTTTTGAAAATCCTGGTCATTGATAATCTGCTTTCATCCTGTTCAACTCTTGGATAAAATTCTACATTCTGTTCAATTTATATAGTGTGCTGCTTTTTGTTAATTGTGTATTCCAAAAATGTTGTAAACATAAGTGTAAATAGTGAAATTCTTGACTCAAAATGTACAAATAATATGATGATAATTCTACAAGGAGGAATGTGCGTGTCTACCGGGTAAAAAGTTTGTTGTTACTCCACCCCTAGTGCATTGTTCTCATCATGAAGCGTAAACCGAGAAGATTTGGTGTTCCAATGGGAAGAATTAGTTATAAATACATGAGGTGTAGACAATCCGGTCAGAAACTGTCAAAGACGATTCCAGCAGAGGATTTATACCATGGATTATCAAAAAAGGCAAGTCCAAAAAAACAAACTGCTCGATTAATATTAAGACTGAGATTGCTAAAGAAATGTAAACGCTGTCAGCCTACTCGTCGATATCAATGTTCCGTTTCAAATGAGATTCCACTCAAAATGACAATTAAGAAATGTCAAGAGACTCCCTTAGGAGGATATAAACTCATGAATATGGATGTTCTCAAAGATCATATTAATGACATAACGATGCATGTTGCATTGTGCGGAAAAGCTGCAGAGTTGGCAAAAGGTGAAAAATCGCCATTTTCACTTGTTTCCGAGATGAAGTCGTATGGATTGGCCTCAATTATTCTTGCTAGATGCAATGGATGTTTCAAGTCTTTTCATGTATCAACAAGTACAAATGTAGAAAGCAGCAATGGCAGTAAATGTTTCGACATCAATATGCGTGCAGTTTGGGGGACTATGGCTACCGGAGGAGGTGTAGCTCGTCTCAACGAGATGCTGGCCACCATGGACGTTGGCAGTTTGAGCCAAACGACATTCAATTCCATGGAAGAAGAAATCGGTCGATAGGGTGCGATGTGGCGAACAGTGAAGTGAAGAAGAATGGTGAAGAGGAATGGAGGATAGCAAGTGAACTAAGTGGTTTTGACACAAAGGTTTGGCACAAAGGTCTTCTTCTCAAACTTAGGAGGTATGGAGTTACCGGTGATCTCTTAACTTGGCTCCAGAGCTATCTAAGAGCCAGAGAGCAAAGGGTAATTCTGAATAATACCGCATCCCCTTTCAGACCACTTTCATCAGGAGTCCCCCACGGCTCCGTAATCGGCCCTTTATTATTTCTCATATACGTTAACGATATCCAACAGAATTTAGAATCCCTGACGAGACTATATGCTGATGATACTTGTATCACTACAGCTGAAACTGACCCGACCCTTCTTGTTACAAAAGTCAACAATGACATGGAAAAACTCACCGATTGGTCCAAAAAATGGCTTGTCAATTTCAATCCCACCAAAACTACTCTCATTAGATTTCAAGTATCTCCTCAAAAAGATTCCCCAACATTGCAGCCAATTCTTTTTGGCGACGCCCAACTTGAGGAAATGGACTCTCAAAAACACCTCGGTTTAAACTTTCAATCAAATTTGGGATGGGACATACAAATACATGAAATGGTAAATCGTGTTTCTGGTCGATTATCAATGCTTAGGAAAATGAAATATAAACTTAGCCGCAAATCCCTAAATTTAATGTACATATCTTACATTCTTCCTCTTATGGAATATGGAGATATTATCTGGGACTGTGCCCCCGATTCTCTTCTAAATACATTAGACAAATTGCACATAGAAGCGGCTCGAATTATATCGGGCTTAACTCGCTCATGTCCCACACATAGACTATTTATAGAATTGGGTTGGCAATCACTGCAAGATCGAAGAAAATATCATAAATTAAAAATGTTCAACCGAATCCAAGCTGGAAATGCTCCGAAATATTTGACTGATATATTACCTCCTCGTTACGGGGACAACACTAATTACCCTTCCCGATATCCCTACCGATTTAACTCTTTATCCCGAAAGACTGAATATTATAACAAATCATTCTTTCCCTCTATGATTATCCAGTGGAACAAATTTCTTGATAACATCGCGAAAAGTGAAAATAAAGATAATTAAGACAATAAGAAGAACATAGACAAAGAGACGATAGAGCAAAAACTAGTCGCGATGAATGTTGTACCGAAACCTCCTCCCTTCTACCTCGTCGGAAGCCGGGAGAGGAACATACTGCACGCTAAACTGCGAAACAATTGTAGTAATCTAAATTTTGACAAACATATTAATCATATTGCCGATTCGCCAAGATGTTGTTGTGGTGCACCCGAGGAAACGGCATACCATTTCTTTTTTGAATGCCCTTACTTTATTTACGAAAGACAAAAGACAAAAGACAAAAGACTTCTCGATAGTTTATCTAGACTGGGCATTCTACATCTGACCATTGGAAATATTCTATTCGGCTCCACTCATGAGACCGAGCAAATAAATCACAAGCTATTCATTGCTGCTCAAAAGTATATTATGGAAACACACCGATTTAATGATTAATAATATATCAAACCGAGCGAAAGATTGAACATATACTTATAAGACAAATATCACATCATCGATCGACGGTTCACATCTCATACCCTCCCATACTGACGCAAACAACACACATATCATTTGACATCCTAATGTGTATCCCCGATTTTATCTTAATTAATATATCATACAAGTGTTCTTTGTATACCTATATATTATATGTATTGCAGGCAGGAAGCATAACTCCTTTTGTTAATTGCCAATTGTTTGTTGGAACGGGGCGTCATTAAGTTAGCAATAACTTGTGCCCCAATCCAATTAGCTATTTTTGCTAATAAAATATGTTTAAACTAACTAAGTGGTAAGAGTGATGGTAATCAGGACATATGTGTGATAGCTGATGGTGGTTGGAGTAAGCGCTCACATAAACACTCATACAATGCACTAGGGGTGTGGCAATCATTATTGGAGCTGCGACAGGTAAACTCCTTCATGTTGGTGTTAGAAACAAAGTGTGTTATATCTGTACAAAAGCAGATACTCAGCAAACTACTCCACGTGAGCATACCTTCTTCAAGAATTGGACCGAAAGCAGCCAATCTATGGAGGCAGACATTATTATTGATGGCTTCAAACGGGCTGAGGAGAACCACAAATTACGATACGCAAAGTTAATAGCTGATGGTGACATTCACTTCCATGGAAGAAGAAATCGGTCGATAGGGTGCGATGTGGCGAAAAGTGAAGTGAAGAAGAATGGTGAAGAGGAATGGAGGATAGCAAGTGAACTAAGTGGTAAGAGTGATGGTAATCAGGACATATGTGTGATAGCTGATGGTGGTTGGAGTAAGCGCTCACATAAACACTCATACAATGCACTAGTGGGTGTGGCAATCATTATTGGAGCTGCGACAGGTAAACTCCTTCATGTTGGTGTTAGAAACAAGGTGTGTTATATCTGTACAAAAGCAGATACTCAGCAAACTACTCCACGTGAGCATACCTTCTTCAAGAATTGGACCGAAAGCAGCCAATCTATGGAGGCAGACATTATTATTGATGGCTTCAAACAGGCTGAGGAGAACCACAAATTACGATACGCAAAGTTAATAGCTGATGGTGACAGCAGTGTATATGCACGTATTGTTAATGAGGTTCCTGTTTGGGGTCACTTGGTAAAAAAAAATTGAGTGCGCAAATCATGTATGTAAATGTCTCCGTGGCAATTTAGAGAAACTGGTGGAAAACAACAAATAATATTCTGGAAGGAATAAACCATCGAAGGCAACTCGTGTGCGAATTGTAACAGCTGTAAGGTGTGCTATAAAAATGCGCTCAAAAGAGAATGATGGTGTTCAGGGCATTACAAAATTTAAACATGACATTCTAAACTGTGTAGATCATATTTTTGACAAGCATGATAACTGTAGTATCGACTTTTGCAAGGTTAAAATTGCTGCTGCTGCAAAAGCGGGTACTCTTCATGATCCAAAGGAATTGGAACCACTGGCAGGTAAAGAGCCATCAACTTCAAAAGATATAGTGGATATTATTATGGATGAGACAGCCTCCTACTGGATTGAAGGCACTACTGAAGGGGATCTTGAAGAGTCGAGAGGACCAAGTTATCTATCGTCCACTGATGAGAACCGATTATTGAGACAAGAGCTGCAGTCGCTGTTATGCAAAGTTGCCGAGAAATCAGATAGGCTTATTTGCAACTTTACCAGTAACCTAGCGGAATCGTGGATGAGCATCCGGTGTAAATTCGATGGTGGCAAATGTACAATCGATGCCATAGATCGAGTTGGCATGCTAGGTGTTACGGCGCGGCACTAAGGAAGAATTTAGGACTCTCTTGGTCACCAACTACATGGGAGGAAAAAACCAAGTCATCACCAGGACACTCATTTACCAAACTATTTTTATGGAGGCAGAAGCGAAATGAAATAATCAGAAAGAGTAAAAAAAAGCCAGAAGTTATTGCCAGGGCAAGGAAGAGGAAGGCACAGAGGACCAGCGCAGGTTCAACAAAGAAGGAGAGGACTGATTATGGGCCAGAGGCGTTGGGTGTAACCCCATGCTTGATGGGTCAGGAACTTCAGTGCACATGTGATAATTTTTTTGAAGAGAATGTTGATGTGTCTAAGGATAAAATTACTGCTATTGAATTACAAACACGGCAGCAATCAAGTTCCGAGTTATGGAAGCAGGAGAGACGACTGAGATTGACCGCCTCAAATTTTAAGGGAATAGTAGCTCGAAGAAAGCAACAAGTCGAACCTCTAATCAGAAGCCTTCTGTACACCAAATTCAAAGGCAATGAGAGCACACGAACTGGAATACTTGAGGAAGAAATAACTATAACGGAATATATCATGGAAAAACAGAAAAAGGGTGAACATCTGACTGTGAAAAAGATCGGTCTTCTAGTTGATCCTCACAATACATTTCTTGGGGCATCACCAGATGGGAAAGTGGTTCTCGACAATGGAGATGAGGGGATTCTAGAAGTAAAAAATGTTTTGTTAGATAGAAGAGGCAAACCACGGAATATGTTCACTTTCGAACAAGCTGTTGCTTCATCCGTACCTGACTTTCCACTGGATATCACAGCGGGACAACTAACTTTGAGGCATGACCATGCATTTTTCTTCCAAGTGCAGGGACAGTTAAATGTTTCTAAGAAGCTTTGGTGTGATTTTGTAGTGAGAAGGACATCGCCTCATCAGATTCACATCGAACGTATCTATATCGATACAGACTTCTGGAATAACAAAATGCTACCTAAATTAAAGGCGTTCTACTTTAAAGCGATTCTTCCAGAATTAGCCTCACCTCGACATGGGAAGAGTCCCGGTATTAGAGAGCCTGGTATTTGGGTACATATTATTTCTTTTTAGTGGTATATACCTTTTCACTGGTGGATATTCAAAAAATTCAATGTCATCTGCATGGTATGAAATGCTAGCAGAAATAATAGTCCATGTTGAGTTCATTCCGACACCATCTTTTAAGATTACGTCAAAAGTGTCATTATCAGACTATCATATTGCTATAAATTCATTTTCACAAGCAGAATGCATGTTATTCTAGTGCTCGAGAAAATAGACATCTGATCGTTCAACGTTCAGACAGTACCAATGTAGATTAACGATAGTTGTTTATTTTGTTATTACAATGCCTGTGTACCATTCCTCTCATAGTGAATAATGGGTAGATTTTATCTAAATGGGCATCTACTATCCACCTGTCCATCCATGCTTTAAATTTTATCACCCAGAGTCTCAGATGTGTCAGACAGTAAGATACAGACACATATAGCATTTTCCTGTCATTAGGTACAAAAAACATTACTACATTTTTCTATTACATGTACATTTTTATAGATGAAATTATCTGACTTCCATTAACCCTTTCTCTGCTAGACGCTCATTAATGAGTAGCTACTAGTATCACTTACAGATTGTTCAGATAATATGTTCAACAAACAACCATGTTTGTTGAACATATTTTCTAAATATTTCCCTTCATGAATATGACTCCTTGCAATGTATAGTTTTATAACTTAATAGGTGAATCCATTTAGGATAGAAAAGGTTAATGCAGCCAATATTGTGTGCAGACATTATCGCATTGTTGTAATTACAATCAATATTAACCCTGATTTTATTGTTGCAGTTCGAAGAGCCCAAACCTGCTGCAGCAAAGCGAACATCTGGACATGCGCAGTTAAAGAAAACCATCAGATCTAAGGGGAAAAAACCGCAGCGACAAGAAAATTCACCTGTGTCAGATTTTGATCTCCCTTCCACCTCTTCTGGTAATTATTATTCACAGCGAGTTACCAATAACATGTCCATGTTGTGATATCTGCAGCATTTGATTACATGTATATTAATAGTTAGTTCTTTCACTGTGAGTACTATAATGTGCTTCATAATCGTGATGGCCTAGTAATAGTGATGGCTGGTGATTTTGCCTGAAATTAACAATAGTGATGGCAATTTCATTCAACGACTCAATGCCAAAGAATAGTGATTGTTGCTTATTGTTGGGAATAGTCTCCTAAATTATTCATCGTGCCGACACTAATATTACTGTAGGCACCTGAGATTACATGTACCATATGATCTGTCATGGATTTATTTCTTTAATACATTTTCCTCCTGAATTATTTGGTAGACTATATGAATCGCCTGTGTCTGTCTGTGCATCCATCCCAGATGATTTTTCGGGGAACATGTGGCCCAGCAGTCATTTATGTTCATTAATGGTTGCAAACTTTCTGCAGCAGATTACTACCAAAGCTACATGTAAGAACTGGTCAGTGGCTCAAAATGTTTTGATGATGATTATCAAACTACCTTTTAATATATTTGATATTTATCGCGTACAACCTGATAAACATCTGGTATAGAATCATTAGAAAGATGTTGTTATCATTTGATAATTGCAGTGTATGACCATACTATCTTCTTAATACCACAGAGAACTTCTTTCTTTCAATTTGACTGAGTGGAAAATTCTGATGGTGTCAGATATAGAATAACAGAAAGTTTGGCTTGAAATAATCTTTGGTTTAGTCTTTCATATCTGAGAACCATCATAAATATCAGCGATGGCATTACATGATAACAACATTATTATTCTGGTCATGTTCTATTTTTCACGATTTATACTGATCATGTGTAACATTTCTTTTAGCCCGGAGAAGCAGCCAACGAAAAAAGATAACTCTATTCAAGGGGCGGAGAATATCACACAAGTGGCTTTTAGAGGAGGGATCTGAGGAAACTGCCTGGTATAAGGGTCATGTTCTGGATGTAATATCTGGCAAAGATGGGGATAGTCATTGTATTTATGATGTCCAGTATGATGGGGAAGACACAGCAAATATGGTTGAAAGCCTTCAAGCTGACTACCTTAAAGGCTGGGTTAAGTTCCTTGACGTATAATTGGTGAGTGTACTGTCTGTATGTTATTCAGACATACCTTTAGATCGCCCCAAATTTTAATCGGTGAATGTTGTGTTCAAAAAACATAAAAAACTCCCAAAATTAACATGACAATGCACTTTCTGTTGCACAGTAATGTTCATGACAAATGTTGAAGTTAATAGTTATTTATTATGTGAATAACTAAAAAAGAAATTTACTGTATCCAGAAAGCGTAATAGACTGCAAACCAAAAATGTGAGGATTATCTTCTGGATGAAAAGATTTGATATTTTTGGCAGTTTTTGGGATCTTTTCCCAATTTTCTGACATGTCCCACCATGGTTTGGGCCAGTTCATTCATTTTGAATGTGCCAATATTTCACTGCTGATCTAACAGCTTCGTTACTCAGTCGTAACCAGCAGAACTCTTGCAAAATTACCGGTGTTCACTTGTTCACTTTTTTCAGTACTTTTCAAATTTAATTATTATTGTCACTGCTTGAAAATTGTGGTACAGTATTAATGATAATTCATTATGTGATCAGTTATATAGAGAACTATCAATGTTGTAGTCAGCAGCTTTATAACAGTAGCTATTTGCAAAATATCTCAGAATGTTTTTTTTTGTCACTGTGAGTCTCCATACCTGAACTATTTTCAATGCAAATGGCTGAATTATTTTCATTTTTTCTGATCAGGTTACCTTGGATTCTGAGGGGATTCAGCATGTTCTTTTTGAATTATTAATGTGTTCTCACCAAGTTATTTCTCTTGAAGATCTATATTCTTCTGTTCTTGTGCACGCGCACGAAAGCAGATTTCAGTTGGTGAGTAATACTCATATATTTTCTAATTCCATTGCTATCAGCATTGACTTTAGTATGTATTGTGTCTCTATAAAAAAAATCTGTGAGTTTCATGTGATCTGTGACCATTTTTTCGCATTTTCAAATTTTTTCTCACATCACCCCAGGAAGCCATCTTGACTGGTTTGGTTAAACCTTAAAGATACGGGCGGTGTTGGCGGTGGGTATGCTGTTAAAATATTCACCTCCATCGAAATAATAGTAAAATATAGACATACCTTGTTGTTATACCAATCAGAAATATGGCATAAACAGTATGTTATTGTCAAATGTTTTTCCTTGCTATGTAAACAAAAGCAAAAACAGTTACAGAACCTGGCTTTTGTTTAGATCCGGATATGGTGAACATAAAGAGCGTTATTTGTTACTGTTTTCATGATATGGAAATAATAAAGAGCGTTTATATCATTTGTGTGTGATTAACCAATATAATTGCGCTGTGTTTTGTAAACAGAAGCAAAACTTCTGTAACACGAGCAGGCTCTTTTTGGATTTGTTTATTGGATCTACAACAAGAGTGATGTGCTGTTGCAGTAGAATCCTAAGCAAACACAACATTTCTATTACTATGTGGTCAAATGTGGCTTGATTAACTGATGTTCATTAAAGATGGTGTCGCAACACTTAGCTTTTGACATTTTGCTGTGCAACAATTAGAGCAATCAAGATTTGATACATGCATCAATCACTAGAGGAGTGAGTTCTGTAACTAATAAAAAAATAATCACTTGAAATTTCTCTAACTATACAGAACAACTTGGTAATTTGTTCCCTGATGTACTAAATTTCGACAAATTATTATTGGCCAACAAAACTAGAATTATGACTGGGGACAAGGCAGAGTCATTACACCTTTAAATTCTTGTTTCTTTTTTATATTACTCATTTCTCAGCAAGCAGTACACTGCATTACGCCGGGGAAAAAAATCAATTTATAATAGTCTACAGTCAGCAGTAGTAATTAAACCGAAGATAATTTTGACAATTTGTTTTTGTTTTAACAACATATATATTGATAAATCATATATATTGAAATGCATACGATCAACAGTAGATAAAAAAGAGTTCATATACAGAACAAATACAGTAAGTTACACCTAAGTGATGTAGTATTTGGTTTTTGAACATCTATATCACATATCTAGGGATACCAAAATAAATTGTAAAGAAAATCAAGATGTGGCCCCATGAATTTTTGGTATTGACGCTTCGAAATAATATACTAAAAACTATACTACAGATTCATAAGGACTAAAACAACAAAATATTATTCAACTACGTTTCCAATAATCTGGCGGACATAAATTCTCATTACTGGTTCATCTTTTCGGACATTGTGTAGTTTTATGGTGATATTTCCTAAAGAAAAAATAGTTCTGCAAATGGTTGCCAAAAAGTAAACTAAAATATGAAATGAAAAATGTGTTATTTATTGATATCAGATGCTAGACTGAACGCATACCCTAGTTGGGTTCATAGTCTAGATTATGCAGTGTGTTTTTTATTGACATTTCCTGTCAAACTGTATCGACCTACATTTTTTTTTAATCCACTTTTTTCATAATTCTAACTTACCTCTCATGTTGTGAGGTAAAAATGTTGTTATAGTAGTATTGCATACATTGGTTATAAGGGGTGCTGATTGTCTGATATTGTTAGTTTGAAATTGAGATTTTTTGAAAATTCACGAATGGGGCACCTTCTTAAAGATAAAGAGGCTGTATTTTCTATATTCTTTGACCAGTCACTGATTTCATAAAAAATCAAAACAATTCTGTCCTGAAACTAGATCTAGTTCAAACATATGAATCAATAGTCATTTTATCATCATTGTATTATAGTTGGCTATGTAAAGCGAATTGTGGTGCATCTAGTGGCTGATAATCATAGGTAAATCTCAAATAATTCGATTTCTCATATACCAGATTCAAATTATTCATGATCTAACAAAATAACACATTGCTTATCATACTGCTTGTTCTTAACCTATTATTTTATACACTAGGAACTTAATAAAAGTAAAATAAATTTTGAATTAAGATTTTCTGGACCCCTGAATACATCTTAAAGCTGAAAAAAATAATAATGGTTAATTGTCCCATACTTCTAGTTTTAACCTATTATTTTATACACTAGGAACTTAATAAAAAGTAGAATAAGTTTTGAATTAAGATTTTCTTGACCCTGAATACATTTTAAGCTGAAAAAAATAAATAAGTTTAACTGTCCCATTTTCTGCGATATTTGTATCTTACTATTAAAGAGGCTGTTTTTTCTCTATTCTTTGACCACTCTCAATGATTTCATAAAAAAAAATAAAAACAATTCTGTCCTGAAACTAGATCAAGTTCAATACTATGCATCAATAGTTATTCAATCATCATTGTGTTCTAGTGTGGCTATGTAAAGCGGATTATGGTGCATCTAGTGTCACATGTATGCTGATAATCATAGGTAATTCTCAGGTAATTCGATTACACACATACCGGATTCAAATTATTTCTTATTATTAAAGAGGCTGTTTTTTTCTCTATTCTTTGACCACTATCACTGATTTCATAAAACAATCAATTAAATTCTGTCCAGAAACTAGATCAAATTCAGTCATATGCATCAATAGTTATCTGATCATCATTGTGTTCTAGTTTGGATATGTAACGCGGATTATGGTGCAGCTCGTGGCACATTTATGCTGACAGTCGTACGTAGATCTCAAGTAATTCGATTTCTCACATACCAGATTCAAAAATTATTCATGATCTAACAAAATAACACATTGCATATAATACTTCTTGTTCTTAACCTATTATTTTATACACTAGAAACTTAATAAAAAGTAAAATAAGTTCTGAATTAAGATTTTCTGGACACCTGAAAAAAATAAATAAAGTTAAACTTTCCCATTTTCTACGATATTGGTAGCTTACTATTAAAGAGGCTGTTTTTTCTCTATTCTTTAACCACTCCCAATGATTTCATAAAGAAAATAAAAACAATTCTGTCCTGAAACTAGATCAAGTTCAATACTATGCATCAATAGTTATTTGATCATCATTGTGTTCTAGTGTGGCAATGTAAAGCGGATTATGGTGCATCTAGTGTCACATTTATGCTGTTAATCATAGGTAAATCTCAGGTAATTCGATTACACACATACCAGATTAAAATTATTCATGGTCTAACAAAACAACACATTTCTCAAAACATTTCTCGTTCTTAACCTATAATTTAATACGCTAGGAACTTAAGAAAAAGTTAAATCGGTTTTGTTTTGGAAAAAGATTTTTTCTGGAACCCTGAATACATCTTTAAGCTGAACAAAAAAATATATATATCATTAAATTTTCCCTTTTTCTGCCATATTTGTTTCTTCTTATTATAGAGGCTGTATTTTCTATATTCTTTGACCACTATCACTGATTTCATAAAGCAATCAAAATAATTATGTTCTGAAACTATATATCACGTTCGGTCATTTGCATCAACAGTCATTTGATCATCATTATATTCTAGTTTGGATATGTAAAGCAGATTATGGTACAGCTGGTGGCATATTTATGCTGATAATCATAGGTGAATCTCAGGTAATTCGATTACACACATACCAGATTTAAACACGAGATGGGCCTGTCCAAGATGGGACTGAGGTATACCCCCGTATTCAACATGTTATTTGAATGTAGGAGCCATTACTGTATATTGGGCACTGAAATTATGCGAACAGGTAACCCTAAATCCCCTAAGCCCTAACACTAATCTTGATCCTCTTAACCCTTAATGCTAATCCTAAAACCTATTGACTGAAAAATGTAGGAATAAAAGCTCGGACAAAATTATGCATTTGGAGAAGATTTTGTTAGTTGAAAAAGGGGGCTAACTCCACCAAAATTAAAAGCTTGAAAAAAATTATGCATGTTGCGAAAATGTTCTAAGTCGAAAAAGGGAAATAACTCTACAAAAAAACGTCGGACAGACGTCAGAATCGCAGGTGCACAGGTTCCGATGGTACTAAATATCTGTGCCAAGTTTTAAAAACAAAATTGACCTAAAAATATAGGAAAAAAAGCTGGGACAAAATTATGCATGTTGCAAACAAAAAAATTCTCAGTCGAATAAGGGGGGATAACTCCTCCAAAAATGTCCGACAGACGTCATAATCGCAGGTGCACAGGTTCCTATGGCGGTTGATGTCTGTGCCAAGTTTCGCGGAAAATTATCGTAAAACGACTGAGAAAAACTCCGGACAAATTTGTGTCCACGGACGGACGGACGGACGGACAAGCTGATTCCAGTATACCCCCTCACAACTCGTTGCGGGGAGTATAATTATTCATGATGTAACAAAATAACACATTTCTTACAATACTTCTAGTTTTAACCTATTATGTTATACACTAGGAACTTAATAAAAAGTAGAATAAGTTTTGAATTAAGATTTTCTGGACCCTGAATACATTTTAAGCTGAAAAAAATAAATAAGTTTAACTGTCCCATTTTCTGCGATAATTGTATCTTACTATTAAAGAGGCTGTTTTTTCTCTATTCTTTGACCACTCTCAATGATTTCATAAAAAAAATAAAAAAAATTCTGTCCTGAAACTAGATCAAGTTCAATACTATGCATCAATAGTTATTCAATCATCATTGTGTTCTAGTGTGGCTATGTAAAGCGGATTATGGTGCATCTAGTGTCACATGTATGCTGATAATCATAGGTAATTATCAGGTAATTCGATTACACACATACCGGATTCAAATTATTTATGATCTAGCAAAACAACACATTTCTCACAACATTTCTTGTTCTTAACCTATAATTTTATACCCTAGGAACTTAATAAAGAGTAAAATCGGTTTTGTTTTGGAAAAAGATTTTTTCTGGAACCCTGAATACATCGTTAAGCTGAACAAAATATATATATCATTAAATTTTCCCTTTTTCGGCCATATTTGTTTCTTCTTATTATAGGGGCTGTATTTTCTATATTCTTTGACCACTATCACTGATTTCATAAAACAATCAAAATAATTATGTTCTGAAACTATATATCAAGTTCGGTCATATGCATCGACAGTCATTTGATCATCATTATATCCTAGTTTGGACATGTAAAGCAGATTATGGTACAGCTGGTGGCACATTTATGCTGACAACCATATGTAGATCTCAAGTAATTCGATTACTCACATACCAGATTTAAATTATTGATGATCTAACAAAATAACACATTTCTTACAATACTTCTAGTTTTAACTTATTATTTTATAAACTAGGAACTTAATAAAAAGTAAAATACGTTTTGAATTAAGATTTTCTAGACTCCTGAAAACATCTTTAAGCTGGAAAAATAATTAAAGTTTAACTTTCCCATTTTCTGCGATATTTGTTTCTTACTATCAAAGAGGCTGTTGTTCTCTATTATTTGACCACTATCACTGATTTCATAAAACAATCAATACAATTCTGCCCTGAAACTAGATCAAGTTCAGTCATATGCATCAATAGTTATTCGATCATCATTGTATTCTAGTGTGGCTATGTAAAGCGGATTATGGTGCATCTAGTGTCACATTTATGCTGTTAATCATAGGTAAATCTCAGGTAATTCGATTACACACATACCAGATTAAAATTATTCAAGATCTAACAAAATAATATTTATTCTTACAACACTTCTTCTTAACCTATTATATTATACACTAGGAACTTAATAAAAAGTAAAATGTAAGTTTGGTAAAAGCTTTTTGGACCCCTGATTACATCTTTAAGCTGAAAACATAATTAAAGTTTAATATTTGCTGCGATATTTGTTCTTACTATTAAAGAGGCTGTTGTTTTCACTATTCTTTGACCACTATCACTGATTTCAATACAATTCTGTCCTGGAACTAGATCAAGTTCAGTCATATGCATCAATAGTCATTTGATCATCATTGTATTATAGTGTGGCTTTGTAAAGCGGATTATGGTGCATCTAGTGGCACATTTATGCTGACAATCATATGTAGATATCAAGTAATTCGATTACACCATAGTACGGTTAGTACCAGATTCAAATTATTCATGATCTAATAAAAATAACACATTTCTCACGATACTTCTTGTTCTTAATCTATTGTTTTATGCACTAGGAGCTTAATAAAAGTAAAATAAGGTTTGGAAACAGATTTTCTGGATCCATGATTGATAGTTCAATCGTATGCATCAATAGTCATTTGATCATCATTGTGTTCTAGTGTGGCTATGTAAAGAAGACTATGGTGCATCTAGTGGCACATTAGTCGAATGACTAAAAGCTGCCTTCTATATGACTGAATGTTTACCAAATATTGGTTATCATTTGGCAACATTTGAGCGTCTCTGCTCATTTTATTCCCTGTCTAGATCGTCGACGTCGTTGTCATAGCATTCTGATCGACGTGAATAGACCTGTTCTACGCGCATATTCTCAGAAAAGTTCGCGTATATGTAGGCGATGTCGAACCAGAGCATAACCATTTTGAGCTCAATTTAACAACATTTTACTGTGCTACAGCTGTGCAACAGAAGGTACACCATAGTCTGCTGTGGTCTAATTGGTCGATATCGTTGCCATAGCCGTGTGGTCGGAGCGAACAGACGTGTTTTCTTTCCGACATATTCTCAGAAAGGGTTTTCTGTAATTTGGTGATGTCGAAATCAGGACATAAAAATTCTGTGCAAAATTCAGCAACATCACCGCATTGCAGATATGCCACAGTAGGTAAACTGTAGTCTCCGTGTTGTTATCATAGAGATGCGGATATGACTCTTCGTAAATTAGTTCAACTAACTCAACAATGGCCTTTGGAAACAATGAAAGAAAAGATATCATTGCCACGACAACTAGCGCGAAACTTGTACGATCAACCGCTTGTTTCGCGTCTGTGTTTCCATGACGGGCGCTTTCCCCTCTAAACGTTGTTATCTGCCTTCGTAATGTTATTATTGTCCACATTGTCACGATGAAAATGATTAGCAATGGTAGGTGCGTTTTGAGGATTATTTGAGTGGTAAAAATGGCGACGGAATAATCGTCAAGACGCTTACAAAAGTCAGCGTGCACACCACAAACATTACATATGAAGAAATAAAGATGTAACACGATCGCTGCAATGGTAACAAACAGAGAACACATGTGGGCTTTTGTCTTTGTGCACCACGAGTTTCGCTTTAACGGGAACACAACAGCGATGAGTCGGTCAACCCCTAGTGCCGCGACCAACCAGGGGGAAACAAATCTGCTTACAGATTGCGATACACTCCAAAACAAGCATGGCACTATATTCATGTAGAATGTCTGATCGAGCTTATCTTCCCCATGAAACTTTTCCAGAGTATCTTCAGTGACAGTTTGAATAAGAACGAATGTGTCGAAGAAAGCTATATATCTCAAGTACACGGAATATGAGAACTTCCGGAATGACGTCACGCTCATCAGTCCGAGGATCATCACATTACCTATCGCTCCGATCACGGCGATACACACTACACTTACGGCGTACGCTTGTTCGTTCATGAGGCCATGATTTTCTAACATGTCTGGATCCTCTGTTGAAACAGCCAATGTGACATCAGTGTCGTTAGCTAAATCCAACGAGGAATTCAAGGAAACCATGTTCTATTGCTGTCTGGACTAATCCCACTATATATTTTATGAGTTAATATTTCCCTGTACGAATCATCTGAGCATCAAAATTGGTCTAGTTGTCAAATATTTCCGGTATACTTGTTTCGTTCCTCTGCTGATCAGTAATGCTTCTCGTTGAGTTATTGATGGCGTTAATCGTTGAATGCCTGTGAAACAGAGTGCACTGAAAAGAAAAGTTCATAAATCAACAGACAATTGTTGTTCGGTAATTTTTTTTAACTATTCTCCCATTTACTTATAAAAGTATACACTGGAATAGGCAACTGTTGATCTGGGGGAAAGTTCAGGAAATATAAGCAGACGACGTATACGTGTAATTTATTAGCAGAAGGATTCCAATTAATTTGAGGAAATTGCTCATATAATAAGTTCAAAGTTGATCATTTTGTTGAAACTATTATCTGAACATATGCCCCGTGTGAAATACTCACTAATGAGTATTTAGTAAGTAAAGGGTTAAATGTGTCGGAGTAAACCAGACTGTTGAACAATGTTAGAACAGTATCGTGGATTTCACGACAAATAATTCCGGTAGCAGAGGGGAGGGGGCAGTGGGCCGTGATTTTCCGTCTATTTTTCTGCTGTACTTGAGTGAGACCGGAGATATCATGAATCCTTTGTCGGTTCAGCCGTTTGTGTACGGCATATTATGTAACTAAACTGATATTACAATTTAACAATAATCTAGTGAGAAACGATCACTTCCGATTTGAATTTGTGTAGACCAACAGGCACTGCTCACACCCAACCCGACACAAAATGGCCACCGCTCAGATGGGTGCTAATAGGACATCCATAAAAGTAAGGACGTATTAAATTTTGTGAACTCCCTTGTAACATGACACCAATAGCGATGTTCTTGTTAAAGTGACGTGGTCATTTTTAATTTTTTTAATTTATCATTGTGGTTTAAATCAGATACAGCAGGTTTGAGTGACGCATTCGTAATTTATGGTTTAGACCTTGTCTAGCCAGATTTATTGTTTAGCAGTAGTGTCTATACCACCTAGGTAATTAATCGTACTTGCATAATGTCGACAGCGAAAATCTACCATTTTGTGATTGGACATTTATAAGCGAGAAGCACTCACACATGTAAAGAGCATGGGGATACATGTTTTTGTTCATTTTACGATAGTTTTGTTTTTGGCGTTTTATAACCTGAAACCGGCAACTAAACCATACCATTTGAAGGTCCAGCAAATCGGGTTCTAGGGAGGCTAGTCCTCAGATCATGATTCCGTCTTTTCTGGACCGTGATTTACATGGATGAAACTGTAAATAATATCGATTGACAGTGTGCCTATACATTGCGGGACCGTTAATGTAGTTTTACACTGGAGATAATGATTCTGACCGAGGTGTCATCATTGTTGAAACATATTGGCACGTAGACAAACTTACAGAAAATTTTAAGACTATTGACTATTATCATCCGTGATTATCTCCGTACTCTGTTAATTTGTTCAATAGTTATTTCAATAAATATTGTATTTTCTAACATTTGTGACTTCGTGATGAAACCCTGGGACTAACACTTAGCCACTGAAACATGCTGGAGTGTTATATGTCTTATTTTGTGCTCGTGAACAGGACGCAACGTCGGAATTGTTGGAAATGAAACACATCATGGAGGGACATAAGGAAGGAGACAATTTGCCTATTTGACTGGTTCACAACGCCCTTGATATACATATGTTGCGACTCAATATTTTTGTTTCAATTTTGCGATAGTTTGGACATGTAACATGTAGGAAACTAATGATGACCTATATTGTTGCGTCAATTAAATTTAATTAGATCAGAGTTTTCACTTGTTTGGGGATCAATGTTAAGAAATTTGATCTGGTCTTAGGGTGTGTTTACATCTTTATACAGATCTGTATGAAGTCACGTGTCGCGCATTACTGTTATCACAAAATGATTACTAATAGTGAACGCGCGCTGATCAGTACTCTGGTAATTGACAATTCACTACGAGTCGTGTCAGTTTAGGCCAGACATAAACATGAATCAACTATCAGCAAATAACAGCGATTTGGTATGTGCTGCATCCGATTTTAGCGCATGTATTTAAAGTTTATTCTTACACCACTTGATAATGGTTCGAAGAAAGAATGAAAATCGCATAGGAATACACAACACAATAAACAATAGTGTACACAAATAGAGAGCACCCATATAGCTTTAGATGGAGATTCCACCAATATTTAGGATTTCAGGTGATCATCTATATATATAGGTCTCCTGTTTGACATCATCTGGACGGTGGCCATTTTGGATATGTGTGGAATGGGTATCCACCCTACAACACCCTTTATTTGACCAAATGTAGTAAAATATTGTTTTCTTAAACTAATTCGCAGTTTTTTATTGGCCACAGGGTAGGGACAATGCAAATTTGCAAATCTGAACAAGAAAATCGCCAAATGCTAGTATTTATACTGGCCTCAAGCCTTCCTAGAGTTGGAAAATTCCAACCTGACACCATCACTTAGGTTGGAAAATTTCCAACTGATTACAATTCCAATGACAGTGTTGACAAAATGTAGGACAATATTATTTTCTTAAATTAACTAGCAGTTTTTGACTGGCCACGGGGGAAGGACCGGGACACAATCTTTCCTAGTAGTGTTAGAAATTTCCAACCTGACACCCGCCCCCATAAGGTTTGAAAATTTCCAGCTGATGGCCATTCCAGCCCAAAATTTTGATAAAAAGTAGGAAATTATGCAAATATTGGTCCAAAAACTATTTAAAAAAACCCCAATAAAATGTTAAAATCAAACTACAAGAACATTTTCAACCTATTGTTGGTGTGGAAATTCCAACTAATGTTGTGTCAGGTATGAAATTTCCAACTGTTGAAAATTTTGACCAAAGTTGGGGGTGAGACACCCCCCCTCACCACCCCCCCCCCCGTCGCCACGTCCCTGTTCAATATTCTAAATACACGGGTTGAAATGACAACGAAAGCTAAAACACATTCGCCAATAGGCCGTATGTCGTCGTATGATTAATTACATTTGAGACATGCACAATGGTTCATCAAAAGAGTGGGTCCTATAGCTAGCAATTTCGTATATCAATTAGGCCAATCACACATCAGGGCATGTGAGAAATCAGATATTCACAATGCAAACAGAATACGAGCTCACCACGTCAGACTTAAAACCTAATTAAAAACTTTTTAAAGCCGTGCCTTTTGTACAAATTATTATAGAACATAAACTCCCAACATCAAACTGAAAGTGTTCAAAAGACAAGACTGTTGGTTATCGTCGAGAGGGGAGTATTTTGGTGAAATTAACCATTATATTTTTTAGGATAGGGTAATTTTATTTACGATATACACACATGGAAAGTACAATTACAAATAAATATAATATTAATAGACTATACATGTATATTATTAGGGTGATATAGTCATGACTGACTGCCTTCCTATCACCCCTGAATGTGATGACAGATTATATGATGTAGATGGCAGAATGAATTTGATTGCTTTTTGGGTTATGTTCATCGTGTGCAGACTGGGTATTTTGTTTAATATGCTTTGTTAGGGCGATGGTACGAAGAGTGGTTCATGTGTAAAGGCACCTACTTGGTCGACATAATGAATGAATGCTATGAATATAAATTATATATTATATTATTGACGCTGTGTGTGCCATCAGATTGAGATGTGTACTATACGAAGAATCCTGTCGATTTCATCATGTTCATTTCATTCGTAAAATGCCATCATGTCCATTTCAACGAAACTCGACGAACAACGTCATCGTGTAGCTTTCACTATCGACCGAATTCGCGATAACCTGAATGTATCTTCTGCTTTGTTCATAAGTATATATGTGTGTTCCTTGTGAATTCATGGAAATAGAAGGATATCAAAGAATTATCAGATTCTCGATGTAATATTTGGATAATTTGAACGCGATATAACGCTTGCATGCATCACTATGTTCGATTTCGATACCAACATTGTCTCCCGTCCTGCCAGAGTGATTGACATTTCCCCATTGCCCGCACGATTTATATTTTAGGCCATTCCAATGCAAATAGTTGACAGTCCTTAATATGTCATAATTATGTTTTCAATACAATGTAAACCGCCGCTGCGAATGAACTTGACTCTGCATAATTCCGAAAGTAACCATTCTGTAACGCCGGGAATTGATAGGTAGTTTTTGTGATGTTTTTCAAATTACCCATAATTATTTTATGTTGTTCCAGTTTCTAGCGAGAAGATGCAAGTCAGTGAACATTCAGTTCTTAGAATGGCTTGAAATTAATCTCACAATAAGTTCCGTGTGTTTTGTTGTTAACATCATGAAATGAATTTCAAATGGAAAAAAAACATTGTGCGACCTTGAAGTTGTGGGATGTGGCATAATACCGTCGGTTTGGGGAATTCACACATAACTATACGAAATTAGTGACATTAAAGGCACGGGGGGCGTTCGTTGCAGAAATATTTGTATTTGTTCAAATCGCCATCAACAGAAGGAACACCAACATATATACAGTTCCGCTCATATGCCAAACATAATCAAACCACGATAATCGCAATAACGATTACTACAGATGTGACCAGACACATGACAAAGAGTATGTACGTTTCAAACAAAATGAAAACCCCCGTCCTCTCAGAATGCGGAGAATCTTCGTCCGTAATCTGGACAACAAAGTGGATGCCCAAGTTCTATCAGACTACCTTAGTGAATACCAAATTCGTCATTCAGTAATTCGCATTCTCCGCGGTGGAAATTACGACGGTTCAGTCTCGGCACGTATAAATGTTCATGTTCAAGATTTTGAAGAAGTCATGGAGAGCGGTTTCTGGCCAGAGGCTGTATTCTGCAGACCCTGGCTTTCTCAGAGTTCATTCGGCGACAGACGTCCAACAACAAACGATGTCCATCTCAACCGTCGGTCAAATCAGTTTGGAGAGGATCGCGAGGATGTTTAATATCCCGAATGTTGTAGAAATTTCTTCATTTCCAAATCTAGAATATTCCTAATGTTGTCACAAAATGATTCGCACTGATAATTTCAGCCAAACCTTGGCTGTTTATTTCACAGTGGTTTCTGGGATGATCTGTGTGTCGACTGAGAACCTGTGTGTCGACTGAGAACACATGGAGGATTTGTGTAAATGTTAGCCCAAACTACATTTCGAAGTAACGAGGGCTTTGTGGTTTATTTCGAGGAATAATACCGCATCAGATGAATTCAGCCCAAATATATTGACATGTGTCGAGGGTCTAACTCTATACTGAGCAATAAAAAAGTAATATAATAAATACCGAGTATATTTAATTTAACGCCAATGGGTCGTTTCTGTGCGTTTTAGAGTGTATTTATGCCTAAAGCAAAGTGAAATAACGATCTTAAAATGAATTGGCCGGTATATTTTATTAGTTATCAGGGTTACCAGGGTCGTAGTTGCATAAATTACAATATATCTTATTTTTATGCTAAGATAATTGCGTGGTAATTTGTTATAGCTTTATCCGTATTGAGGTTAACACAAATCCCATATATGAAAATTCCAAATATGGAAAGTGACTTGCGCATGCGCAAATCAGATACAATGGTCTTACTAAAAACGAAGCAATAAATGATTGATAACAACAAACACCGACCCAGTTAAATAACGACATTACATGGCGGTGTATTGCGTCTTTAAGAGTGTGTTGATGTCTCTATCATGTGATTAACTAATTAAAAATTATTTCGCCTACATATTTCGATAATTATCAGGTCCGCAGTTCGATTATGAAACGTTAAGATTATTGCTTGGTATTTGTTTCAAATCAGATACGGTAGCTGCATCTCGGTTATCTTGATCAGATATATTTATAGCGTCGAAGCGAAGAAATGTTGTCAAATTCCACGTCTGAATACGCGTCTTATTCTCACTTATACCGTGTTTATATCAGTTTTATTCTATGTGTTGTTGTGTATTGTATTACTTTGATCAAGGTTGCGCTTTTGTTATTCTCACAAAAGGTAAATTTGATGCGTGTTTGATGCGTGTTTACATTTCAAAATTGCGTCTGCCATGTACAGTCTGCGACGGAATTCCACATGTCCGAGCGCCATTGATTCCTTAATTACGAGACAAATTTATCGATTGAGGTCAAATTTTCGGATATAACAAGACTCGTGTGTTATTCTGCACCATTCTGACGAGTGCCGACTTTCATTTCGCATTATTTTCATTTTTATCGAAAACTAAGCGTTCTCTATGGAGATTCCCATGTAAATTTTTTCATTGTTTTGCCAATTTCAAGCTAGTTTATAGGATGGTCATGGCATAATTTGGCCTAGCGAGTGTCGGTAGACGTTCCTTGAGTGTGCACAACAAATTTTGGTCCCAACGAAGCAGGCTAAAATCCTGAAATTTGTCAATTTTACTTTGCGTGTGAAGAAAATATTCATTTAAACTTCCAAAATTGGTTGAAATATGCTCAACAACATTCAGTTGAATGGTGACATTATTTATAGTCACCGACTAACTTCCACGATGAATCAAATTTGTTTTTATTGGTGACAATTATGTCGCGAGAGATAAAAATGTTAATTTTTTAAAGAAAATGTTAAATTTTACCTCATTTTAAGACTTTAATTGCTTGGTAATTATTGAGATTGCAGTTTCCTTATATGGCAACTCCTTATTTGGAAGTTTCTTGCGCATGCGCAGAAATGATAGAATTCCATGAAGACGTCGCCATTTTTTTTATTAGTCCAGGCAGAGAAATTTGTGTTTCATTTATTTAATTTATGATGGCGATGTTATTTGATCAATAATAGTCTATTTTGTGTTGATAACACGATGGTAAGATCAGTTCTGCAAATATCCACCGCACCTGCGAAGTTGATTTGTATAATCGCAGATTTCAATGATCCTTTGTTCTTGTACTAATAATAATACTATTACGCGTTGGGCGGATCTACTGGTTATCCGTAACTTTTTGATTATCTCCCCTGATCTCGTTAGGTGATCACGTGACCCAATACAAATGGCAGCTACCATGAAAATTAGAAGATTCATCGTTTGCGATACAAAACATAACTAAAATGGCAATTTTATTGGAGGAAAAATATAATTTATTTTGCGAATGCAATATAAACCTCACCGCGGGGATATGCAATATATAAAAGTGTTTATGGGTGGCTAAATCAAGCAGATATCGCCATTATTGTTGCCTGCATTGTCTCTGTTTAGTTTTTTGCCTTCTGGAAGTTCTGCCAAGTGCTGGCAGTTCTGCAACTCAGTGTACTTTAAAACCTGATATGTTTGCTCTGCTTCTTTCCATGGTGGCTAATAGGGAAGCAGGATACCAACATGAGATTATCAATATTAATCAGATAATAGCAGCCGAAAGACCGTCAATTACCTTAAGGTATTTGGCTACTGCCACTACTGGTACGTACTTCTCGTAGATCGGTGTTAATTATCTTCGTCAATGATGTCATGTCACGCTTGTTAATAATTCATTTGTTCGGAAATACTTATTGGGGGTCGAAATGCATAAAATTGAACTACCACCACTTCCAAAAACAACACCGATAAACAATAACGCTCTTTTCTGTTCCATGCAATGGAAATGGCTATTTATTGTCCTGATATCAGTGATATAAATGAATGCCTAAAATTAGTATTATCCTGAAATACATTTATGCCACTTTGGCGAACATGGGAACCACGGTACAATTTATGCCATTTAGGCACACTTCAGAGTGAAATCAGGGCTTATATTTCGGCGAGAATCCAAATCTACATTCTCGTAAATATTCTCGCAAATTACCCTGGATTCTCGTGAAAAAGTATATATGGATTCTCGCAAAATCAGATGAAATAAATGCCCTGGAAATATAGCAAATCGTTTAATGCTTTATAATTTTTGTTTTCGGAGATTTATATATATGCTTAAAGACATATTATGGACTTGTTATGGACTTTTTCGGGTGCGAGAAATTGATAAGTTAGTGCTCAGGCACTTTGCCAACCTGGGGAATGTTATCATTCTACTAACATCACTGAAAATTTCCAAAACAAAACCACACCACTTCATAGAGAACATCGTCTGAACTACTCCAAATTGTAAATATTTACATCTCGATTCGGGGCGCAACTATCGGCTATAATTAAACAAAAATGATTTCGCCATCGAGAGTCATTGCAGTTAACTAATATATAAGAATGACGTTGTGTATCATCCATTTGGATTAATATTCGTAACAAATAACTACTTTGAGAAAGATTATTCTTAATTTCTATTTGATCACTCTGTCCGGTGTCTGCCGGAGTGTTTCACATCACTTTAATCAAGGAAGACTGTTCAGAAAAACTGCATTTCAAGAAATCGTTTAATGCTTTAGAATTTTTATTTTCTGAGATTGATATGTATGCTTAAAGACATATTATGGACTTGTTATGGACTTTTTCGGGTGCGAGAAATTGATAAGTTAGTGCTCAGGCACTTTGCCAACCTGGGGAATGTTATCATTCTACTAACATCACTGAAAATTTCCAAAAAAATCTACCACACCACTTCATAGAGAACATCGTCTGAACTACTCCAAATTGTAAATATTTACATCTCGATTCGGGGCGCAACTATCGGCTATAATTAAACAAAAATGATTTCGCCATCGAGAGTCATTGCAGTTAACTAATATATAAGAATGACGTTGTGTATCATCCATTTGGATTAATATTCGTAACAAATAACTACTTTGAGAAAGATTATTCTTAATTTCTATTTGATCACTCTGTCCGGTGTCTGCCGGAGTGTTTCACATCACTTTAATCAAGGAAGACTGTTCAGAAAAACTGCATTTCAAGAAATCGTTTAATGCTTTAGAATTTTTATTTTCGGAGATTGATATGTATGCTTAAAGACATATTATGGACTTGTTATGGACTTTTTCGGGTGCGAGAAATTGATAAGTTAGTGCTCAGGCACTTTGCCAACCTGGGGAATGTTATCATTCTACTAACATCACTGAAAATTTCCAAAAAAATCTACCACACCACTTCATAGAGAACATCGTCTGAACTACTCCAAATTGTAAATATTTACATCTCGATTCGGGGCGCAACTATCGGCTATAATTAAACAAAAATGATTTCGCCATCGAGAGTCATTGCAGTTAACTAATATATAAGAATGACGTTGTGTATCATCCATTTGGATTAATATTCGTAACAAATAACTACTTTGAGAAAGATTATTCTTAATTTCTATTTGATCACTCTGTCCGGTGTCTGCCGGAGTGTTTCACATCACTTTAATCAAGGAAGACTGTTCAGAAAAACTGCATTTCAAGAAATCGTTTAATGCTTTAGAAGTTTTGTTTTCGGAGATTTATATATATGCTTAAAGACATATTATGGACTTTTTCGGGTGCGAGAAATTGATAAGTTTGTGCTCAGGCACTTTGCCAACCTGGGGAATGTTATCATTCTACTAACATCACTGAAAATTTTCCAAAAAAATCTACCACACCACTTCATAGAGAACATCGTCTGAACTACTCCAAATTGTAAATATTTACATCTCGATTCGGGGCGCAACTATCGGCTATAATTAAACAAAAATGATTTCGCCATCGAGAGTCATTGCATTTAACTAATATATAAGAATGACGTTGTGTATCATCCATTTAGATTAATATTCGTAACAAATAACTACTTTGAGAAAGATTATTCTTAATTTATATTTGATCACTCTGTCCGGTGTCTGCCGGAGTGTTTCACATCACTTTAATCAAGGAAGACTGCATTTCAAGATCACCAAACAACTTCCCTTTTTAGGGCCACCACATCTTTCCAAAGATGTACTTCTTCCATTTTGCTATCAAAGACCGAAAAATGTCGTTAAACTAGAAATCCAAATACCCACTAAGGGCCCCTATATCTTGAAATATTAAAGACCGAGAATGTCGTTAAACTATAAAGACCCAAAAATGTCGTTAAACTAGAGATCCAAATACCCCCTATATCTTGAGATATTATAAAGACCGAAAAATGTCATTAAACTATTAAAGACCGAAAAATGTCGTTAAACTAGAGATCCAAACATCCCCATCCCCTATTTTTTTAGACAATAAAGAACGAAATATGTCGTTACACCATTAATACATAATTTGTGTTTATGAAAGTCTGGCACCCATTAGCAGTTTGTTTTCAGTACATTTTAATATTCATTGGAACGTAAACAATTATTCGCTGACAGAAATCATGTTAATATCGCCTTTCGTTACTGGTTTCCTCGACTCAAATATTTCTCACTGCTCAATACTTATAATTAAAAAAAATGTTCTGTGTTTTGTGTCACTTCTTAATAGCATTATGTATTCTGCTATTGAAAAGAAAAAAAGTTGCAGTATACCTTAAAGGTACGGAAGGCCTTGGTGGGTATCCTGTGAACATATTTCCACCTGTTAAAAACCGCTACAAACGAAAATAATATTCAAATATAGACATACTTTGTTAATATACAAATGAGAAATATCTCATAAACAGTATGTTATTGTCGTAAATTTGACGATTGTTATGTAAACAAAGCATAAAAAGTTACTTTTCTTTGTGTTTCTTTATATTATGATGGTAAACATAAAGAGCGTTCTTTGTTGCTCAATTCCTTATTTGGAAATAATAAAGAGCGTTTATACCATTGGTGTGTGATTAGCCAGTAGCATTGTGCTGCCTTCTATAACACAATCAGACTCTTGTTTAGGTAAAATTTAGTAGGTCTTTATGTAAGCATGATGTTTACGCGATAGTGATCGTATATTTGAACCAAAATGAATGCGTTTTAATATTTTTCTGTTTACGGTGTTTGGAACAAATACGAATATTTTCGACAACTAAGCCCCCTCGTCTCTTTAATATAATTAATATAACATCCATCATCCAATAATCTCCAAATTGCATATCTAATTTCAATCCTAGTTACATGTCACGCCGCCCCTCATCATTTGCCAATTGTACACCCTTTTTTTGCTACTGCTGCAACTGCTCAATTTCTTACAAAATTATTGAAAAAATGGCCCTCCCGCCCGCCGACATTTACCTCTGATTTTTGTTTTGATCATCGGTCCGCACCAAAATTGAGCACACGTCCCTATATAATATACCCATTTAAACCGAGTATACACGGTGGTGTAATAGATCAACCGTTAATTTAACCGTTTAGGTAGCATATTTCCACGTATACGTTATCACGACAAATCCCTGCTGATCTGTTATTAATGAACCAAACAATTAACATGTCAACACACTATGGCCCGCCAATGCTACAGTGTATAAACGTAACGGGGCAAATATGCACATTATATTGGCAGCTAACGAGAACATTCATCACCAGCAATCTGCTCACCCCTTTTAGCCGATACGATAGAAACTAAACGATTTGTTACTTCTAATTACCCGTACTTAATTACACTACTTGCGTGTTAATAAAGTACGACCCCATTACCACTAAAGGTGAAACATGGGATTTAGAACATTAATATTCACTCTTACATAGTTCCACATTCAAGGTTCGTCTTGTGTAATCGTATGTCAGTTGTAACGTGGTGAAACTGCAACTGAACTGAATTATTCTATGCTAAATCTGATGCATGCATCTTAGTTTTCTTGTTTCGGCCAATTTGGCCGGTTACTTCATGTGAGTTTTTCATCTGACATGTGTGTCGGAATAATGATATGGAGGATTTATGTAAATGTTAGCCCAAACTACATTTCCAAGTAACGATGGTTTTGTTGTTTATTTTGAGGAATAATACCGCGTCAGATGAATTCAGCCCAAATATGTTAACAGTTGTCGTGTAAAACATTCGGCAGTAAGTTAGCGTTATTTAGTATTTGTGGATGTCCTTTAACATGGGGAAAATAGACTACTGCGCTTGAACGAGCATGTGAATTGTCGTTTTTAATGTATAGCAACTTTATAATCAATAACAGAGGCATTCTCTGTCAAATAAGGTCGCTCTATTTACGATACCAATTGGGGAACTTTGTAAATTAAATTACGCGTAAACTTAACCTGCTGCAAATAGAAAAGGTGTCGGAATCGGCGTACTCGCCCCATGGGCTAACTCGCCCAAATCGGCGCGTGCCAACTCGGAATAAAAGGCCAACTCGGAATAAAAGATGCATACGGGGTGTTATATGGCGTTTGGTCCGTTGTTTCTCAATGAATATTATTGAAATTTGGTGTATATGTCCGGGCTGGGACATGGAATACAACAACGTTTGAATTGTTTTTAAATTTACAAATTTGTTGATTTTATTCATTTTGTTTTCGTTCTGAAACACACTATAAAGTGTATATAATATAATAACGAACACGAGACATACATAATTTATGAACTGTTAACAAAAGATATCAAATTCAATACATGACAAAGATGACTCAGTGGAGTTTATAAAGTGACATAAAAACATTGAGGTAAGAATCTTTTTAAGGAATTCAACTTTATTTAATGATAATAAACACATGAATTAAAATAACAAACATGAGACATACATGATTTATAAACTGTTAACAACAGATATCAAACTCAATACATGACAAAGATGACTCAGTGAAGTTTATAAAGTGAACATAAAAATATTAAGGTAAAAATCTTTTTAAGCATTACTAAACCGTTTAGCACAGTCCACTTCACTCATCCGATCATCACTAAACTTAATATTTATCTTGATATTGATCTATCAGATGAGAGCTATCAAATATTTTTTAAATTTTATAGGAAAAAATGGTCGCCAGCGGCCATATTGCATTTACGTTATATGTTATCGCGTCATGTCGATATCTAGTATTACTTAGAAATTTCACCTTTCCAGATTCATAATTGCTCCATTGACTGTAACAAGATGGAATTATTCCCCTCTTCGGATAGAGTGTCACTGAAACTTTATTTTGTCAGACTGTCTGTATAGTCACTGATTATATATGGCAATAATCTGTAATAAGATGTAGCACTATTTTATTTTATATTTACATGCAGTGCTGTTTTTATACAACAATTCTAATCCCCCCTAGATCATCATGTGATCGACCATACATCGCGCGAGGAACTGGTTGAATTAAGGGGGGGGGGGTTTATGGATAACTTCTGTCCTCAAGCTAGATTATACTTATGACATTTAATGGCATGTTTCTAACATGGAGGGTTAGATATGCGTGAGACACCACCACTCTTCAATTCACACCAAGTTATCAGCTGTCATATTCGGATATTAGAACCCATAGCCATGATATATGGTTTATTTTGTGTATACTAGTAATATTGTTATTTTCAGTACCTTTATATACCAGTACTGTGTATAACAATGCATATACATTAATCCATGTATACATGTATATTGATTCAACGGATTCAGTGGTTTTGTCCATCAGTCTATCAAATTTGCGGGGAAAACATGGCCACAAGCAGTACACCCTGTTAAATTTCGAATTTGAATCAATTGGCGCACCCTGCAGCCAGCTTTTATTGGAGAACTTTTTCTCATGTGGATAGTTTGGGTCACCGCTAGATGTGAGCCATGTTTTGTTCTCAAGCTGTCCTTGTGAAGACATCACTGCCAGCGATGATCTTGAATTTTACTATTTTTATGGCTAAATAATTTGGTTGATCCTACAGACGACACCCCTTGTCCGATCGTCACCAGATTCCACAACGATCTTCTGGATAACCAGGGGGAGAGTAATCTAATTTTCCCGAATTTCGTTAAAAAACATTACCACAGGCAGCAATTTGGTATCTTACTGTTTGATCCTCTTTTGCGTGACTGAATTGTTTAGCAACTGTACAGTCATATCCCTCATCTGATAGTCACCACACTTTACATTGATCTTCGGGCTGACAACTAGATGGGAGCTATCGAATGCTTTGAATTTTTTTGGAAAACATTGTCGCCAGCAGTCATCTTCTATTTTGGTTTTTATATACATGTATATCTCTTCATTCGGATAGCCAGTATTACGTAGGTACTTCAACTTTCCGCATTCCTGTCATCATTTGAAATATAAAAATTTACCTGATACCATGCACCCTTCAAAATTTGTTTCGTCGTATCTATTTTAATGACCCGTATGGTAATATTGATACAGATATATTTGTCAAACATTTCTTTGTACAATATACAGGTATTTAGTTTGTAACTAAATCTAGAAATATATAATAGTAGCTGGTGGACCCTACTTCGTCCGGGATGTTCCCCTCTGATTTTCGGAGAATTGCGCGATTTAACCTTGAATTGACCATTTTAAAGGTGAACGTCATGTCGGGTCACGATTTGACCCGCCCAAAACACTCCCCGGACAAAAGTCACGACAAAAGTACCCGTCGAAATCCGCCCGGCTTTACCCTATTTGACCTTGAATTGACAATTTTGAATGTCAAGATCAGGTCAGGGTCATAATTTGACCCACCCGAAACACTCCTGGGACAAAAGTAACAGTAGGTATTATATTTCGTTGAAATACTTCGTTTTACCAGATTTGACCTTGAATAGATCTATTTGAATGTCAAAGTCAGGTCGGGATCAAGATTTGACCCGTCCAAATAGTCCAGAAATATGCCTACATCAGCACGTTCGAGAACATGGTCCCACGTGAAATTGGACCCGTCAATATTGCTCCCGGGATCGAAGTAGTCCTACACACAAATGTTTAGTCGGATCGGTCAAGGTCCAGAAACATGCCTATGAGCGAGGTCAAGTTGACACGTTAAATACCAAATCCGAGTCGGATCAGTCGAGTAGTGTTAGAGTCTATAACACATACACACATGCATTCATGCATACACACATACATACAGACAGGTGTTCCAAAATGTATAATCGATAGCTACAACAATTCTATGGTAGATAGTTCACGGCCGACCTGATGCATGCATCTTAGTTTTCTTGTTATAGTATTGTGTATAATAACTCGCACAATCGTAGGTCTTCTGCACTGTCAATTTGCATTTGCTTACTCGTGATGTTGAACATCGTCACGTGGAACGCCACTGGGGCGATGGGTAGCAGTTGCTATATGTCAGATATACTTGCAAATCAGGAGGTGGACATTTTTGGTATCAGCGAGCATTGGCTCCACAATCACAATGTGCACATACTTGATACTGTTAGCAACAATTACCGTTACCACGCAGTTTGTGATTTCTCACAGAGACTACCCATGCAGATGGGGTGTGACAAGGGCGGTGTAGCGATTTTCTGGCACAGAAGGCTGGATAATGCTGTCTCAACACTTGACCTAAATGACGATAGACTGTGTGGTATCCAATTCCAGTTAGATAACTCGCAGTACATTTATATTATACAGGTCTATCTGCCCTCAACGAACTACACAGTCGCATTTTATCGTGATTACTTAAATAAGCTGGACATTACGATTGATTATTACTCATCTATGGGTACCGTCATTGTTATGGGTGATTTTAACGGCAATATCCAGAAAGCTGATGCCAGAAATCGCAGTTTCAAGAAACTTATCGCACGCAGGAATCTCGTTTCTGTGAATCAATCTGATCCGGTCACACGTTTGATTCCACCGCAAGCGATTCAGGCACCACGATCATATACTTATACACAAATCAAATCTACACTGTGTAAACGAAATAAGAGTCATCGTTGACTCTGCCACTGATTACTCCAACCACCGTCCTATCAAAATGCTCATCGAGCTAGGTAATCACTGCACTCGTCCAAATCCCGAGCGCTGCTCTGTCAACTGGAAGAAGTTTTTATCTTCAGACTCTTCAATAGCGAGTTATCAAAATTGTGTCGATGAACTTCTACCCAATAGTCCCATTACGGACTCTGCTAGCCTTGACGAATATTACTCAGGTATTATCGAAGCTATTAATTCTGCGTCGTCAATCTTCATTCCAAAAAAATCGTACAAATCCCACATTAAACCATACTGGAATGAAAAACTGAAGGAACTTCATAGTCAAATGCGTAACTTCAAACGTATATGGAACAGTGAAGGTCGCCCAAGAGGTCGGGCTCATCTTTCATATGTATACTATAAAGCAGCGAAGTGTGCGTTCCGCAGGGAACTACGACATAGCAACTTGAAATTCTTATCGAGCCAAAACGACCATGTTGACAATGCTGCGGAAATCAACCAAGAGCACTTTTTCGGTTATTTAATCAAAACAAATATAGAACTAGGGCAACTAATAATAACCTTTTCGAGGTTGACAATGTTACGCTCCGTAATCCTGAAGAAATCACAACTGCGTGGGCTGATTATTATGAACGATTGTATTGCCAACTTGAGTCGGACGCATTCGATCATCATCATTATGATTATGTCAATAGTTCAGTTGAAGACATTGCATCTAGCATACACACACATGATGTCTCTACCCCACTAGATAAACAGATGCTATATCCTATTTCTATTCAGGAGCTGAATGAAATTCTCAAGTCAATGGATATGGGAAAGCTCCTGGTCCGGACATGATCTGTTACGAGCACATTGTGCATGGAGGCGAGTCGTTAAAAGAACGGTTAGCGTTCGTCTTGAGCAAAATGGTAGAGTTACAACATATACCTGCTATGGCAAAATCTGGCCTGGTAGTTTCTCTGTATAAGGGTGGTGATAAGCCAAAAACTAAATTCGATAGCTACAGGGCAATTACTCTTCTACCAGTGCTGTATAAGACAATAGAAAAAATAATGTTGTTTCGCATGGAACGCAACACGCCAAATCTAATTAAAGTTCATCCCCTTCAAAACGGTTTTCAGAAAAATGTCAGTTGTCTTATGTCGTCATATGTATTGCACGAAAGCGTGAACTTCACAAAAGAACAACAGTCTAAACTATTCGCATGCTTCTTGGATGTACATAAGGCATTTGACACAGTATGGATCAATGGCTTATTGTTGAAGCTACACCTTCGTGGATTCCAAGGCAAAATTTGGCTCCTCCTAAGAGAGTTTCTGAGTAATATTTCGTGTGTAGTCAAACATACACACATTCTGTCTAAATCAATTTCAATAAAACAAGGAGCAAGGCAAGGGGACATTTTATCCCCTTTGTTCTATATGATGTACATAGATGATCTCTTGTATGAACTTGAAGCTTCAAACTTTGGATTTCGACTTTTATCCTCCAACTGCTCGTCTCCAACACAAGCTGATGATATGACACTGTTGTCCCTCTCAAGTTACGGCTTACAACGTTTATGCGATATATGCACATCGTATAGTCAAAAGTGGCGCTTCATGTATAATCCTAACAAATGTAAGGTCACCGTTTTTAACGAAACGTCTCGCCAAAGCTGCAGCACAAGTAGACGATGGACTGTCGCTGGAAGTACCGTGTCCGAAACAGACAAAATCACTCATTTGGGCATACAAGTAAACAAGTACAGCTTTGTCAAAAAAAATTTGAAGTCATTGTAGACAAAATCAGGTCAACTTTTTTCCTCTTAAGAAATGCTGGACTTTATGCCGGAGGGATCACTCCGTCGAGTTGTGCCATCATATACAAAACGATGGTGCTGCCAAAAGGATTATATGGTTCAGAATTTCTGTGTGGCATGTCTGTGTCGGACACTACCTCGCTCGAGAAAATCCATCGATTTTGCTTGAAACGCATTCAAGGGCTGCCTGTAAGGGCGAGAACCGATATTGCCCTAGGTCTCATGGGCTGTGGTCCTATTTCATCTTTTATAGATGCACGAAAACTCAGTTTGTTTGGTAGCCTTTGTCGAATATCGCCTTCCAAGGTATGCAAGGAAATTTTTGTATCAAGACTTCACATGCACCTTTCTCGGCAATATACTAATCCTCAGTCATACTTTGCTGACATTGAACGCATTCTTATTTCTCATAACTTGAACCAATATCTTCAGCAATTCGCAATAGTCGGCACGTGTCCAATCCGCCCGGAGTGGAACCGACTGATCAAAACGGAAGTCAACAGTTAGCGCGATATCGCCGACTGGACGCAAAATGTTCAAAACGACCCAACACTAGCATGCTTCTATCAAATCCAAAGTCACTTACAGATGTCCATACTTTGGCGTTGCTGTCGGCAATATCCAGAGCGGAAGAGAGAATTTTTCACCGTTGCCCAACTTATTGCGACCACTGCTACCAAACACCAAGGTACTTGTGCGTTATGTCACTTGGAATATGACGACGTGGTAATACACGTTATGATTTATTGCACTCACCATATATTGTGCTCTCGTCGTAATGACATGTGGTACCAATTGATTGACACATTTGGATTGCTGTTCTATCTTTGGGTGGACGAGCTTGACGATGATGAACTTGTTATGATTCACCTTACAAAACTTCCCTCTGGAATATTTTCTTTCATTGATGACCCTATGTTGTTCGTATCATTTATAGTTCACCATACCCACATATTATGGTTATCACACAGGATGCTGTCAAGTCTTCATTCTGAGTAATCACCAAACGTTTTAACGAAAATCCACAATGGCATATCAGGAGCCAGTCTGATTGGAGTTTGGGTATGTTTTTAAGCAGACTGCACTCACCCATGCGGATATGATGTTACCGGTGGGAATGTAACAATATACGAAGTACATTCGCTCATGTGTGCACCTTTATACTCCTTGTAATTAAGCTTTGTCATACATCAATTGTATATGAGCAGTTATCGACACAATACTAACGTTTAAATAACATTCCAAGTATAACTGTTTGCCGCCAGTAAATTAGAAAATGCGAGTCTAAGCATTTATCCTGTGTACCTTTCGGATTTTATCCGCATAATGTAAATATGCTTAGACTGAAAGTTATGTTTGCGTGGCTGTGTTTGTCTGCATGCCTGCATATTATGTCCGAGTGTCGGTATGTCCGATTGTATGTCTGAATGTATATCTGCCTGTGGGTAAGGTTACTCTCTAGTTTGACCCATCTTGTATACCATGTCTTGGTGGCACTTGTGTCATTCTGTGTACATACTATCATTTGTTAAATGTCATGTTGACCAAAATGTTTGGCTACCTTTGATACTGTATTATGTATATGGGTCAATATATCAAAACTGTACAATTTGATGTTACGCGTATTGGCCCCATACTAACAAAATTGCATTGCATAAGAGGACCCTAATTAATATTTTTTTCAGACAACAGGGTAGCTAGAGTGATATTTAGGTTTAAAAATGTACAAAATTCTTAGTTTTTGGATTTTTGTAGACCCAACATTAAACTAGGTCCTCGATTTTATCTATGTTACTTTTCTACATTTGTTACTAAAACATCATTTTTTTTCATCAAAAGTTCAGCTAAATGTCTTATTTTATTATTACATCAAGTCCCTAACATGTAAACATGATTAGTCCAGGAGATATTGGTCAACCTCTGCACCCCCCCCCCAGGACTCAACTTCACCCCACTAATTTTCTTTCTTAATGTCTCCTCTAATTTTTTTCACTTGTTAACAAGAAAAAAAAGTGGCCGCAGAGACTCCAGACAAGATGGCGTCCATCATGGCGTCCATTTTGTTTATATGCACCAGATCTCTTTGATCGCCGTTATACTAAAGATGATATCACATGCGGTCTTGCTTTCCGCTCGATTCGTTATGGTAATATACAACCCTTACAAATTAGCCAAAAATCCGCCACCAGAATCCAATATGGCGGCCAAGATGGCCGCCGAAATGTGAAAATATGCTATTTTTCTGACATTTCACCACCCTTTCGTTTGTCTCTGTGGGAAAATATTGGCATTTTGGCATGATGTTATACATTTATCGTATAGAAGAGTCATTGGTGAACACATGGGGACCATAATATACATTCATTGTGGGATATTTTTGTCCGATATCACGTTTTCCCAAATGCCGGTATAATAGGTTAAAGCAGAATCGACGTTAATAAAGCGATGTAATGTTTCGAATCAATGAATGTTACTGCTATCATAACAACACCCATACATATATATATGCAGGAGATACTCGGGCTAGGATTCCTCTTATACCTGAGTTGAGGAATATTCACCCAAATCCAAGATGGCGGCCAAAATGGCCACCAGAAATAGAAAAATGCCGAAAATCACTGATTTTAACATCATTGAGCATTATTGTCATGACAACTCCACACCTGCTTACTATTATAAGTTGGGAACATTTAGGCGAAGAACTTTCCTTGTACCATATCCAAATAAAAGTCCCCCAAATTCAAAATGGCGCCCACAATGGCGGACAGATTTTGAAAAATCACCGAAATTCCCTCATATTCACATTATTGGGCATTATTGTCGAGACAACTCCACCCATGCTTACAATTGAATTGGAATACTGAGGTGAAGTAATTACCTTCCATCTCATGCAAGAAATGGTCTTCCAAATCGATGATGGCGGCCAAAATGGCGACCGAAATTTGAAAACACGTCTACATTTCTTTACTTTCTTACGATGGGCGTTATTGTTTCGCGATTTCTACCCACCATTACATGTTGATATGGAATATTGATATTAAGTATTCATTAGGGTTTGGCAATTGATACTCACAGTCAAGATGGCGGCCAAACTGGCTGCCAGAAATTGAAAAGAAGTCGATATTATCACATACTAATTTCAACTTTTTGTCATAATATCGATCTGTATAGACGAAACGGTACATAATATAAGCCATCTATTAGTTCCAATATAAGTCGTAGCCTTTTGGAAGGATGAAAACCCACAATCGCGATGTGACATTTCAAAATCCATTCTTGACTATAACGGGCCCATACTGGTCGTAACCGTATATAGGTGCGCCGAATAGTCAATTTATGACTTCCAAGAATCAAAACAACAGTACCTGAGCTTATTCTGATTTGCCACATTCAGCATTATCTGGACCAGTTTCCATCTCTTCGTCAGATTAATCTATCTCGCTCACAACAACACAGTTTTCTACACTTCTTTGTAGAAGGGTCCCACTAATCGGAATGTTTCAAACAATATATATGCCGGTGTCCAGCTCACGTGTTTGTTTCGAAAGCTTTGAATTCTTATCCTTATTCTTGGCGAGTTTCATTCGTGGTATAGCTTATGGTATAATTCAGATGCTACCTATGGGGTATGGGCGTCATATTGTGCGATAAACTAGACAGGTATTCGGTCGATGCGTATACTAGCTTTCAGAAGGATCTATCTGCGTATTTTCAGCTTTGGTGAGCTAATGGGGATAACAACATGTACACCTGGTAATCTTTTCAAACAGCCACTTCTCAATATATGGTTCATCAATTCACATACTCATCTAGTGCACTGACGTACCCGGACAACTATGGCTTCGAATGTTGAAAGCCTGAGATTTGACGGATGCCTTTCTGCTAAGGCACATGAGACCATAGTACATACTATGCCCACACTTCTTGAACATGATCATAAGAACAATCTTGTTGGCGTCCAGCAATCGTCTCACCGAACAGATCCAAGCAGATGATAACAATACACACGGTGCTAGTTTGCGGGAATGTGTCATGATAGTGAATATGAAATTGGACCATGACTGCACCGCCACTTATTTTGATATGTTTTAGATTCAGACATGATCTCATGTGTGGCTTTGCTTTCCTTGTATGCTAAGATTGTATGTCCCCATCCGTTTGGAAGCCGTTCTTAATCAACTGGACCAGGCGTGTACCATTGGCTACTACTGTATAAGCCCAACCCAGACTGGGGTGTAGTCTTAAAGGCGATGCCTTTGATAGTTGGCTGATATGTCATACTCACGCTGGGTGGTGGTCGGTATGTTTCAAGAAAGTACAAATGCCATCAACACAAGGATTAAATGTTCAACGCGAAGAACATCCAGAGGAATGTTACGTTGATGAGCTCTGGCATTCAGTTCAACATACGTTGGGCACACCAAGTGATTTCTTAGTAACATCACCATTGCGACCATTGTCCTACATGAGACATTAACTACTATATTCTAAAGTTATATATATATATAAAGTTATATGATCATAAAGATCGCGTTCCCCAACGTCCACAGCCATTGCCATCGAGACTATAAATTGTGCTTTAAATACATAATGAAATAAATGCACCACAGTTCCTGACATTTTCTTGAATAATACAGCCCGCATACTGACACTTACCCTGCGAGAGGATAACAAAAACGCATACCTTCATGCCATAAAGACATTATCCTTTAGTCCATCCGACTGTTTTGGGGGAGGCTAGCAAATAGTATTATCCAGACAAAATTGTTCGTCTGGTCAAGTTGAATCAGAACGGCTTCGAAACGGATGTGGAAATACAATCTTACCACACCAAAAAAAAAGGCACCCATTACATTCTATATCGTAACCATGCACCAGGTATAGGGGTGGTGTATACCGTTGCCCATTTCAGTCCCACTATCATGGCGCATGTCCACAAACTAGCACCGCGAGTATTGTTCTTGTCTGCTGGGAAACAACTGCTGGACGTCACACAGTTTGCTTCGGATCATGGTCAAGAAGTGTGGGTAGTCGGTACATTATGGTCTTCTCCTTACCAGATAGACATCTGTCCAAGGGAATTTGACAGCTAGCAACCCTAGAAACACTGTCAAAGATGTCCACTGAGTTTGAGTTCGCTGAGTTTGTGAGTTGACGAACCACCTATTGAGAAGTGACTAGCTGCTACCTGGTTCGCCAGTTGTACATGGCGTTATCCCCATGGGGTATGAGACACATACATAGAGATGACCTTCTGTAAGCTTGTATACTCATCGACCATATACCTTCCTAGTTCAAGATGACGCACAAATCCAATATTTAGCAAATATTTAAAATCGTAAGCTAGACACCGGAAAATGAGCTGTTTGAAACGTTATGATTAGAGGGACCCTTCTCCCAGGAAGTGGTGAATACTTTGTCGGTGTGAGCGACCTAGATTTATCAGACAAAGAAATGGAAGCTGGTCCAGATAATTATGGACGTGACGTGGCAAATCAGAATCTGTTATCAGGTACTTGTTCTGATATGACTATTCGGCGCACCTACGGTTACGGCCATTATCGGCGCTGAGTGGAGAATGGATTTCGAAATGCCACATCGCGATATTAATTGTGGGTTTTCATCTTTTCAGAAGGATACGAGCTATGTCATGCGTTTTGATACGTTTAAGTTGAACTAATAGATGGTTTATGTACCGTTTCGTCCATACATACCGATATTATGACAAAAAGTTGAAATTAGCATGTGTTAATATCGACTTCTTTTCAATTTCTGGCCGCCAGTTTGGCCACCATTTTGACTGTGAGTATCAATTGCCAAACACTAATGAATACTTCATATCAATATTCCACATCAACATGCAATGGTGGGTAGAAATCGCGAAACAATAATGCCCATCGAAAGAAAGTAAAGGAATGCAGGCGTGTTTTCAAATTTCGGTCGCCAGTTTGGCAGCCATCTTCGATTTGGAAAACCATTTCTTGCATGAGATGTAAGGTAATTACTTCACCTCAGTATTTACAATTCAACTGTAAGCATGGGTGGAGTTGTCTCTACAATAATGCCCAATGATGTGAATATGAGGGAATTTCGGTGATTTTTCAAAATCTGTCCGCCATTGTGGGTGCCATTTTGAATTTGGGGGACTTTTATTTGGATGTGGTACAAGGAAAGTTCTTCGCCTAAGTGTTCCCAACTCACAATAGTAAGTAGGTGTGGATTTATCATGGCAATAATGCTCACTGATGTTAAAATCAGCGATTTTCGGCGATTTTTTATTTCTGGTGGCCATTTTGGCCGCCATCTTGGATTAGGGTGAATATTTCTCAACTCAGGCATAAGAGGAATCCTAGTTCGACTATCTGCTATACATATATATGCATGGGTGTTGGTATGATAGCAATAACATTCATTGATTCGAAACATTACATCGCTTTATTAACGTCGATTCTGCTTTAACCTATTATACCGGCATTTGGGAAAACGTGATATCGGACAAAAATATCCCACAATGAATGTATATTATGGTCCCCATGTGTTCACCAATGACTCTTCTATACGATAAATGTATAACATCATGCCAAAATGGCAATATTTTCCCACAGAGACAAACGAAAGGGTGGTGAAATGTCAGAAAAATAGCATATTTTCACATTTCAGCGGCCATCTTGGCCGCCATATTGGATTCTGGTGGCGGATTTTTGGCTAATTTGTAAGGGTTTTATATTAGCACAACGAATCGAGCGAAAAACAAGACCGCATGTGATATCATCTTTACTATAACGGCGAGCAAAGAGACCTGGTGCATATAAAAAAAATGGCCGCCATGATGGACGCCATCTTGTCTGGAGTCTCTGCGGCCATTTTTTTTTCTTGTTAACAAGTGAAAAAAATTAGAGGAGCCATTAAGAAAGAAAATTAGTGGGGTGAAGTTGAGTCCTGGGGGGGGGGGGTGCAAAGGTTGACCAATATCTCCTGGACTAGATGACTATACCAGAAAGAACTACTTAATTTCATAAAAACTTGAAAAAAATTACTGTTTTTCCTGTTACCGGTTTTTGTGTCATTCCTGTTACCGACACACCAAAGGGCATTATTTTTAGCTGTGAACTAGTCTACATGGAGAAACTGCCACTAGGGGGCAGGCCACCAGAAGGTCATTACAGCAGAAGTCAAAATGGTGGTTCTTTTGAAAACAAAAACGATTGCTGGAGGACAATAATCACTAAAAAAGATGAGTAGATCAATTGCATGCACTCCTGTTACTGTAGTATGATTCCTCCAACCATATAGACAAGGTTTAGAATATATTTTTTATATACTTGATTGAGTCTTTTTTACAAAACACAGGTATAAAAAATGAAATTACTAATATATTTTTTTTTAATGCCACCTATCTGTCACTCCTGTTACCGTCACTCCTGTTACCAGAAAAAAGTAACAGGAGTGACACATTAAACCAACATTGCCAACAATATGTTAATTAACTATTTCTTCTTGAGTGATAATTGGGCACTTAAAGGGGCACTAGGAATTTGTAACTCAATTTTTCAAATTATGATCAGAATACATATTTAGACAGTGACCCATTTACATACAGTTTAAATTTCACAGTTTATCAAGTTAATCAAGCTCAAATTTATTGCATCGTTTATTATCGGGTCCCATAATAACATTGAAAATTGCGATATTTGCTGCCACACTTTTAACTCGTTCAGGACGAGATTTTTTTTCCAAAAAAAATGTCCTCCATCAGTCCATGACGAGATTTTCCCCGAAAAGTAGCTATAAATACATGGCCTTAAGGTTCCCCGGCGTCATAATAAAATTAACTGTAGTCTTTCTATACATCAGAATGGTTAAAATGACTACTGTTCGTGGTCGTTTTCAAAATAAAACATTTGGTTTGTGTTAGCGGTTAAAACTTTGAAGAATTCAGCTGATTATTTGTTGATATGACTCATCGAAAATCAACAAACCGGGGGACTGATATATCCGTCCCCCATCCTGAGGGCGATTTTGCAGGGGTCGGATATATGACCCACAAGAATAATTGACCATCAACTGTCTGGATACACGACACTGTATGAACAATTTTGAACCAGGACCCGTTGCGATTTGATTTGACAATATTCATTCAAGCGGAACATGATAGTGAGTGCAGAAAATTAAACAGATCCTACAAATTAGGACCACATACTAGTACAGTGGAATTTCTTTCGAAATTTATAAAAGTGCATTGATACATATATATTTACAATGGAACTTCCGGTTTAACATCGTTCATCCACGCTAATTTGCTATTCCCAATGTAATTCATACTGTATTCTTACAGTATGAATTGCATAATCTTCTGAGTCATCAGACTCATTACTTATCTTCGCAAAAATACAATGAAATAACATAAATGTAAGAATACATGGCGTATGGCGCATAAATAAAAATATTATATCTCACGTGACTTTCTCCGACGTTGATTGGCGGCAGGGATGTGGCTAGAGGGGGGGGGGGGTGTGGGGGGGGGGTGTCTCACCCCCCAGCAGAGAGCTATATTTTCAATAGTTGGAAATTTCATACCTGCCACAACGAAATTTCACACCAACAATTGGTTGAAAATGTTCTTGTAGTTTGATTATAAAACAATTTATTGGGGGGAATTTATTATTTTCGACCAATATTTGCATTTGTTCCTATTTTTGGTCAAAATTTTTGACAGAAATGGACATCAGTTGGAAATTTTCCAACCTTAGGGGGGTGACAGGTTGGAAATTTCCAACACTTGGAAAGCTTGTGTCCTGGTCCCTCCCCTGTGGCCAGTCAAAAACTTCTAGTTAATTTAAGAAAACAATATTGTCATACAATTGGTCAACATTGTCATTGGAATTGTCATCAGTTGGAAATTTTCCAACCTAAGTGGGGGTGTAGGGTTTGAAATTTCCAACAGTAGGAAGGCTTGAGGCTAGTCTAGATGTTAGGATTTTGCGATTTTCTTGTTCAGATTTCAAAATTTTCGCACACCGGGCCGAACCATGGTCGGCCCGGTGTGTCACTGCCCCTCCACATGGCCAATACAAAACTGCTAATTAGTTTAGCAAAACAATATTTTACTACATTTGGTCAAACTTGTAGACATAAATGGTCATCAGTTGAAGAATTTTCCAACCTGAGGGGGAGCATGAGGTTTGAAATTTCCAACACTAGGAAAGCTTCAGTTGAGGCCAGTCTAGATGCTAGGATTTGCGATTTTCTTGTATATAGTTTTCAAAATTTTCTCACACCGGGCCAAACAACCATGGTCGGCCCGGTGTTTCCTGGTCTGTTGTCGGTAGCTGTGTGCATTTGTCTGGAATTAGATCACTAGTTGTTTTTTTTGGGGGCAATTTTCAGGTGAAAATATCTTAATGTTCTCATACTGGGAAAATAGAAGCATGGCTTATGAATATATAGGAAATTAGGCCTGAGCATGAGGTACAAGGGGGGGGGGGGGTGCAAATGGAATTATGGAAAAAGTTGTGTTGGTGTGATTCAGACTCAAGGGGGGGGGGGGTGCAGTTGGAAATTCCCAAGGTGGACACCCCCAGCGGAGACCCTCTAGCCACATCCCTGATTGGCGGAGCAGTGATACTCTATTCTGCATAGTAAGGCTACGCGGAAAATACATGTTTCAGCATCATTCACTACGCTTTTTCAGCGTGGTATACTATGCTATATAGTATGACAGGTTGACCAAATATCTGTGCTATTATCTATTAGATTTGGGAACCGGTCTAGAGTGTGGCGGGAAAATTAATTATGTGGCGGGAAAATTAATTATGATTAGGCATGCTCGCTGTGTCGGTGACCGATTACCCACGCAGGCATATATAGCTGCTATTCGCAATAGCAATCAAGCTGCTTAATAGGTTTTGCGACGAGAAGGAAATTGAATGCAACCTGGACACAATACAATGACGTCAGTTCAGCAATAAAATGTTTGATGGTATATAGATATTAGAACGTCAGTTTGTCTATAAATGTTCGATATACTATAATGATTAGAGCATATCTTGTCGTTGACTACGCGAATGTAGTTGCCAGTGGGAATGGTGTACACCCTTCCCACTGTCCACTACATTCGTGTAGTCAGCTCCAAGCCATGCTCTATTCATATAATATGAATGTTTGTTTTGTAAATATTAAAATGTATGAATGTGTGTTGGACTGTAAATTCTCTGAAAATCGCTTCTGCAATTCACACAAATTTAGGATCCAAAACGTATTCATACATGTTTAATATTCCCAATACAAACATTCATTTCTTAAATGGAGGCAGATGTCGCATTCTGATGTGCCAAATAAACAGTCACCACTACACAAATAATATCAGTCAATATTTTAGAATTAACTGGAAATCATTTAATCGGAAGCGATTCATTCACACACATTTACGATCCAAAACGCATTCATATACGTTTAATTGTGACGTCACGCATAATAACAGTCTTGTAAGAACGCTCGAAATTTTAACGACTAAAAGTGAAACAAATCGACGTCAAGAAGCACAACACATACAATACATTTGGCAAATGGATTTAGAAGTACTATGAAGTGGAACAGTTTGAAGTTTCCTAAAAAATGGTTCGTTTCCTGAGGACTTGTGAGTAACATCGCCTATTATCGTGTAAAATGGGACCAAAAAAACGATCAGAGACAGATTCCCGAGAAGCTATTTCAATAACTTCTGGTGGAAATTGCGGGACTTGTGATGAGGAAATTCGAGGAACAGACAATAACTTACACTGTGGTGACTGCAAAGCTATATACCACGCAAAGTGCCAAAATATAAGTAATTCGGACTTTAAAGTGATATTGAAAAAGACCACATGTATGCATAAAATGGTATTGCACAACTTGCAGAGAAAGCGATAAGCGAAGCGATCTGGATGATAGACTCAAAGCAATAGAACAAAAGCTAGAACGCGGTCTCGGCAACAATCGAAATGACGAGAAAATGAACGAATTACAAGAAAAATTGGACAAAGTTCTTTCACTGATGGAGAAACAACAATTAGACCGGCAACATATCTCAGATGAGATTACCGAGAAAGTTGAACATCGCATAGAGGATGTGCAAAAAACATTTCAACATCAAATACAATGTCTCGAGGATAAAATGAAAGAAAAATGTGGTATAAACGTACAAGAATCAATCGAGCAACAAATGACGGAACTGAGAATTGAAATGGAAGAACTAAATAAACGCAAGAGAAATATAATCATTTCAAACATCCCAGAGAGTTCTCATTCCGACGAAAAAGTGATCTACGAACAAGACAGAGAAAAGATTATATGCATACTGTCAACCGTTCACAGTGACTATAAATCTACGGAAGTGGCAGAAAACTTTGTAAGACTAGGAAAACAGAAGGAAAATCAACCAAGACCAGTGAAATTAACAGTAAATTCAGAGGAAATGAGAGACACATTGATTTAAAAAGCTGTGGAGTTCAACCGAATTAGTGATGCGAATCCGAAAGATAAAAATTATTTCAACCGTGATCTGACCAAAAAGGAAAGTGAAAAACAAACATCTCTTCGCGACGAACTTAAACAAAAGAGAAGTGAAAACCCCCGAGAGCGTTTCGTTATTCGGAAAGACAAAGTGGTTAAATTCTCAAAAAATGGAACATCATCGAAATGACTTTCATCTCTGGACAACGGTAAGAAGAATATACATAAATTGGCAAACTGGAACACTAAACCAGTTTGTTTATACACAAATGCTGATAATTTGGTCAATAAAAGGGACGAACTGGATATTGTTATCGATGATGTTGAACCTAGTATTATATGTGTCACCGAAGTTTATCCAAAAAACTCAAAAACAACAATAAATCCAAGCGAGATGCAAATAAAAGGCTATGACATGTTTATCGGAAAAAATCCAAGAAGAGGCGTTATTATGCACATTCACGCTTCTTTATCGGCACAATCAAGTGAAGCATTAAATGTATCTGAATTCCAAGAAACTGTGTGGTGTGAGTGGCGAGTAGGACAGGATACTGTATTAGTTGGATGCATATACAGGAGCACTAGTTCGGAGAGAGAAAATGACAAAGAAATGGCGACACTGTTCAAGAAAATAAAGAAGAAAAACCCTAGAAATTTGCTAATTGTCGGAGACTTCAATGAGCCGGAAATTGATTGGAGCACTGGACATTCTCCAGGTGATAGCGGTCGAAAACTTCTGGAATGTTTACGAAAGGGTTTCCAAGTACAACTAGTAACTAAGCCAACGCGACACAGGCAAGGGCAAAAATCTAATTTACTCGACCTTTGCATAACCAACAATGAAGATATCGTTAAGGAGATAATTCACCGCAACCCACTTGGACATAGCGACCACGATACGCTAGAATTAAAATTGGACCCATGTATATTCGAAGCCGAGAAATCACCACAGACGAATCGTTACTTGTTTAACAAAGGGAACTACGATGCTATTCGACGGTCAATTCAATATGAACCATGGGATATTCTTACTACTATGGATGTATGCACTGGCTGGGAAAAACTTTATAAAAACTAGGGGGACTTATGGAGGAACATATACCAAAATCCACCCGACAAAATATAAAGAAACAGAAAAACAAGTGGTCAACAAAAGATGTGCTTAGTGCAATCAGACAAAAAAGGCAAGATTACAAGAGATACAGGAATGCGAGGGGTGAACAGACTTACAACCAGTACAAACTTTCTAGAGAGAATTCAAACAGGATGATAAAAGAAGCGAAGCTGAACTATGAGCGGAAACTGTCTCGTGAGTGTAAAAAAAATCCGAAATCGTTCTGGGGATATGTCAGCAGCAAAACAGGAACCAATCACGGAATAGCGGACCTTCAAAACAAAAAGAAAAACACGATGGCACGAAAAGACAAAGAAAAGGCGGATATATTAAATGATTTCTTCTCCAGCGTGTTCACTAAAGAGAATCTGACAAACATTCCAATTTTGGACGACAAAACAAACGGAAAACACATTGTAGATATACAAGTTACATCGGCAGCTGTAGAAAAGAAACTGAGAAACCTGAACCCATTCAAAAGTTATGGCCCGGACGGTATATCACCTCGGATCTTGAAAGAAACTGCAGCAGAGATCAGTAAACCGCTCTGCGTTTTATTCAATAAATCATTCGAAGAAGGAAAACTACCAGAGATTTGGAAAAAGGCAACAGTTTCCTGTATATATAAGAAAGGTTCAAAATCCGACCCAAGTAACTATCGACCCGTGAGTCTCACTTGTATATTATGTAAGATCATGGAATCGTTTGTCAGTGACGCTATCGCCGCACACATGGAGCAGTATTCCTTATTCACTGAGTGTCAACACGGCTTCAGGAGTAAACGTTCATGTAAAACACAACTGTTGGAATATCTGTCACACGTTACATCAGAACTCGACAGAGGCGAACCGGTAGATGTGATATACCTAGACTTCCAAAAGGCGTTTGATACTGTGCCACACGAGAGGTTGATTCACAAACTGAGAGCATATGGAATACAAGGCAGTCTGATAACATGGATTCAAGACTTTCTAAGTAATAGAATACAGCGTGTTAAAGTAAACAGTGAGTGTTCAGAATGGATGAGTGTTACGAGCGGAGTTCCACAGGGTTTAATATTGGGTCCTATTCTATTCATAATATTCATCAATGACTTACCAGATAGTGTTAAAGGGATATGCCATATATTTGCTGACGACACTAAAATGGTAGGCAACCCTAATACAAGTAACATCCAAAACAATATTGATGATGTGTGCCAATGGTCAACAAATTGGCAACTTAAATTCAATTCCTCAAAAATTCACGTGCTGCACTTTGGATTCAACAACCCTCGGCATCAATACAACATGACCGATTCGACAGAAAGACCACCAATTCTAGTGAGCGAGTATGAAAAAGATCTGGGAGTGACTATTGATACGCAACTAAAGTTTGATTGTCAAATTAACAGTGTGTGTAGTCGCGCATATAGAACTCTGGGCATAATCAGGAGAACTTTCGTCAGTTTAGAACCAGATACATTTAGCTACTTGTACAGGTCTATGGTGAGACCAATACTGGAATATTGTAATACGGCTTGGAACCCTCATCACAAGAACAGAAGCATAACCATTGAACGGGTGCAGAGGCGAGCAACAAAAATGGTGCCGAAATTTCGAAAATTAAGTTATAGAGACAGAATGATAAACCTCGGTTTGATGTCTTTGAAATATCGCCGATTCAGAGGTGATATGATAGAGACATACAAATACCAGAATGAGTTATACAACGTGGACGAGAGTAAACTGTTCAAGCGAGCAGAGTACACCCGAACAAGAGGTAACACTATGAAATTGGCATATTCGAGATCATCGAAGGATATCGGGATGTTCTTCTTCTGCAACCGAATTGTTTCCAGCTGGAATGCCTGCCTGATTATATTGTACAATCACAAACACTAGCAGAATTCAAAACTCTATTGGACAATCACTTCCGCCCAATACGGTACGAATATGATACAGAAGGGATGGATTACCATGCAGTAAAATACTTTTGATATAATCCAGAACTAAGAGTCATTCGACTCGTTCTGTGTATCTTGATGTTATGTTATGTTATGTTAATAATCACAAAACAAACATTCATGAATCCAAATTTTAAGGAATAATTAACAGTATTAGGAACTAAGATCGAGAAATAACGTCAACTGCATATCCGATTATGATACATTGTGTCGCATGACATTTGATGTTATTTATCGATATTAGTTCAAACTAAAAAAAACTGTTATTCCTTATAATAACATCCTGTCAAAAACATGCAAGGCCACCAGCAGCCATCTTGGAGTTTGGTTTTTGCATCATTAGATCCATGCTACATGCTACACCCCTTTCCAAACTACATTTGAACCTTCTGAATGATCTCTAGATAGGACCGGAGCTATTAAATAAAAACATTTTAGAAGGAAAACATGGCTTTTCGTTCTTTGCATCACTTCCATACACGACATACACATCACTAATCCAATCAGCAAGCTCGCATAAAGCTTTAGAAAAAAGCTAATGATCTGTAGGAAATCAATTTAAAATCATGGCTGCCATTGGCCATCTGTGTCTCTTTGCATTGCTAAATCTATTTGCATGCCATTGTTGACATTAATTAATAAATTCAATATCTTTTAACAGATAAGATGCCACTCTCAGCTACTGAAAAACAGCGTCGCTATAGGGAGAAACGTGATGCGGATCCAGAGAGGAGACAACAGTATCTGCAAAAGGAAAAAGAAAAGTACTCAGATGATAAACTTAATGGGAAGAAAAACCTTGTATCAAAACAGGATAGTCGAACTCAACGTAGAACGAAACGAGAATGGAAGAAGAGACAGATAAAATGTCGCGCCAGAAAGAGAGCAGCTACAGCTGCTGCATCATTTACGCCACCAGCCACTCCCCAGGACAATAACCCACAACGCAGGAGAGGGCGTAGAACCATAAAGAAAGACAGAGCAGCATGTTACCGCAGAATAAAGAAACTTGAAGATAATATAAAACGTAAGGACTCTGCTCTAGCTAGATATAAGATGCGCCTGTTGAGGTTGAAAACGCCTACAAATGACAAACCTTCATGTGCTGACACTCCAAGATCTAGAAAACTATTGAAGAATCTATCGGCCCCAACACCAGTTAGGAAAACACTCACATTCCACTACTCAGTTGTTGAGCAAATAAAGCAGAAATACAAGAGGACTAAAAGTAAAAAGGCTAAGATCACGGGTATAGATTTTGGAGAAATTGTCACGTGACTTCCGGTTAGCAACCGTGTGGAGATTGCAAAAAACGCGGAATTGGAAATGAAGCTTCGCGATAATAATGAAAGTAACTACTTCACAACTTACGAAGAATTCACATGTGATTTAAGTATATTAATTTCATTTAGACCAATTTCGTTGGTCAGCTTAATTAAAACGAAATATGAAGTCATGACGATAATCCAGACAAGATTTTACAATCCACGACACGTCAATTTGGCATGTCGTCTCCGCCGTGACCACTGAATGATGTTATATATATTTTTCTTAGCGCTATGTCGCCGAAAAAAGGCAAATTTGAGGCACATCATGTGTGGTTGCCCCACTATATACGTGTCACGTACGATTAATATTAGTACTATACTATATTGAAACGGTCTATTTTTCATTTGGAGGGGTTTCCATGTGGTAAAACTGGACCACAGCCATGCGAATATATAATACAAGAGCAAAATAACTCACATTCATTGAAGGGAATGTTCAGATAATAAGTTCAACAAACGACGTCTGTTGAACTTATATTATCTTAAAGGGGGACTGTACACTAAATCCAACCATTTGTGGTACCATCCCCTTTTATAATCAACCGAATATACGCAACAAATGAATGAATTTCAGCCATGGATTCTATGAACGATGCAAACGACATGATAATAATAATGAAAATGAATAAATGGCTGGAGTCATAAATTCATTTTCATTATAATTACCATGTTGTATTTATCATTTATAGAGCACATGGGTGTATTTTGCACTAATCCATTGTTCAAATTCATTCATTTGTTGTATACATTATGTTGAGTATAAAAGGAGATGGGCCCATATATGACAGGATTTAGTGTACAGTACCCCTTTATCATTTCCTAAGGGGACTACTCACCAATGGTTATTAAGTAACGAAAGGTTTAAACGTGTATTCAGGTATCCAGGCCCCATGGGTTTGGAAACCGGTCCGCTGATCGCCCCTTCGTGCACTGCCCTTACGCGGCGTGTATACAAGAGAAAAGTAGAACGATTTATCATCGCTCGGAAACTGATAAAATATAGCCCATGTCATCGACGTCGTCACGGATAGGTCGGCGAAGGATTCCTCTTTCAACTAATATCACAATTGCGCTTCAATTCCATTTCTACCCATAGCGCTTAAATAAATGTTTGAACAGAAACATACAAAACTGTAACTTCCTAGATTTTTCGAAGGTTGTTGATTCTGTGCTGAGAGTTGGGTTCTGGAGAAAACGTATCGTTTATGGTATCAATGGAACACTTTAAATGTTAGTCAGTCACCCTATAAACACCTCACACAGCAGGTGCGGCTGCGTGAACGATGAAGACTCGTGTTTCTTTCCTAGCCTTTCCTAGGACGGACGTGAGACTAACTTCGGATTCTATAAGGCATGCGATGATGTTTCGCGTAACTATGTGTTGTTTGCCATCGTAAGGAAATAGTCCCAGATAAATAAAGACTCTTTGACGTATTGAATAGCGTATTTTTAATGTAATGACTTTTCGAACTCTTCTTTAGTTAGAGTTTATTGGAAAACTTTCGGAAGCCGCAGTATTTTTGAGACTTAGCTTATGGAATGTAAACAGACGACAAACCGGAAGTCAAATGTCACCTACCACTATTTCCTGGCATGTAACGAACGTTGCATATCACAATTTATAGAATGGGATTATTGAATGAATTAGGGTAATATCATGTAATAACTCTACATTCCATAATACATATGTAATGTCTTATGTTGACGATAAGAATAAACTGAATTGATTGATGATAGCGCGGTCTTTCCTCCATTTTTTAAAACTGACTAATTCGCGATATCGAAATTACGATAAACGAAAACAAAAACAAAAACAAAACAGAACAAAAACAACAAAACCAGATATTCATATTCTAACATTCAATATTTCAGATGTATTCAACAATACTCGTCGCCGTCATTGCCTGCCTGGCATCATCACACATGGCCCTCGGCATGGACAGTCAATGGACAGACAACACGGATCAGATGACGCTCGTGCATGGTCAGGTACCCATGAGCCAACCTATGTCATTCGGTTGAGTCGCCAGCCAGCCTATGTCATTCGGTGGAGTCGCCAGCCAGCCTATGTCCTTCGGTGGAGCCGTCAACCAGCCTATGGTTATGGGTGGAGCCATCAGCCAGACCATGGTTATGGGTGGAGCCATCAGCCAGCCTATGCTTATGGTTGAAGCTGCTAGCCATCCTATGTTTATGAGTGGATCTTCCAGTCACCCCATGGTTATGGGTGGAGCCGTGCACCCAATCGGACCGGCTCAAGTAGGTATGTAAATCGAATTATATTATATACTGTAACAACCATATATTTCGCTATAATTTTAATTCGTTCATTTCATCGTTTGATTTCCTCCGATTAAAGGCACGGACGGCGTTCGTTGCAGAAATATTGATATGTGTTCAAATCGCCATCAACGGAAGGAATATTAATATATATATAGTTTTGTTCATATGCCAAACATAATCAGCGCGTAAATAGTATGTTGTCGTCAAAACGTACGATGGTGTGCGTAAACAAGAACCTTCTCGTGCTACAGAAGTTTTGCTTCTGTTTACATAACACAGCGCAATTCTATTGGTTAGTCACACACCAATGATATAACGCTCTTTATTACTTCCATATCAGGAAACCAGTAACAAGTAACAAATAACGCTCTATATGTTTACCATATCCGGATCTAAACAAAAGCCAGGTTCTGTAACGTTTTTTGCTTTTGTTTACATAACAAAGGAAAAAACATTTTACAATAACATCATACTCTTTATGCCATATTTATGATTGGTATAAGAACAAATTATGTCTATATTTTACTATTCTTTCTGTTTATGTCGGTTTTTGACGGAGCTGGATATTTTAACAGCATACCCACCGCCAACGCCGCCCGTATCTTTAATACCATATGTAATATATTTTTTGTATATAATATAGTGCCCGCTCGACGTGGTGGTTTACTCGGAGGAATGTGAGGGTCCGGAGGATCCAGCGACCTTCTGATGCTTCTCCTCCTCACGAACGGAGGTCTCGGAACATCGACGTCATCATCATCCGGCAACAGCATGTTGAGCACCATTCTCCTCCTCAGCTTGATGTCGTAAACACGAGAGCGCATGGCGTCTTGGAAGACATATGGAATTGAATTATATTATGTTCTTTCAACTGAATAAAGTTTATGAACCACACGAAGATTCATTCGCTTGTTATCAGCACTGATGAAACACCCCTGGTTATGTCGTCCTGCTGAATTGCTATGATGCTGTCGGATCGTGTCGACTTGCTAAGCTGATCGTATACTTCTATAGAAGTTAGAACAAAGCAATGCCGTTGAGAACAAGTACCGTTATTTTGTTTATTGATGTCATTATCGCTCTTTTTTGTTTAACTCAGAAAATCGAGGAAAAGCTACTATATATGCCGAAAATATTAAAACAAAATGTATATTGTGAAATATTTCAATAATTGCTGTGAATACTAAAACCAAACTGTAATTCCACCATTCGCCTACCCAGCTTATTGTCGTAAACACGAAATGGCATGGTTTCTTTAAAGGGGTACACTAAATCCGGCCATTTTTGGGACCATCTCCTTCTATACTCAACAGAATATATGCAACAAATGAATGAATATGTGCCATGGATGAGTGCAAAATACACTCTTTTACCATATGAACGATACAAACAACAACGTAATTATAACAAAAGTTAATTTATGACTCCGCTGCAGCCATAAATTCATTTTCATTATAATTACCATGTTGTTTGCATCCTTCATAGAGCACATGAGTGTATTTTGTACTATTCTATGGCTCAAATTCATTCATTTTGTTGCATATATTCTGTTGAGAAAAAAGAGATGGTCCCATAAATGGCCTGATATAGTGTAAAGTACCCCTTTAAAGACTCCTGTTCTTTATTTTGAAACATATAATTTTCCATAAATCAACCTTGGTCTGTGGTTAGTATGCCGCTGACCCCCGGCTAGGGCACCGTCCGTCCATCCAGCAGTCCGTCCATCCAGCCGTCCGTCCGCCGAACCGTCAATATCCGTCCGAACATATCACATGTAACTCTGGTGTTGATGATCGTTGTTCTTTGTCGTGTTAATAGAATACACGTTGGTGGAATGGATACTCACATACTACATGTTTCGACAATTAATGTGTACCAGAGCTACGACCCTTGTTTGACATGGAAATATGTGAATTTTGTGTCCGTCAGAACATCACCTTGTAACTTACTCGGGTGTTAATTGTCCGATTTCGTTGTTATTTGGCATGGACATAGCACAGGTTTGTGGAACGAATACCCACATACTACGGATTTCATCAATTTATTGCTACCAGAGTAACGGCCCTTGTTTGACTTGGAAATTTGTGATTTTTGGTGGGTTGATAGCACAGTTTAAGGCGAAAAGATATAATCACTTCTTCAGTTTAAAAAATACCAAAAAGTTTCCGTCCATACACATATTAGTATTGCCCACTCTATAAACTGAGCGTAGGGTGCATACATGTATGCCACGCTTGGCGTTACACGTGTTATATGATGGGTCGATGTTGGAAAGAGCTCCGGTAGCCGCCCTCCCTGCACTGCGCTTACACGCCGTCCATATATACGCGCATACATGTACTTAACGTTATTCTAGTATACAAGAGACAATGTGAACACGATAGCACCCCCCGATATACCATCGCTCGGAAACGGACAAAATGTATCCCATTTATCCGAGCAATGACCTCATCAACACAATATCAAACACAATCGACGCGCTTGCTTATTCTAGCCAATCAGTGCACTTATCTTCATAATCCAGGTCGGGATGCATTGAATATGTAGATAAGGTCACGAATGAGAATTCAAAAACATAAGAAATATTTTATTAATTACCCTCTAACTTCGTCGCCACAAAAACATTTTACTGACGATTACTCGGACTCATAGCGACAATATCATTATTCGGTGTTCAAAACATTTATTAAGGTGATGTGAAACACTCCGGTTGGGTGACCAAATAAGGATTAACTGTCATGTGGACTGTTTTTATGGAGATGTAACCGTGAGGTAAGTGGACATAACTTGTGTAAAACCCGAAGGGTTTTACATACAAGTTATTACCACTTACCTCACGGTTACATCTCCATAAAAATAGTCCACATGACAGTTAATCCTTATATTTATATACATTTAGCGAAAAAGCCACTTTTGTAAAAGTATTTAAATCGAAAAGTGTATCGTGACAAAAACCAGCCCAAAATACCCAATAGCACCCTTGGCAAAAGTTAATAGGAACAATTTCTCTTCATATTGAAACCCGATGATGTATTAAGTCAATCCTGCGCGAGTCCAAATGCGCCCAAAACATTACGCGTTCGTCTTTCCAAACCCAATGACGCATCGATGGTGTTATGAGCTTGGTGTTATGAGGCGTTGCGCATTCACTGAGAAATAACTGCAACTAGCCACGTGGGCGCCGACCAATCAGAATGCTGGATTTAGTGATGACAACACTTAGTATGTAAATATATAGAAATGAGAATAAACTTGCTCGAAGTAGTTATTTTTATTAATATTAATCCAAATTTACCATACACATAGTCTTATATATTTATTAAATGCAATGACTTTCGATAGCGAAATCATTTTCGTTAGTTTATCACCGATTGTTGCGTCCCGAATCGAGATGTAAATATTGAGCGTAGTTCAGACTGTGTTTTCTATGGAGTTGTATAGTAGATTTCTTTCGAGATTTTGGGCGATGTTAGTAGAATGCTACATTCCTCCAGGTGGCAATAGCGTCTGAGTACTAATTTATCAGTTTCACGCACCTGAACAAGTCAATAATATGTCTTTAAGAAATGGAATTGAGGGGAGTTTGTGGTATTAATTGAACGAAGAATCCTTCGCCGATCTATCCGTGACAACGTCGATGTCATTTCTCGGATAAATGGGCTAAATTGTGTCAGTTTCCGAGCAATGGTAAATCAGGGTAAGTGATATTGTTCTCCTGGTCCCTTGCATAAAACACATAACGTACAACAGGCGTGTATACAGTGTCGTCGTGTATGGAAAGGGCGGTGCCGGGGTCGATGTGAGTGAATGTTGCTGACGACACAATCTGGCACGAGGCCACAGTTTGTCGCAATGCCAAAATTGTCTATATTTTGTGCCCACCCCAGAATTGCGCGAACTATCGCCCGGGTTATAATCTGTTTTTATATGCCCCATGACGTCAAGGATGTCGCGAGGCGGGAAGTGTTTGTTTGTGTGTGAGCACGCGTGTGTGTGTGATGGTGTGTTGTGTGTGGGCGTGAGAGGGTGCGTGCGTGTGTGCGTGCGTGCACGTGTGTGTGCGTCTTCCCTCCACGCAATAATAATAATAAACTCCAAAACTACTTTTGGAAACCAACCACAAGCGACTAGAAGTATATATGGGTGTATTTTATTTATTATGACATAATTATTATTTTTTATTTGTTCGGCGAAATCAACTACTCCGCTGTTTACTTTTAATGTGATCCTCCCTGAGATACACAAACACGACGCTATGAGGAATGTGCGTCATGCGTAGTGATGTAGACACTTACGTCATGACGTCTGAGCGATTCATGTGTTTCCCATTTCATATAACACTAGCAAGCTACGTTTGATTGAAATGCAATTTTCCTCATATCTATTTGATATGACAACTTCCTATTTTAAATGAATGTGACATAAGAACTATTTTGCTAACTACGATATAGTTATACTATGGGTATAAACGTTTAACACATGAAATTACATTTGAACACTCACACCCACAGTAGAAATTTATACCCACAGTAGGATGCTGTATACCCACAGTAGTTTACAAAATAGGTGATATACCCAGCTGATATACCCACAATAATACGACCTTATACGCTAGCGTAATTAACGAACCACAGCTAAAACACACGCATAAGCTAGGATATATATCTGTGTTTTTTAATCCTATAAAATAACTTCATAGATGCGTATTCCCATCAAATAATATTAACTTAGGCTTTATACCGTGGTGTGATTATGATATATTACACTCCAGACATGCACAAGGGTTCATCGACAGAGTGGGTTCTATAGTTCAAGGCATGTGAGAAATCAGAGATTCACAATGCAAACACACTACGAGCTCACCGACTCAGACTTAAAACCTAAATAAAAATCTGTTAAAAGTCATTCCTATTGAACAAATTATTATAGAACATAAACTAGCAACATCAAACTGAAAGTATTAATAAGTCAAGACTGTTGGTTATTGTCTAGAGGGGAGTATATTTTACTGAAATTAACCATAATATTATTGACGCTGTGTGCGCAATCCGATTGAGATGTGTACTGTACGAAGAACTTGAAGCTTGTCAATTTCATCATGTTGATTTCATTCATAAAAATGTCATCATGTCGATTTCAGCGAAACTCGACGAGCAACGTCATCATGTAGCTTTCACCATTGACCGAATTTGCGATAACCTGAATGTATCTTCTGCTTTGTTCATAAGTATGTGTTTCTTGTCGATTCGTGAAAATAGAAGGATATCTCAGGATTATCAGATTCACGTATGTACTATGTAATATTAGAATAATTTAAACGCGATATAATAACGTTTGCTTGCATCACGAATTTCGATTTCGATTCCAGCATTGTCTCCAGCCCAGCCAGAGTGATTGAGATTTTCCCATTGCACGGGACATTTATATTTTAGGCCACTCCATTGCAAATATTTAACTGTCCATAATATGTTATAATTATATTCTCAATAAAATGTAAACCGCGGCTACGAATGAACTTCACTGTGCATAATTCCGACAGTAACTCCCCTACCCCCTCCCAACGGGTAGTTAAACTGTTATATTTACATACTAAGTATTGGCATCACTAAATCCAGCATTCCTATTGGTCGGCGCTCAGCGCCGCCCACGTGGCTAGTTGCAATTATTTCTCGGTGAATGCGCAACAGCTCATAGCTCCAAGCTCACAACAACATCGAAACGTCATTTGGGTTTGGAAAGACGAACACGTAATGTTTTGGGTGCATTTGGATTCGCGCAGGATTGACTTAATAAATCATCGGGTTTCAATTGTTCCTGTTAACTTTTGCCAAGGGTGCTATCGGATATTTTGGGCTGGTTTTGTCACGATACACTTTTAGATTTAAATACATTTACAAAAGTGGCTTTTTCGCTAAATCTATATAAATATAAGGATTAACTGTCATGTGGACTGTTTTTATGGAGATGTAACCGTGAGGTAAGTGGTTATAACTTGTATGTAAAACCCTTCGGGTTTTACACAAGTTATGACCACTTACCTCACGGTTACATCTCCATAAAAACAGTCCACATGACAGTTAATCCTTATGTAACAAAGAAACTGTCTGTGCAAAGCAGATATTGGTTGAGACAGAACTGAGCTAGATGCGTGTTCAAATAATAAAAGCACCCTAGGGGAAATGTTTGTTAATTTAAAACACGTATAATTAGCATAACAATACAGGTGATATAAATATATCAATAGCAAATAATAAAATTAATTTATCAAGGTTTCACACAGCTCTGGGTAAACCAGATTCGAATAGCTACGCAATACTTGGTCTGGATAAAATGCCTGTGTCTCCTATTACCAAATAGTTCTGTGTCGATATAAACAAGAAAACCAATGTCAGAAATGGTAACGCGCTCAAGATCATATATTATATACCCATGATTGTAATTATAGAATATAAAATAATTATATTGGTTTCGCGAATGACCAACTCAGAATTCCGTTAAAATAACAATAACAACCAACGAACAATAACAATAACAATTAACGAACCAGCGGCCGACTCGGCCGTCTCCGACCACAGCTCCAAGCCCACAGTGGCGGCCGTTGGTATTGACAAGTATTTGATGGGGGTTTGTGCAGCGTCTTCTCGTGAAAATAAGCTCATATTGAACACATTAAAAAAAAAAAAAAAAAACCCATATCGGCATTATAATTGAATCTAAATTACGCTCTATATGAAACTAAATGTATGCTTTTTATAATGTGTTTTCACTGTGGCCCGCGCCAAACTCGGAATAACTGGTATAAGTCCACTTTGGGCTTATTTCAGAATCAATAAGTCCAATATGATCCTATGTAGGTCCAATATGAACCTATTTGCAGGAGGACACGTTGTTTTATGAGACCCTTTATCATTTCACGAAGTTGACAGTTGGATACTCTGCATCATGGTATTATACTAAAGAGCATTCAATAATGCCATACGATTACCGTGATACACAGATCCAAAGACGGCATGGATATGGCTTCCATCCTGGGGATCATAACTCTGCAGAAGATGATTAAACAAAGCTCTTTTAACAATCAATAAGATGATCAAAATCCTGTCAATTGGATACTACTCATAACGTTATAGTATAGACAGCTTTAAGAATGAATTTAAAAGCTAATAGTTCCTCGTGGCAACATCACATTTTCTGATAATGGCCCATTTCATTGATTGTATTCACTATTCTGTGGAAGTGTGAAAACTCACCATGCTGGGCTGAGACGGTGCGAGATAAGTGCTCATCCTATACAACTGCTTTCAAACAAATCGATTGGATTCGTAAGTAAGACAACACGGTTTTATACCTGGCCAATGTATTTTTACTGCTAATACAGGACCAGTTTCCGGGACCTACGTCACAAATCCAATAACTGAAATTGACAAATGAAATATATTGTGCCCCAAGTTTGAACATCAAACACACCTCAACCATATAATAGACATAACCCCTTTCACTCGTAAGTGCAACAAACATCTAGCTCATAGGGCGTGTCGTTGAAGCGAGTAAAATATTAATAAAACAATCGAAATTTAAAACGAGCGTCCCACTTTAACACTCGCATCGTTACTGACATAATACGTTAAAGGGGAGTTCACCATTTCCAATACCTCCTCACTTCTAACGGTCATAATGTTCAAACGCCTGAACCGAGTAAACGTTATATTTGACAATCTGGTACAGACTTCCAGGATAAACTGTTCGACGACTTGCAAACAACATATCCTCGCGGAAATACGCAGATTCACTTTTATGGCCGGACATAAACATTATATGCCTCAGTTCGAATCCTGCATCATTCAGGGCCTGAATAGCAGTTGCTCTGAGACAATGTGCTGTATAAGCTTTATCGGTACCAGCAGATTTGCAGATATCCCTCATGTGGTTGACGAAACTGCGTTTCGCTTGAGGTTTGGCGGTGTACCAAAACTGAAACTCATTCGGATTGAGTGAGTATAAACTATCCTTTTTGCAACAATTAAATAAAGCACTTGCTGTTGGATCTGTAAGTTCGATGAACATTTGTAGTGCTTTAACTGGACACATCTCTGAACCTTCCACGGCATACATTTGCTTGTCGAACCCAACTTCACCTTTCATATCTAAACCACCTTGCCAATTTTTTTGCTTTGTTTCATGGTTCAGTTTTGCATTCTCTCTGCCATTTTCATCAATACAAAAATCAAAAGAATTCAGTGTTAACTGGTGATGGAATTCCAATCCCCGACTTACAAAATGAAAGGTAATTAAGTACCACACTCTCAGTTTTAATGTTATTGGGGTGTCTTGGGCAAGATATGAATTTATCAGCTGTAGATCTTTGGTTGATATCACTTCTTTATGTTTCGTCGGCTTTGATTTGCCATCAGCTAACAGTTTTTTTCAGTTTGGCATCCAAAACTCTATTCGCCCCACGAAATTCACTATCCTTTACGATATCGATTTTAGTCTTGCTGTCTGACATATGCCGATTATAGCTGAACGTATTGACTTCAGTGTGTTCTTATGGTATTCTTCTCCATTCTTTGGGCGGGCTTCAGCATAGAATAGTCTGAGCTTCTCATTCAAATCTTCTTTTGTCATTTTATACAAATCAAATTTCTGCCCAAATCGCTCATTACACCATTATGAAGAAAAAAAAGTTATCACGTGGTAAATACAAAGTAATTTAACATATTTCAAACTGTATTTCTGAAAAGTTTACCGTTTACTATTGATTTAGTATTTTTAGCATCCATCATTTCTGTGTAACCAAAGATGCATCAAAAACAACATTGATGGAATGCATAGAAATTAGACAGTATGTTGTTTGGCATCATTCTGACACTTTTATATGCCCAGAGATTGCAGAGATGCATGGAAAATGATGTTTATCGTATATTTCAAAGACATTTTTTTTTTTTTTACGTCAAAAGAGATCTTTAATTTTATCACACAGAACTGAATATTCTTATTGAAATAACGCACCATCAAATAGTTTCATCCCCCATCCTGTGTTTGATTTGGTCGATGCAGCCAGTCTGTTCTTTTCAAGCTCTTCCAGCTCATGTTCGTCAATTTTGTGAAATCGGCTTGCAGTCGCAGACTTCTGTACCTGAAAAAAAGTATGAAAAAGAAATTATAAACATTATTACAATTTTGTTTGAAAATGGAGATTTCAATTTACATATGAAATCAATGTCGATTTCAATGCATCTGTTGGCGTATTGAAGTGCTTGATGCCGAACTATATACTTTATAATTTCGCGATTCCTTATACTATTTTTCCTCGTAATTTCAATATTTTCATTAAGATTCTCACCTTGGCGTTGGGTGTTTCTTCATTAAGGTCTTTTCCTGTTTCATGAGATTCCTTCTCGTCAAATTCCAGGTCACAGGCATTCAGTATTTGGTCATTTGCCTGCAAAAATATTAGAATTATAATTTAGAAAGAGTGCATAACAGTTATCTATGAAAACATAATTATTGTAGGATATATCTATACCATACTTATTCAAGTTATAAAATGTTGGCTAATTTACAGTTACTATTAGTCTTACAACATCACATTTCTACTATGTAAATAATACAGGCTACAGCCATTTAAATGATCAATCAATAAATAAATAATAACCAGCTTCATCACTTCCAGTACTACTAGTATACTAGTCAGTTATCACTGTACTGGTACTAGTACTATTACTAGTTATTTAGTAGGCATACTAGTACTAGTATTACTAATAATTTATTTTAAATTTAGTAGCGCAACACTATTTTGTATAAATTATTTTCAAGGGTTCAATTCTTACCCGCATCGGTGATATTTCCATTGGTATTATTTCAATGATGCCACCATTATTATCAACATCTTCTACCAGTTTGTCCAGTCCAATTAGGCCATAAATCCCTAGTATTTCTTCTGGCTCTTCAAATTCAACTTCAGCCTCAGGCTCTGACTCAACTTCAAGCTCCAATTCTTCTATTTCCATTTGAGAAGCAGCATTGTAGAGTTCATTGTCATCAAAATTATTTATGAAAAAGTCTTCTTCTTGACTTAAATTAATTTGATAATCCATAATATGATTAATATCTATATTAAATTCGCCGTAGATAGCTAACGGTAGGTCTTCCATGTTTTGAACACCTGTTCAGGTAACCGTCAAACATTGCTACATTGTCATGTTAGCACGTTCTTTTCAAATGTACCGCACTAATTTACGAAGAAACCCATATCTAAATTTAGCCCTGATGTTTGATGGTAACAGAAAATGTTTTTCTTTATCAGAATGTGGGGTTTTATTCTCTATTTTAATTTGTTTTGTTTAATTAATGTACTATTTTGCTGTTTAAATCGGCGATAATTTTTCGCTGAGATTTGGCGTCTTGCGTTACCACTAGAAACGGAAGTGATTTCTTGCGATTTGATTGGTGGACAAAATAAAATTCCGGGTAAATTCGCCCCATGGATATTCGACTTGGTTTGCGAACTTTTTAAGGTATCACTACACCCAGTGATGCGCGAAACGACACTTCCCTCCACTGATAGATATTGTCGCTACCAAGTGTATCTAAGGGCCTTGACCAATCAAATGCACGCATTTTAGTCAAAGCGAAAGTAGTTGTAATTATATTAATATTAATCCAAATTTACCATACACATAGATCTTCAGTCTTATATATTTGTTAAATGCAATGAGTATCGATAGCGAAATCATTTTCGTTAGTTTATCGCCGATTGTTGCGTCCCGAATCGAGATGTAAATATGTGCAATTGAGCGTAGTTCAGACTGTGTTTTCTATGGAGTTGTACAATAGATTTCTTTCGAGATTTTGGGCGATGTTAGTAGAATGCTACATTCCTCCAGTTGGCATAGCGTCCGAGTACTAATTTATCAGTTTCACGCACCTGAACAAATCCATAATATGTCTTTAAGCGCCGTGGATAGAAATGGAATTGATGGGAGTTTGTGGTATTAATTGAACGAAGAATCCTTCGCCGATCTATCCGTGACGACGTCGATGTCATCTCTCGGATAAATGGGCTAAATTGTGTCAGTTTCCGAGCAATGGTAAATCAGGGTAAGTGTTATTGTTCTCCTGGTCCTTTGCATACAACCATAACGTAAAACAGGCGTGTATACAGTGTCGTCGTGTATGGAAAGGGCGGTGCCGGGGCCCCTGTGGTCGATGTGAGTGAATGTTGCTGACGACACAATCTGACACGAGGCCACAGTTTGTCGCAATGCCAGAATTGTCTATATTTTGTGCCCATCCCAGAATTGCGCGAACTATCGCCGGGTTATAATCTCTTTTATATATGCCCCGTTGGCGTCAAGGATGTCGCGAAGTGTTTGTTTGTGTGTGCGCACGCGTGTGGGTGGGGTGTGTTTGTGTGTGTGTGTGTGTGCGCGAGTGCGTGCGTGCGTGCATGTGTGTGTGTGTGTGTGTGTGTTCCATCCACGCAATAATAATAATAAACTACTTTTGGAAACCAACCACAAGCGACTAGAAGTATATATGGGTGTATTTTATTTATGCCATAATTATTATTTTTTATTTGTTCGGCGAAATCAACTACTCCGCTGTTTACTTTTAATGTGACCCCCCCCCCCCCCCCCCAGAGAGACACAAACACGACGCTATTAGGAATGTTCGTCATGCGTAGTCATGTAGACACGTCATGACGTCTGAGCGATTAGTCACTTTGAATTACCATTCATGTGTTTCCTATTTCATATAACACTAGCAAGCTACGTACGTTTGGTTGAAATGCAATTTTCCTCATATCTATTTGATATGACAACTTCCTATTTTAAATGAATGTGACATAAGAACTATTTTGCTAACTGCGATGTAGTTATACTATGGGTATAAACGTTTAACACATGAAAATACATTTGAACACTTACACCCACAGTAGAAATTTATACCCACAGTAGGATGTTGTATACCCAAAGTAGTTTACAAAATAGGTGAGATACCCACAATAATATACGACCATATACGCTAGCGTAATTAACGAACCACAGCTAAAACACACGCATAACCTAGGATATATATCTGTGTTTTTTTAATCCTATAAAATAACTTCATAGATGCGTATTCCCATCAAATAATATTAACTTAGGCCTTATATCGTGGTGTGATTATGATATATTACACTCCAGACATGCACAAGGGTTCATCGACAGAGTGGGTTCTATAGTTCAAGGCATGTGAGAAATCAGAGATTCACAATGCAAACACACTACGAGCTCATCGACTCAGACTTAAAACCTAAATAAAAATCTGTTAAAAGTCATTCTATTGAACAAATTATTATAGAATATAAACTAGCAACACCAAACTGAAAGTATTCATAAGTCAAGACTGCTGGTTGTTGTCTAGAGGGGAGTATTTTACTGAAATTGTATATATTGTTGAATATGCAAAGTAGTGTTTACTAATTTGCATTCCAAAATGACCACTATACTTCTGTGACATGATCGTATATAGAAAGGTGTGATAAACAATTCATTCTCGTTAATTGAGTTATCGCTATAGAGAGACAATGGAGAGTTATAACAGTGACTACCATATCACCGACATTTCAAATGCGACCGGTGTAGCGACCGGTTACGTGTCACACACAAGTGACGATCGGCCTATTCAGCAACTTAATTATTCCCGACTGAACAATATGAGCACTGACTTCATTGATCTACATTCGTATATCATCAAATATCTTGAGAGCCCATCAAAAGAAAGTTCAGATTCATGCGAACAGCATCTTACGATTGTCCTGCAACACGTCAATACAACCATTAAAGATCGCGTTATCGAATCAATACTCTTTGCAGTTCAAAATGAAAGTTCACTAAAAGATATACGTGACTACATATTTCTACAAGTCTTGAAATCTGAGAAATACCAATTCGACAAATCACTAGACATTAAATCTCGCATTTCTAACAGAAATTGCGCACCTGTTAAAGATCGTCTAGCTTGTGATATTTATAACTTGTTGCTGTTCTTAGTTGATGAAAATCCTGATGTTATTGCAGAGCTAATCAGCAAAACTGTTCGAAGAAAATCTACAACCGTTGTTCCACGTCTCCCAGAATCACAAATCGTAGACTCCAAACTTGATGATTCCAAGCATAAAATTAACGTTCCTAATGCTATAATACAGATTCAGAAGGACATAGCTGCAATCAAAACGGAGTATCTGCCTGCAATGAATTATATCAACGAACAGCTTCCAAAGATAAATGGTTTCATTGTTAATATTGAAAGCAGACTCACAAAAATGGAGGAGCGTCTAAACCCGGATAAATTCATGAAACCATTAAGTGACAGAATAAAAATACTAGAGAATAAATTCTTAGAACTAACAAATGCCAGTGTAATAAATTCGCAATCAATCTCACGAGTAGAAAGCGACAAACTCGACGGAATAGCTAGGATCAGATCGAATATTAAAACAGTCGAAGATGATATTTCTACGGTCCTTGAGAAGGTTGAAAGCTATATAAAAGCCGAGAGGAAACAAGACGCTCAAATCGCCACACTGAAAGATGTAATTTCAAAACAGCCTGGAAAATGTTCAAATAACACTCAAAATATTAACATTGACAAAAACGTGTTGGAAACAATGAAACAGAATACAGACAGAATGCAGCAAGGATTCCGACGCCACACTAACGAGACGTGCAGTAAACTACAGACCATGATTGAAAGTGTGTCGAAATCACATACTGGGTCAATGAATTCCCAAACAGAGCTGATTAATAGTGTTAAGGTGCTTTGCACTTCTATTCAACAGAGACCTCAACCAAATTCGTATATGTATAAGGAGGATAACCAGAAATCCACAAGTGTTCACATTAACAACCAATCAGCAGACGCCTCTATAAACAGCATCCCTGTCGATAATTCCGACCACAGTAGCGAAACCCGTGAAACGAACGAAACGTATTCCAGAACAATTAACAAGGATCGTGTTTTTAGACAGAGACTTGATGAACCACTGAAACAGCTAAAGTTTTTGTTAGCAACTTTGTTGATGAAGTGAGATCTATGACTTGAAGGACGTTCTGACGCAAAATGACATTTCATTCACAAAAATTCTATTAATGTCAAATAACTCGGCTAGAATCAATGTCTGTGAATCTCAAGTTGACCAAGTTACAAGCAGGTATTTTTGGGCAAATCGGATTTATTGTCGGAAATGGATACCTTACAACGAGCATACAACAAAGCGTGAAGAAGAACGCCGTTATTATGATTAGTTTGATTGATTGCTTGCCTATAGTGAGCACTATTAATTGTATTAACACGAAGTAATATCATGTCACCACCCTGTCATTCTAACCTACACCATAAGTCGTATTTTACTATAACAGGTTTATTGCTGTGCCTACTATCGACATTGTGTATTCATGTATCTCTAAATTATATATCACAATATGTACCGCCGTATTTGAGCACCACATATATTATCATGACGTCCAATAACTGTAGCCAATTAAAACGGAGCTTCCTAACATGGAATGCCACAGGCCTAATGAGCTCTTCAGCTTACCTAACAAGATTTCTTGAATTTAATCATATCGATGTGGTAGGTGTCAGTGAACACTTGCTACATGAACACAATGCAGATTATGCGCAATGTATCAGTAAGCAATATGATTATCACGTTGTCTGTGACGCCTCACAACGTCTACCCATGCAGAGGGGTAGATATTCCGGCGGTGTTCTACTTATGTGGCATAAAAAATACGCAAAATACGTTACCGCTCTTCAAATTCCAGATGATAGGATTGCTGGCATTCAAATGCAAATTAGCCGACATCAGTATCTATATATCTTCCAGATATACCTTCCTTCTACAAATCACACTCTTGACTTTTACAAAGAGTATTTGCAAAAGGTCAGCACTGTTTTCGATACATATAGTTCGCTGGGCAAAATAATTATGATGGGAGACTTTAATGCAAATCCGGACAAAAAGGGTCCAAGGAATTCTGCATTCAAGAAATTTGTCAAAGCACTAAAATGTTTCTCTGTGAATCACTCGAGATGCAGATACCCAAATAGTTCTACGTGTATTCCGTACAATAGTAATAACGGCACAGTTATTGATCACGTTTTGATTCCCACTGAAGACTCAGCCCTTATACCAGACATCAATGTTATCGATGACGATTCCCTAAATGTGTCAAATCATCGCCCAATTTTGTTCACAATGCAATTTCCAGTTGACAATCACGGCATTTACAACGTCACGAACAATAACTCTAAACCAAATTGGAAAAAAGTTAAATCAGACCCTTCAATTTTGCAAAATTATCGCAATGCTCTTGACTTAAAGCTATGTGATAGTAAAACTGACATTATTAACGTATCTGAAGTTGATGTTATATATAATGAGATTGTAAGCGCGATAACATATGCATCTGATCAGTGTATACCCCGCAAGAGGTTCTCAAAACACCTCAAACCGTTCTGGAATAAAGAACTTAATAGCTTGCATAAAGGAATGAAAAAGTATCGATCTATTTGGATCAGGGATGGCCGACCCCGTGCTTGCTCTGGTGCTATAAGCTACACAAACTATAAAAACGCAAAGGCACACTTTCGAAGGTTGTATCGTTTGAAATCTTATAAGTACATTCAGGAAATAAATCATGAAATTGATCACAAAGCTGAAGTTGACCACGACTCATTCTTTAGGTTATTCAATCTGAAACGGTCTAAACGAGTCAGCCCCAATAATATGTTTCATCACGATGGAAAACTCTTAAGGGATCCTGAAGACATTGTGTGCGCATGGGGTGATTACTTTGAACAATTATATACGCCACTGACCTCAGAAGAATTTGATCAAACGCATTATACCTCAGTAAATAGTTTTGTCAATGACATAATACAAGAAAAGGCACCTTCTTCTATTGATAAACTCATTCTCTTCCCAGTTACATGTCAAGAACTCAAATCTGTGTATAAGTCTCTAAGCTTAAATAAAGCTGTAGGGTGGGATAACGTAGCATACGAGCATATTATATACGGCAGCGACTTACTCACAAATATTTTATCAACCTGCTTATCCGGAATATTTAAATATGGTAAAGTTCCAAAAAATGCAAAGAAAGGAATAATTATAACTCTACACAAAGGCGGTTCCAAAAGCAAAGATGACTTTAATAACTATAGAGCAATTACATTGATGCCTGCCCTATACAAAATTACTGAACGTGTGCTTCTGAACCGAATCGAGAAATTCTCTCCCCGTACTCTAGAAGTTGACCCATTGCAGAACGGGTTCCAAAAATGTTTGAGCTCAAATATGGTGTCGTACATGACACTAGAATGTATTGATTATGCTAAAGATGTTGGTCACAAAATGTACGCATGTTTCCTGGACGCAATGAAGGCCTTTGACACGGTGTGGATCAACGGGTTGTTGTACAAACTATATGATCGCGGCATTCAAGGCCTCTCGTTTTCTCTTATACATAGCCTGATATCTGATGTCCAATGTTCAGTTAGGTATAACGGTACATCATCCCGTTGGTTCACAGTGTGTCAAGGAGCAAGGCAGGGGGGAATATTATCCCCTTCATACTATATGATCTATGTGAACGACCTCATACTACAGCTGAGGAACTCAAGAAATGGTCTAAACTTATATGGTATAGATTGTTCCAGCCCAACGCTAGCTGACGATATGTTATTACTTTCACTTACTATGACTGGGTTACGTAATCTTTGCGACATCTGCTACCGTTACAGCACGGTGTGGCGCTATATGTACAACCCATCAAAATGTTCCGTTATTGTATTCAATGAATCTAAGGCGCGTGCAAACAAAACTGACCGTAGATGGCATATTGGACCATCTGTAATACCGGAAGTGGAAGAAGTTACCCATCTTGGTATTCCTTTAAATAAGTATGATTTAAATGGTGCATTTGTAGATACAATTTGTCGCAAAATCAGGGGCACCTATCTCATGTTATCTAATGCTGGCCTTTACGCCGGTGGGATAACGCCTCTGAGCTGTAAGACAATATACGAATCTATTGTCATCTCAAAGTCGCTATTTGGCGCAGAATTACTATGGAACCTGGCACATAAACATGAGGAAGCTCTTGAAAAATGCCATAGATTTTGTCTGAAACAGGTTCAGGGTTTACCTACGCGTGCTAGAACAGTTATCGTCCATGGGCTCATAGGAGTTCACCCTATTATGAGCTATATAGATAAACGAAAACTATCGTTCCTTAGTTCAATGTGTAATCTGGAACAAATTAAAACGGCCAAGGAAATTTTCATTTTCCGTCTTTATCAACACGCACTTGCTCCAACTACTTCTTGTAAAAATTTCTCCTCCGATATCATGGTAACAATGAATAAATACAAACTGGTAGACTACTTGCGTCTGTATTTGAAGGAATCAGTATTTCCTTCTAAAGAGAAATGGAAACAATTAACTAAAGCTCTCATTAATGAGACTGAGAGCGCGGCCTGGTCCGAGAGAATTCATGCTGATAACTCCTTAATTCGATTCTCGAAGATTCAGACCACGTTCGAAGTCTCGCATCTGTGGAAATTGTGCCGCCTGTTTCCAGAAAATAAATTGTCTTATTACAAAATGGCACAAATTATACAATTCTCCTGCGTTCCGTGTGATACAGGTATTTGTTCAAATTGCTCTCGCGCGTACTCCGACTACATGCGGCATGCAATAGTCCAGTGTTCTTCATTAACGTGTATCCGTGACGAAATAGAATTTTCTGTTTTGTGTAGATTTGGAGTTCAAATTTACATACGCTCTGATTCTCTTTCAGATGAAGATAAATTATTATTCTTCTTGACGGCAAAATTTGAAGAAATTGCCTCTTATGTCGAAGATATCAACGACTTTGCAAATTTCATAATTAATTGCACTTGTAAACTATGGGAAGAATATCATTGCCTCTCTGTTTGAATTGTAGTTAAACAATTTATAGTATACGCTAGTAATGACATAATGCTATACATAACTCATAGAATCCATAGAATCCGAAGACACGACAAATGAGTAAATATATATACTTGAGTGGTGCTGGGGAAATGGTCGGCTCCGAGTCGGTAAGACTGCACAAAGGCATTGGTGTTTGTGGGTCTTCCAGAGAGAGAGATCCCCGATTTGGGTCCAACTCCGGATTGGTCGTCTCGGAGTATGCTATTTCTCTGGTCCCAGTTCTTTATATATAAAGATCTATATAACCGTATAATAACACATCACATTTAGCCTGTCGTGGAGAGCCAATTAGATATTTGACCATATGTTCATTCCATTACACGATAACGCTACATTGCCATTCTGGTCGTCTGTCTCTGTCTATACATATAACGAATGTGGGTCTGTTAGTATGAATACTTCATGCATGTAATTCGCCAATGTTT
>CP136069.1:66448199-66529363 GCA_032622095.1 Siphonodentalium dalli
ATTACCTGGCTCAAATGGCTGCGAAAATGGCCGCCAAAATATGGGAAAATGGTAAATATTGCCACAGGGTGTCCTGCAATCGCTTACAAGTTGTGGTTGATGTACACAATTGCTAATCTGTTTTCTATACATTGCATACTAACATGTCTGATGCACCATGGATTATTTTTACTATTGTCACCACTGACATCACCAGAAATATTTGATTTTTCTCTCACAAACTTGACATAAATATCGGCAAAAATTAACCTTTCAGGGTTCGACCATTTGTTCAAGTAAAATGTAACTATCTTTGATTGAAAGGTGTTTATTGTTTTGGTATATCTTAAATGTGTCACACTACGGTATTTATAGACTGAATTGCTCAAGATGGCTTCCAAAATGGTAACATATCCCGAAACTTATTCTCTGCGTTATCCGAAAAAAGTGGCAAATTTGTGACTCACTTGGTTATTGTACGTGTTAGTTACAAGTAATAATTGACAACTACGTTCTATTATGTTTGTCCCAGTTCCGTATGGGGCATGACAAATTAATTTTCAAGTAGCAGTATGGATTTTGCGGAGAACCAGATTATTGAAAGGAAATGGGCAGAACTTTGAGACGGAACTGAGATGAACCATGATATGTTGGTATTCTGGCCCATTATGATACAAATTTATCAACTGGATACAGGATGGAAGCCAATATGGCAGCCAGGGAGTTACTCTATGATCATAGATGTGAGGTAATAGGTATACATGGAGTTATTGTATGGTCATGAATGATGTGTGGGTATATAGGGAGTGTCCTGTTGGTAACGGTGGGACGTATATTTATATATGCTGTGGATCTGTTATCATTGGTGGTGTATGGGGTGTAGATTTATTATCATGGATGGCGTGTATGAATATGGCAAGTATGGAACTTATGAGTGGTCGTATGTGCGGATATTGGTATATCTGGAAGGGCTCACCATTGGTGATGTGCATATGTATACCTGGATTGACTCCATGGTCATGGTTGATTGATTGGGGTTTATGTCGCTTTAGCCACTAAGGCCATATCACGACATTGCCAGTTTTAATGGTGGAGGAAATCCGCACATCTACGGCTAATCTAACAGTGATTTCAATGGCTGATAAACTCGTCGACCATGTGCGGCAAACCACCGGCCATCGGCAAAGTAAACTGGCAACTTACCCAGATAACGATTTCGAGTTACAAAGTCCACGATGGAAACAGTGGATTTGAACCCTTATCGCCAGCGCTGGAAGGCGAAACGGCTTGGAGTTGTACCCCTAACCGATTGAGCCACCGAGGCCCCTCCATGGTCATGGATATGGCGAATATGTATACATGTAGTGGGCTGTATGGTCCATGGTGATGTGAATATGTATACAATGAGTGACTGTATGATCGTGAATGTAGTGAATATGTATACATAGAGTGACTATATGATCGGCTGTAGGTGTATACCTGGTGTTCATGCATGATGACTCGTGGCTGTATCGTCAGTTGTGGTATGTAGGGTATAACCAAGTACGGCTGTATGATCAGGTGTACTAGTACATGTACGTGTATAACATGGGTGACTATGTTGTCATTTGTGTGGTGTTTATGTACATATGGAGTGACTGGGGTAGTGGGTGGGTTGTACATGTGTACCTTGGGTGGCTATCGCTTTCCACAATAACTCAAGGATATGTTAATCAATAGAGAGGTCATGTCATATCGTGGAAAGCGATAGCCACCCATTATCACACAGTCATTACATATATACATAAACACTACAGACATAACAATATAGTGACCCACTGTATACATGTACACCTGACACATGCCCACGGATGACCATACAGCCACGCATCACAATGCAGGCACACCGGGTATACTCCTAAACATGACCCATAACCATATAGTCACTCATTGTATACCCATTCATCTCACCATTGGCCATAAGGTCATCCCCTGTATACCTATTCTCCAAACGCATGGTCAAATAGACAATAAATATATACATCAACACCACAACAATGACACATAAAGTCACTCCGGTATACATATGCACTTCACCAATGGCCATATATCCACTCGCTTCACACACATACCCTCACCCATGTTACATGGTATACTCCTTCACACTGACCTATGGCCATATAGTCACCCCGTGTGTACCTTATTTCAAAACATTCATACACGATCATGGTAAATCCTTGTATTCATATGCACCTCAACACTGGCCATGTCAACCGCTGGTATCCCTATGTGTCACACCATAGCCGAATAGCCACTCAAGATATACTAATACACCCCAGCCATGTCAGTATAGTCACTCCATGTATGCATATGCACCTCATCCATGGCCATATAGCCACTCGCTATATACACATATCCCCTCGCCCATGACAATAAAGCAACACGCGTGTGTACTGGTATAACCTACACATGACGATACCGACACGAGTCACCAAACAGGAACACCAGGTACATGTATACTCATACGCCTGTCACCCCTGTATAGATGTTCAATACAGTTATGATCATACAGTCACTACTTGTATACCTACATGTACTCATCTCACCATTAACCATACAGTCACTACCTGTATACCTAGTCGACACACATAGTCATATAACCACTCGATATACATATGCAGCCCACCCTAGACCATAGATTCACTCCATGTATACATGTAACCCTCCCTAATGGCCATTCAGCCCTTCCAGATATACAAAAAACCCGCACATACGACCACTCAAACAATCCATACTTGCATATACACCTCACACATGACAATTCAGCAATTCACTGTATAAACATACACGCCATCGATGATAATACAAATAAGCCCTATACACCCACCACGAGATATATAAATATACATTCCACCCGTTACCACAAGGACACTCCCTATGTACCCACACGCTCGATAATGTCCACCCAGCTTACTCCAGGTATTCATATTTGATCATGACCGTACAGTCATTCCATGTATACCAATACACATTACCCGTAACCATAAAATCACTACCTATTTATCCACACACCCCATCCATGATCACACAGACAACACATGTACACCCCACCCATGACCTTACAGTCACTCCATATATACATAATCAACACATAGATGACCATGTAGCTATATCCATACACCACATCAATGACCATACAGGCACACCGGGTGCACCCGTACTGGATATACACAATCATACACCATACAGTCACTCCATGCATACCGATTCACCTCACACCTGACCATGACCTCTCCATGTATACCTAGATGCATCTTACCATGGACAACCCACTCATAACCATAGTCACTCATTGTATACCTACTCACATCAGTCATGACATACAATAACTCCCTGTATACCTATTCACCTCACATATGATCACAGAGTAACTCCCTGACTACGATCTTGGCATCCACACTGTATCCTGTTGACATTTTTTTTATCATAATGGACCAGAATAGCCAAAGATTATGGTCCAGCTCAGTTCTGTCTCAAAGTTCTGCCCATTTCCTTTCAATAAATATGGCCAAAATCACAAAAGAGGTTCTCGGCAAAATTACATACTTTAAAATGAATTTGTCATGCCCCATACGGAACTGGGACTAGAACATGTAGTTGTCAGTTAATTAACTAACACGTATAATAACCAAGTGAGTCACAATTTGCTACCTTTTCGGATAATGCAGAGAATGTTCGGGATATATGTAAAAAATTAGCATTTTACAAATTTGGTTGCCATTTTGGAAGCCATCTTGAGCAATTTGGTCTATAAACACCGTAGTGTGTCACATTTAAGATAGACCGAAACAATAATCACCTTTCAATCCAAAGATAGTTATATTTTACCTGAAAAAATGGTTCAAACCTGAAAAATGAACTTTTGCCAATATTTATGTCAAGTTGTTTAGAGAAAAGTCCAATATTTTTGACGATGTCAGTGGTGAAAATAGTAACAATTAACCATGGTGCATCAGACATGTTAGAATCCAATGTATAGAACGCAGAATAGCCAATTTTCCATATTTTGGCGGCCATATTGGCAGCCATTTTGAGCCAAAGTAAGAATTTTGGTTTCAGTTATTTGGAATATGCATAGGTAATGATATGCCTCACTCACATTACAAAGTTCTGTTGATTTCTTGTTGAAATATGACTAGAATCCCAATTGTGATTTTTTTTGTGAAATTTTATACCACATTCTGTACAATCGAATTTTTGAGGGATTGAAAGGGGTAAGGACCCCAATAATTGCATATATAATTGCTCCAATGATCAGTTAATATACAAAACACAAAATAAAGTTGCATTACTCAACCAGTTCCAAACAGCATGAATTGATCTAGAAGATATTTTGGCGGCCATCTTGGATCATGAGTTTCAATTTTGGCCCAAAAAAGTGTCATTATGTCTTAGCTTCACGAAAATATATACATTTGTATACATTTTACTAGATTTTCCCGCTATAATTTTCATAAAACTGGCTCACTTATAGTTCTAGAAAATGGATCGGGTTGTGGGGGGGGGGGGGTGGTAACAAGTCTCGTTCTTATCAGAAAACGACATGAATATATATTTCTTAAGTTGATCGTATCGATTTAGGGATGTACTGGTTGTAATAGTGCAATGTTCCAGGGGTGTCCGCAATGTTCCAGGGGTGTCCGCACATACACACACGTTGGACGAATGCAATCATGTAAATAAAAGTAATTTTTTACGTTTTGATGGGTGACCCGATGACCCCCTTCTTATCTTAAAACCCCAGGAAAAGTTGCTTCTTAAGTTGTGTTTTTATAATTAGTATATATCAAAGTACTTTGAGACCAAAAATTATGGATGTACGCGAAAGTGTAAAAAAAAGTGAAAAATCACGTTTTGGGGTTCAGCATGGGACCTCCTTTCTTATCTGAAAACCCCAGGAAAATCCCTTTCTTAAGTTGTGTTTTCTTAATCAGTACACTTAGGAGTATCATCAAACCAAAATTCATCGATGTACGCGGAAGTGTAAATAGAAGTGATTTTTGGCACTATTTGGGGTTCAGCGGCCCCTAAACCCCGGGAATGCGCAACTTAAGAAATCGGTTTTTCAGAATGTTCCATTATTGGTACCAACTTTAGGGGGTCAAACCTTTTGTACGCAAAAGTGTAAATAGAACATATGCGGGCTCCCTAACTATATAGTAGGGCGTATATTTGCCTTAATACGGTGTAATTACGCCCTACTACGGCGTATATTCGCCGTAATACGGCGAATATACGCCGTACTGGGACGATGTTGACTCCCATTCCTTATTCCTTATTCGAAAAACATTATATTTATGTCGAACAAAGCCCCCAAGTCACTCTAAATATTCATTCTTTGATTAAACGCAATTATTGTACTTCCTATAGAAATTCAAGCAAAGAATGACAATTTAATTGACAATCTTACAAATTTTCTTCACAATTTACACTTCTAAATCAGTCTAAATCGTGTAATTTACTCCCACTCTTCCAAACTGTTCAAAAATGTATATTTTGATTATCTTAACAAAAAGCATACACTGTACAAATACACTCGGTTGATCTCTCGATCTAAACTTAATAATTTACATGAATGAGGCCATTAAAAAAATAACGCGGTTCGAAAATTAGTACTCTAACTCAGTGTGCATCATTAAAGTCGATGTCGCAAATAACAGCTCCACACATTATGGATGTCGAAGATAGAGTTATCAGATGTGTCGAACTATACCTATGCAACACCCTTCTCGATTGGTCTAATGTGGGCCTAGTAGCAGGGTAGACCGTATATGGTGGCTTAGATTTAGCAACATAATGTCCTGCCAGGGTTTCAGTTTCGGAACCCCTTATAACCATCTACCTCCACATTAAACGCGTTTGTCTGGGAACATTGGTTGCAGTGTTGAGCTATATAATGACCTAATTTCGAACAGGAAAGGGCAATGAGAACCAGTTGCCTTCACCCGGAGTATATAGTACTAACATTGACATTCATTTCGTTCTTGCATTTCGGATGGAATTTCCACTCATTGACTTGGACTTTACAATCACTTTGTCTGGAGGTCACCGTAAACAACGTGGCATTCCGAAGTGCATGGTGTGTCTATGCCAGGAAATTTTATATGGTTTCAAGAAATTTGAAATGATGAGCAAGGTAATTTAGCTATTGTCTAATAAAAACTTCAGTCAGGGTAAAGTGAATGTGCGTGTATGAAAACTTCTATGTCACACTGACATGGCCCAGGTGAATGAAATTACGCTTTGATGGTGAAAATAGTTGTGTTGTCGATTGTGGCACCGAACACATAATTACTGTAGTGGTTTGGTGATATGTCGCACGCATCCGGATAGCATGTACCTTAGTAGTACGTGCGGAAAATAAAATATTGTGAACGATGTAGTCAGTTATGGATGACATAGATAATAAAACGAAGACGATAGGGTAATTTAGCTGTTGTCTTATAAAAACTTCAGTCAGGGTAAAGTGAATGTGCGTTTATGGAAACTGCTATGTCACACTCAAATGGCCCAGGTGAATGAAATTACGTTTCGATGGTGAACATATCTGTGTTGTCGGTTGCAAGCGATTAGGCATAATTTCTGCGAGAAATGCCAATTATAATGTATATACATACGTTTATCGCGTAAATCATATCAGATGCATGTTTATAACCACAGCATCATGGTATTGATAAATAGGTATAAATATATAAATGACACAATTATAATACGATTGTAGCAATTAACACATAATTACTGTGGTTGTTTGATGATATGTCGCACGCATCCGGATAGCATGTACCTTAGTAGTACGTGTGGAAAATAAAATATTGTGGACGAGTTAGTCAGTTATGGATGACATAGATAATAGAACGAAGAATATAAGGTAATTTAGCTGTTGTCTTATAAAAACTTCAGTCATGGTGAAGTGAATGTGCGTGTATGGAAACTGCTATGCCACACTCAAATGGCCCAGATGAATGAAAATGAAGTTCGATGGTGAAACTAGTTGTGTTGCCGTTTGCGAGCGATTTGGTCGCCTGAGAACTATAATGTTGTAAGTCCATTTTTCCATTTTCCGAGAAAATTGAGTTTAAAATTTAGGTAGGTCAGTTTCCGTATATAAACTGTTAGTACATCTTGGAAAATGCGAGAATATAATGAATCACATCGATATCTACTCTAATCTGGAATTCCATGACCAGTTGTTCACGCGATTGCTAGTAAATGACGAACACGTGTTTGGAGATACGACATTTCCCGTAAATAATCATCTTATGGCTTCTTGATTATAACGTCGAAGGAGATACGACATTTTCCGTAAATAATCATCTTATTCTGGATTATAACGTCGAAGGAGATACGACATTTTCAGTAAATAATCATCTTATTCTGGATTATAACGTCGAAGGAGATACATTTCCCGTAAATAATCATCTTATGGCTTCTTGATTATACCGTCGAAGGAGATACGACATTTTCCGTAAATAATCATCTTATTCTGGATTATAACGTCGAATGAGATACATTTCCCGTAAATAATCATTGTATGGCTTCTGGACAACACTTTGTTAAAGTATAGACATGTATACGTAATACACAACGGATTCAAAGTGGTCTTGGGTTTGACTGCCTACAAATTCAGAGGACTTTGTATGAATCCCCTAGGGGTTCATGGTTTGCTCGCTATCCAAGTCCCGTGACCTCATTGAACTCTCCGTTCATTTCTACAATAACATATAGACCCGTTTTATGAAATAAAAAGCCGCCCTCTGTGCTCCCCGGAGAACTTTGATTGATCAATCTCTTCTATCAGAATAGTATATGAATAAATGGCATTAAAGAGCATCATAGTCCCCACATGCAAGGGCGTGCACACACCGGATATAAACTATATACATAACATATAATTGTGTAAGAATATAATGTGTGCTTGTTGTTTGATATGTGAACTAGAGCTTTATAATTCCATCAATGATTGCTCAGCTGGAAATTTTCCGAAGTTAGCTGCCACATATCGATCCGATGAGAATCATTCGTGAAATTAGTCAGTAGAATCATGTCATACTTGTGATCACACATGTAATATTTAGTGCACTTAAATAAACTTGGTACCTTCGCGATGGTCTGATGGTTAAACATTTTACAGGTGAAAACAGTCCAAAAATAGAGAGAAAATAACAAACTAGACATATTTTCTTCTTATATTCATTGCCCCATTCTTGGAGAATTTGGCGATTCTAGTCATTGTTTATAAACAAACCCTGGATTTTTATGATATTGGATGTCGTTTACTCACAAACAATCATTATAAAATGTCAGTATCAGATTATCGTAACTTGAACAATAGAAATAATCAATCTAAGAACAAGGTATGCCTATATCCGCATGTTCTTTTCATGTAAGTACAATCTTTGTCTCTCAGACCAACCGCGAATTAAGGCCTCAAGTCGCTTTAATGTGTGATTAAAAAGTATATAACTCAAAAATGCTTCATGATATTTGTAATACAATTACCTAATGAACAAACGGGCTAAATATACATAGAACGTTGTATACAGTATCGTCACGCGCATGTGCGTTCTCTTTGAAATGAGTTGGTAATTTCTACAGGAAAAAAGAACCAAATTTACCCCCGACTGAGAATAAAAAGTTAATAGTTCAGCACCAAACACCGACCAGAAAGTTGAAATCAGCAACTCAATAACATCGATGTGTTGGTGGAAGCTAATACATATTATTTAAAAACTGAATACTGTTACAATAACTTCACCAAACAGGGAAAATAAAACACAATTATATATCCAACTTGGACTCTCAAAAACACCTGGTCAAACAGAAACACAAGGACATTTGAACTGGTAATCATGATAAGCAATGAGATCGGGACAAGCTTATCAACTTGGACCCGAAGCCCAGTTATATTAACGAAAATGTGGTTCGAAATCGGCAACATGATGATTCTTCATGTAACATTGGGCTCATAAGGGTAAACCGATGAGCTAATTCTGCACAAGTATGCCAAACTCGTTAAAAACATTGGAAATAAATGACTGTAACAAATGAAATTATATACGCAATTTAGTGAACCACAAAGCGAATTATGTTCTAGGACATCAAACTTAAAATCTCAACAAAGATATAAAACTTTCCATTAAAGTCGACAGTCAGTGTGCAAATCATAACGCGTTCGTTTCACATGTGACCAAAAATCATAGTTGAACAAAACTATAATTTGCGAAACACAAACATTATACCAAACACGAACAACTATTGTTCTTAAAATTGTTTCATAACATTGTCTGTCCACCACTGGCATCCAATATCAACAATGTTCGCCTTGGAGAATATAATTCTTTTCGACCACTGGAGCTTCGACAAACGGTTATCTGCTGTGTACGTAAACTTGCTCCGTTTGGTGTCGGGGATCAGGTATACATGTACAATCGAGAATGTATCATCACTAACAGACACGTTGAACGAACACGCAACTGGTTCGTTTCTTGAAATTAGTGCATGTTTCACTTATGTGAAAAGAACTAAACTAAACTAAACTGGCGCCTTTTAATAATAAGTCAGACTTCTTCACCTGCAAAACTTTTCATTCAACGGTCTGACAAAACTCAATGGGCAAAGTAGGACAAACTGGGCTGAAGATTTCCGAGATATTGAATGTTTGAATATCTGAGGAGATCTGAGTAAACGCAATTATGTTTATCATTTGGGATGACATTCTCTAGTTAAAACAAAAGTTTCATTCAATTGTGTCGTTGCTACTTAATTTACCTGATTGTTTGTATTAAATTATAAATCGGGACCAGACAAGGTTGGCACGGGTTCGTACCCCGAAATGGGATAAAATCCGGACCGATTTTCAAGCTTGATCTTAGTTGAGGGACATCCCAATGTGCCATTCCATTCGATACATGGCGATTTCGATGAGACTTGAAAATTTGCTCACGCTCACTGAATTAAGCACATTTGAAGCAATGAACACTCATACTGAGTCCGTGGCTCCATAAATTTGACATATATATAACTGCCGAACGAATTTTCGACGAAATTCAAGGTCAAATCGCGCCTTTCGACGGATATCGACAAAAAATGAAACATATGGGTACTTTTGATCGGGGAGTGTTTTGGACGGGTCAAATCGTGACCCCGACTTGACCTTGACCTTCAAAATGGTCAATTGAAGGTCAAATCGCGCCTTTCGACGGATTTCGACGAAATTTTATACCTAGGGCTACTTTTGTCCGGGGAGTATTTTGGACGGGTCAAATGATTACTCCGACCTGACCTTGACTTTCAAAATGGTCAATTCAAGGTCAAACATATTGAGTCACTGCCATGGAATCTTCACCAATACTTGCCAATAATTGTCTTGACGTAGGATCGCGCCTTGCTAGGTGATGGCTTATTGGATCTTCAGAATGATTCAATTCCGCTAATCGCCGTGATACGCGCTCAGATTGACAACCCGCCAACTATAACACATTATCTACGAGTGAAGTCGATATGCGTTCCCAGTTGTGTGCTATCCAATACAAAACATAACCCGCTGATTCAATGGAGTTCACCCGTCGGCATGAACAGATTCATACGGAATGCAAAATGTTAGATATGGTTACAATTATTCAACCGTGTCAATGATTGTGTAAATTAAATCCTTTTGTGTCTACTGTCTGACATAGATGCGGTGGTATAATGGTTCCTATCGACATGGTTCCTATGGACACAGCTGTGTCAGTAGATCCAATGTAGGAAAGGATTTCATTTACACACACAGAACGCATATCGAGTGCATCCGATATACCACTTTTGCAGTTAAAGTGAACATTTATCACCCCGTGTACGTGGCATCGCCAAACCCGAGGGTATCACCAAACCAGATCATGCGGTTTTGAGATTTGATAAATGAACGTATCTTCCCTCAGATGAATCTATATATCTCCCAGTTAAATGGTGATTTCCACTATTCAAAACATAATTTCGCAAAATCGTAAATTATATTAAATTTATCGGGGTGAGAGCAAGCTATTGTCCCTATCCCATTGGGGGAACATTCCGCTTTGCGAAATTATGTTTTTAATAGTGGATATCACCATTTAACTGGGAAGATACGTTCATTTATCAAAACCACATGGTCTGGATTGGTGATACCCTAGGGTTTGGCGATACCATGCACATACACGACGGTATTTATAATCATGGAATATCTACCGTCTGATTTAACCATTAACCCTAGCCTCTTTATAATAAAAAATCTTATGAACTCAAGAAATATGGTAACCGTACATAAGGTCTGCGAATTTGTGAGACATGTATGAACGTAATCGAACTGTTTCACCACCCACCTTATCTATCTCATTTATCTGAATTTATGCAATATACACTATGCTTAATACTATGACATTAAGAACAGAATTATAACTCCATTTATTTTTATGGCACGATTATGTAAATTTTCGCACTTGCGGTACAATTTCTATAAGATAGAACGATTAAAAAAGTGCCGTCCATATAGCCAGGATATCATATCTGAAGATCACGAAAGGAGACTTAATATTTCTTGTTTCAATAAATTACATAATTATGTTAATTTTGGAAGACAACCAGCCATACATGATGTGTTATATTTGAGAATGTTTATGTCATGCTTGCTGATCAATAAAACTTGGGGCTGAGATGAGTTTTAGGAATGTCCCTGGCCAAATCCCCAGCTGACCAGGTATCTTTAGTACTGTGGCCTATTTCCAGTTGATTGAGTTGATTATCCTGCATTCCAAAATATATTTGGATTCATTGTGCTGACATATTTGTGGCGGCTTCGGTATTGTACTGTGTGCCGGTGGAATGATGCTATATCATGTTGTGAGGGATTTATACAACACTGGATGAGGGTTATTCAGAGAGCCATATATTACAACATAACTTCATAAGTGACATAAGATAACGGTCCAGATGAACACAATAATAACACATTTTAACATACAATGCACATTATCCGCGGTCACTGTGAACTATTCTAACTAACACTGAGTTGAGGTCGACCTAATCAGGCCAGGCCAATACTATTCCCCGACATCCTCCCGTGGCGCACAACGGAAATGGAATCCAGGAATTAGTCAACTCCGGACGTTGACACATTCCATTTGGCATGTGGTCTTATGAAGAATCGTTCATATTGCAGAGACTGGTGTGATGTCTATTATTACATACATTGCATACAAATCGAGAAATACAGTTTGATACATTGTGCGATGACGCAAAACAATTGAAACAAAGTCCGAGCCGTTTCACAATAGAAAATCTTTCGCGCATGTTCGCCACTTTATCGCACTCAGACGGGCGATGTAGTACAGACTTGCAGCATACACAGAAATATTTCGAGCGTTCGTTAGATGGTCTCCTCTGATAGTGTCCTTGAGAAATGTTCGTAAGAAAATTAGCAGATTGAATAGGCGTATTATGTTCCATAAGGTTCGGATTACACACAAAGTTTAACTCTCACATTTCTAGTATCTCGACTTCCTTGAGAATGTACACGCGAATTTCACCAATAGTATGTCTGCGATCTCCGTAATGACGTACTAAATTCTGTCTGTCTTCTGAAGGGAGCTTTCTGGTAATAACTAAACTCAACATGTCTCCATAGGAAGATTCGTTGACGCCTAGAGCATCAAGAGAACGTACATGAGATTCAAGATCGTACAGGAATCTGCCCATGCTGTTGAAATTGTTTCCAGGGCTAGGGAGAGATGACAACAAATCAATTGCGTGAACATAATTATCCTTTGTGAGTCTAAAACGTTGTACGTACCAGGCCCTGATAACCTCCGTTCCAAGGAAAAACAGCTTCTGGCTGTTCCCGCGGGTAATTATAAGAAAATTGAACGTCGTCTGTTTACACATGCCGCACCAAGTGTTTGGAACTCCATCCCTCTCGACATTCGTCGTTCGCATTCTATTGACATTTTCAAGCAACGACTTAAGACGCATCTCTTCAAGATTTACCCACACACAACTAGCCGTAGATAGCAACATTGCATCATTCCCCGTATCCATATATTGTATATATTCTAATGTATGTACATGTATATAACCTGCATATAGAGTCCCAAGCGATTCGAGCTACACCAGGGATGAAGCGCTATATAAATGCTGTATATTATTATTATAAAACCACTTACGCACATAGCAGCTTGTCCAAATAACAATGATTTCAGGTACAGAATGTACAGCCGCAGAGGTGGAGTCCCAACATACATCCCACTCAAAATCATTACCACAGGAAGAAGGTAGAGAATATTATGTACGGATCATAGCTGGATAATGACACAGGACCGGTGTTTTGTTGAGTGCAGGATTTGAATTCTGAAATATGTTGTTCATAAACGAACTTTCCGTCCTTGAGCTCTTTCAAAGAGAAATCATATTCACTAGCAGCTTGGATATACGCATTATCTTCAATCTGGAATGAGAGCAAACTTTCTGAAATCTCACTCAAAACTGTGATCTTTTCATCTAGAATATTATGGAGACATTCCAGTTTGTTCAAGTCCGGCTTTTGTGTGGATTGTGAATTTACTATGGAATCTGCTTCTATAATAAGCTGATTGACATGTCGCATGATGTCGCTGTTCTTCTCTGTATTTCCAAAGAGTGTGTTGTCTGATATCCATTGTATCACTGCTTGAATGTTCGAGGGACCAAATACGAGGGAAGTATACAACACTGGATGAGGGTTATTCAGAGACCTATATATTCCAATATAATTTCATAAGTGACATAAGAGAAGTCTCAAGTTGAACACAATAATCACACTGTTAACATACAATAACTCACAATGCACATTATCAGTTGTTAGTGTGAACTGTTCTGATTAACACTGAGCAGAGGTCGACATAATCAGGCCAGACCAATACTATTCCCCGATTCATGCAATTAAAACAAATTTCTCGACATGATGGAACACACGAAGCACCTTTGCATATAGAGCCAAGACAGAAACCTATATGGTGAAAAGATTATTGTGTGAAAAAGTAGTTTAGCAGTGCTGCCACCTACATGGACATAAAATAAATTAATATTATCATCCTCACAAATGCAATCGTAATCACAAGTAGAACAAGTTAGGACACTGAAAGCTAAATGGGAGATGTTAATATCGATGATCAGCAATCCGAATTAAAGTTATGCAGAATATGTTTTCTCTGTGAACAGCACAAAACAACCGATATTTGAAATCGAAATAATGGAACTGTGACCAGACTGATAGCTGACCCAGGTGCTGGTATACATGCCTTTGGTGAACGTGACTTCAAGAACCTGTCTTCACAGCAAACTCTTAAGAAATCAGACACTAAGATATTCCTGTGTGGATCAACACAGCCCACGAGTACGCTCTGACAAGTTAAACTGAAATGGGGTGACCGAGAGCTTTCAGACATTTTTTCACTCCTATCGTAAGAATCAGCAATAAAGCTCGTGTTGATAACATTTCTGTATCAACTGACACGGACAATAACAACAGTTCCCTGACACAGGAGAATGAACATTTATTCACTGCAATTGGATAATGAAAGGACTACAAAGTGAAATTACAACTAAATGTAGTATGCCAATTCAAATATTTAATAGTTCCACTCTAGATCGCTACTACAGTTACTAGTCCGACAGCCGAGGCAGACCTGCGTGTTTTGGCGTATGAAGTGTTTTTCTCTGTGGTTTATGTTAGTCGAGACACCCCACAACAATAATCAATCGGCTGGACTTCTGTCAGCCTTGAGGAAAAAAAAAATTTATTAGCCCCGAAAAATAATGACCTAAAAATAAATATCGAAAAACACGTTTTTCTGTTAAATTCCTAGTTTGCTGTTGAAAACATACTAAAAATTCCGGTTCGGACTGAAAACGGTTTCAAATACCAGAAACGTCGATTTGTTATCGACGCCGGCCAAAAAACAATCCAAAATGCAGCGAAAATATCGGCCGAAAGTATAGAATTTTTTTAATTTTTTTGAAAATGTCAACTAAATCCCGCTGATTGTCACCAAAACATTGAACCAAGGGGACGAATTCAGTAATGATAATGAGCATAGGCATATCCAACATATATGCGATTCCCCCTCCTATCAGCCGCGAGAAAACGTTTTAAATAAAGAGCTTTGTTTTAAAATGTTTTAAATAAAGAGCATTGTGATATGTAGAGGTCATACTCCACTAGTTCAAAACCTGGAAATTTGTTTATGTTGTGACAGGGAATTATATAAGTTTATACACTGCAAAAACAGTGCAGGTAAATATATTTCTAAGTTAATATCGGTTCCTTAATAATTTATTTCACTGTAGGTGAAGGTCGCAAGCTCCAATATATTTTATATACATATATGTCTAATGATATGATCTTGTCAAACAATGTTGCATGGTTCTGAAATGTTTCTCTAAATGTATATTAGGCATTTACATGATACGACGAATCTACCGCATGATTGGTGTGGTTTGAAGATGCCAAAGTGGCATCCCCTGAGTTAATGAAAACAAAATGGTCAACAGAAAAATTAAATATATATAATGCTTGGTAACTTTTTAAAGCTAAACTGTGTGTCAATTTAGAGAATCAACACAACTTGACCAGTGAGCATTCAGGCATTATCAGATCTGGATGTATGTGACAATTCCAACCACATCGATTGTACAATTTAAGCAAGTATGAAGTATACGCGCATTTGCAAATAAATACTTCTTTTCCCGTGGGACGAATTAATCGCAAAAATGCTAGGCCAGAACACAAAATTAGTGTATAAATTAAAAGCTGTAGCTTATCATTTACACTCCCACCTCCCTTCCCTATGCTGCATATCAGACTCACCCAAACCTTTGATATGTCACATCATACTCTTGTCTATACCGATCTATACTTCATTCCGCTATACTAAATCTATTTTCAATCAATTTCTTTCTATTATTCCATAATACGAAAAACAAAATCTTATTTTTATATATCAATAGATCCAGCCCACACTGTGAGTAGCTGAGTAACATATACACCGACAACGATCTTCGAAAATTATTATGAAATCAATTACCTAATATTATGTCATCATTTTCACAGCGTGGGCTTATTCACACGTAATCGGAAACGACCCCATAAGCTTTATGCTTGATGTCGGATCCCTTCCATAAACCAATATTCATGATTCATATTTTGTAATATACAGTAATGCCCTAATTAATCGACTCCATAACCACAGCAGAATTATGGGTAATTTTTCAGGATTTAGTCGGAAAGCTGGGTGCATGGCCCTGCTAGTGTCTCATCATTATTTATTTTCCATCTTCCGGTATGGAAGTAGGGTGGGGTTTTACTAGTGGTTGGTTGGTTGGCCAAAGGTTGCTTTAAAGTGATGGTTTAATTTAATATGCAAATTGGCAGTTTGTTCCATGCTAAGACGATTGCGAGGAGAACAGATGATTTTTAAATGTTCAGTGTTTGCGAAGTAAGGATAGAGCTTATCGGGAAATATTAAATATATCACGTGCGTTCTACCAATCGTGATGGGAGCAAATCTACTATATATTTTGGGACTTCTGTTTGTCTGTTTGTCTGTTAGCTATGGCCGGGAAAACTGCCGGACGGATTGAGCCCAAACTTCATATCTAAGGGTAAAATCCCACATGAAGTGTCATCGCACCGCTTCTGAGAACGTCAGAGCACTCCTTCTCCATTCCCACTGCCGCCGTCTTGGAATTGTGGGGGTTAATCGCGTGATAGTTAAAGAGCGTTCGTACCCGCAGTGTCGTTGATAAAGAGCGTTTAGACACTGTTAAACCGTTACATAGGAAATATGCATGCATTTCCATTGCGTTTATGTCTCTTCGATAATTGCCTAATACAATTAAAGCGTGGAGTCTGTCCATTTTCCCATAAAAAATCGAATTCTACGACCACCGGGTTCGAGATATCTTATTATTTCCGACATCGTCATTTTTGTCACTGGAAATCACTTCGGCCTCAATTCATCCCTTGCGAGGCATTCTAAAATTATGTCTTCACTTCCCAGTTATGCTCTAGGGTGTGGACTATGAGGAGAGATTTATTGCAAGTCATAAGATATTTGTTATTGCCCGGGAACAATACTTATTAGTTGATTCCATCGATCGTCTTATGTTTCCGTTTTCGACGCATCGCGTAAATAATGTACTTGCACTAATTCGTACCTCTTGACTCATCGCCGAGAGGCTTTATCTGTATGACATCATAAGGGTGCTGCTTTGTTTTGGACGGGTCAAAACCGTCAAATCGTTACCCCGACCTGACCTTGACCTTCAAAATGGTCAATTCAAGGTCAAATCGGGTAAAACACACGGATTTCGACGACATTTTATACCTAGGTAACTTTTTTCCGGGGACTGTTTACGACGGGTCAAATCGTGATCCTGACCACACCTTGACCTTCAAAATGGTCAATTCAAGGTCAAATCGGGTAAAACGGGCGGATTTCGACTAAATGTTATACCTATGGCTACTTTTGTCCGGGGAGTGTTTTGGACTGGTCAAATCGTTACCCCGACCTGAACCTGACCTTCAAAATGGTCAATTCAAGGTCAAAGCCCGGACGAAGTCGGGTCATCTGCTAGTTTGTGATATATAATGGATAGTCCTTGCATATAATTCTATGTATTTCTTGGATATGACGATGTTTCTGTCAAAGTATATTTAATGATACTGATCAATTTAAATCAGTGACAGTTCGTTCTGCATCTTTATGTACTTGATCGAGTTTATCACATAATAAGTCTATAGAGCAAACCACACAACTAAATTAGCATAGACTAAAATAGGAAGAATGCACCTGTTATATAGTTATACCCCCAACCTCGGAGAGAAAGGGGGTATAGTGGATTGACATCGTCCGTCCGCCCGTCCGTCTAGCCGTCAGGGCGTCGAAACAGACTTTTAACCGTCCATCTGAACATGTTTATGTATGCTGTACCATCCGTCCATCAAGGCAGATATCTCAAACACTGGTTGTCGGATTTGAATGAAATTTTAGATTGATGTTCACTACTACGAGGAAATTCAACGTATTGTGTTCAATCATTTTAGAGTTCTTGAGTTATTCATCTTTGTTTATCTGGAAATTTTGTCCGTCCGAGTAGATATCTCAAACACTGGTTGTCAGATCTGAATGATAATGATGAATAAGATGAAACAGGCTCTGATAATGGTTCCGGTAATTCTGAAGAATAACATGTCTATAAATACATGGTAATATTACCAAAAGATCATACGTTACTGTGCCTTGGTCAGCATCACCATTATGGGAAAACTATTCGAAGGAGATTTACTTTAACCCTTCTAAATCAGATAGATTATCTGGACCAGATAAGCGGTACCAGTTCGCGAAGAAGGATCCGAAATAAAATATCAGCAAGGAAAAAAATAAGGATATGGTTACAAAACCAAGAACCATATAGTTTACAAAGACCCAATAGGAAACCACATATTGTAGTTGCTGGTATTGATGATCAGTGGTCTGCAGACTTGATGGATATGGTTAAATTCGCCACATACAATGTGGTTACGCCTACATTCTGGTGGTAATTGACGTATTTTCAAATTCATTTTACTACGGAAACTCAAGGATAAATACGGTGCAACTGTTGTAGTGGTTTTAAAAAATTATATTTGCTCAAGGTAGAAACTGTAGAGCTATTCAGACTGACATGGCGACTGAATTAAAGTCAAAGTCGTGCAGGATGTAATCAGGACCAATAACTCACAGCAATGCTACGCTTACAGTGATGAACAAGCCAGTGTTTCAGAATGTGTGATAAAAATAATCAAATCTAAATGTTATCGATACTTCAGATATATGCGATTGTATGAATATGTAAACAAACTTCGCCGATGAGTACAACACTGTTCGTAGTACCAATGATATGGAACACGTTAGACATAAACTGCAGAAGAAATGTGTTGGGCTACATATAAATCCAGGGATAAACTGAAGAAAACCTACACAAATGATCAGATTCAGATTCAAAGTAGCTAACCATTTTCGCACACTTCACCAAAGGAATGTGTTCACTGGAGATTATGATGAAAAATGGACTTGGCGAAATATTCAACATATCAGACATATAGATGACAGAAAACGCCAATTCATAAATTGAAGGACTACAATAACAATGAAAACTACAAATTTATTTGGAATCATAACTGCAGAAAGTTGATACAAACGAGGATGTGTGGAAAATTAAAGCTACTTCCTACACACTTAGAAATAACAAGCCGTATAGGTACTAAGGTAGTGCCAATATGTCTGTTAGTACCAGACCAACAGGTATTGAGAAGAATTTGGTTCTATATATTAATATAATACCACATCATGTTGGTACTAGCCACTCTCGGAACCTAAAAGTTACCCACGTGATGGCATCACGTGATAATTCATTTGGTACTAGCCGATCTCGGAACCCAAGTGTTACCCACGTGATGGCATCACGTGATAATTCATTTGGTACTAGCCGATCTCGATAAAATGGCGGCGTCCAGCCACTTCAAGTTGAGGCGATTGAGTTTTTTTACAGTATATAAACATGGACGAAGAAAAAAACAAACATCAGCTTAGACATTTTATGTTGGAATCGCTCTCGGACTCGGCTTACATGCTGTAGCGTATGCCAGTTTAGGTACGTTGTTCGCTCGCTGTGTGGATTTAAGATTAGTGAAGTAACTTCTCTGAAATTCATCAACATATTTTTTGTGTGTGAAATTGGACCTAACTGGCTTCTCAATAACCTGGAATATTGTCAGCACTGTGTGGATTATGTTTGTACATGGACAAGATGATATATAACCTCCGAAAAAATAACGGGCGCTAACATTATTGATATTCTCCTCTGCAAGAGTCTGAAGAAAGCAGCAATTTTCGGTGAACTGAGACAGACCAAATTCAAAAGTCATTGAGTGCGGTGGGGTTACATTTTACATGCACAACAGTATTGTGAATTACAAAAGACAGATACTTAAGTTTCACAACAATATAAACCGCCCAATTAACTCACAAGAGTCAACCACTGGTGACTATGATTACGAGACATCCAATTCTGTAGAAATTAATCGGAGTTATGACGTCACAGATCAGTCATGACTCATGAGTCAGTAACAAGTTTGATGGCTACAATGTACAAGTACCTGTGCAAAGGACGATGGATCATATTCATCAATTTTCATCGAAACGTGATTTGAGAACCATGTCGCCATGACATGTCGCCCAGTTACGGAGTCTGCTATTCTTTTGATCGAAACGCCTGTGATGCTGTGATATTGTTCTGATATATTTATGGAATGGTGGATAATCTCGGAGATATGGATCCAATTCTGGGACACACGTTATAACTGAATCAATCGCAAGCTTTTAGTAACGTACTACATCAATGCTCTAATTAATCATCCCCCATTAACAAGGTTGTAGGGCGTTAATGACACCAGTTATAACATACCGCCGTTCAACCAGGGTCAAGTGGTTGATATGTGGCAACCGCAGATAATCTTTATACAGTCTTATTAATAATATTTTGCGACCACTGTACTCCGCACTAATTTGTCACATGGCCACCTTGTAAACACCCAGTCCAGCTTTTCACCAGCGCCATGCACCATATTAACTATACACAAAACAATATTTCAATTAATAATTTGTTTACGGTTTAATTAACATTCAAAGTTGGTCACTGACCGACATTCGCAACTACCAAGGCAGCGTCATCCATGCCAGAAATATACACTATATGGTGGTTATAATACTGACTTTAAAATGGTTGAAATGTCGGCCACGGTAGGATTAATCAATGTTAATAGTATCAACAACGTGGTAATATCGGTGGCCAATGTCGTTAGGGGGGGTCAATTAGAGCTTAGCTGTATACATACATGAACATGTAGACCATTCAAATGTCCAAATACTTCATGTTCTTATCAAAACATGTATGGCTACTAGTATCATTCTGAGCGATTCGGCCATTTCCGCTTTGCTAGGAAATAGCCTCATCCATAACTGGAAACCATATTAGCGAAATTCTACATTATATGGCTCTGGTGATCAGGCAATGACATTGACTTGTTGACCCATAGATGCGAATGGAGAATAATTTATTAACTATGGCTTTACCAAACTCTATCATATATTAAATACATTAAACTCTCTTTGTGTTACATATATCGTTATATTTGTTCATTTACTGATACAGCACATTGGAAGTGTACGATAAGAAAAACACTGAACACCGTGGCAATTATTTTGGGAGAGTGATAATAATTATGGTAACCCATTCAACATCTCCTTGTAGCGAGGACTAGTGAGCGCTATAGTGGTATTTTGCAAACAACAGTTTTAATTAACCAAAGTTAATGGTCTCCCCATTTTTGAGTATTTTTTGCTTATCGCACATTATTTACAAAGGTTTGGGAGTTATCGCAAAGATTTGCTCCCCTGGCTGTGAATGACCGATCGGTCTATTTTAGCACGACCGGGCAATTATAGATTGATAGGTTGTTCACTCAGACCTGTTTAAGATGTCTGATTTATAATGTTCACAGAAGACCAATATCGGCAAAAAGCCTTTGCGACAAATCTCAAAATGTAATCGCCCAGTACGTAGTCTGAGAGTTATCATAAAGATGTTTGAGATTTATCGTAAAGGTTTGTGTGTTATCGCAAAGGTGTTTGTGATTTTTTGCAAAGTTTTGCGATTTATCGCAAAGGTTTGCTCCCTCATCACTCATGCATCTGGCTGTGACTGACTGATCGGTCTATTTTAGTCCGACCAGGCATATATTGATAGGTTGTTCACTCAGACCTGTTTAAGATGTCTGATTTATAATATTCACAGAAGCCCATTAGCGCCAAAAAACCTTTGCGACAAATCTCAAACATCTTTGCGATAAATCAAAAAAATTATTCACACAGTACTTAGTCTGAGATTTATCGTAAATATGTTTCAGATTTATCGTAATGGTTTGCGTGTTATCGCAAAGGTGTTTGTGATTTTTCGCAAAGTTTTGCTGCTCTCACCATTCATGCATTTGGCTGTGAATGACTGATCGGTCTATTTTAGCCCGACCGTTCAATTAAAAATTGATAGGTTGTTCACTGAGACCTGTTTAAGATGGCTGATTTATAATGTTTACACACAAATTAAGAAATTTTTAGCACCAAAAAAGTTTGCCACAATTCTCAAACATGTTTGCGATAAATCGCAAAATATAATCACCCAGTACGCAGTCTGCGAGTCATTGTAAAGATGTTTGAGATTTATCGTAAAGGTTTGCGAGTTATCGCAAAGGTGTTTGTAATTGTTCGCAAAGTTGTTTTGTGATTTATCGTGAATGTTTGCTCGCCTTATCCCACATGCATGCTGGCTGTCAAAGACCGATCGGTCTATTTAGCCCAACCATGCTATTATAGATCGATTGGTGGTTTACCCAGACCTGTTGAAGATGTCGGATTATATTTATATGTATACGGTTCAAGTCCATTAATGCCAATGCATGAACATATATCTGCATTAAATCACAAACCATTGTGATTAATCGCAAACCTTTTGTAATCAATCGAAAACCTTTACACTAAATCACATATATTTATTGCAAAGTTTTTTTTTTAATGGGCTATTCTAGATCGATTGGTATTTCATCCAGACCTGTTTCAAGATGTTTGATTTATGTTTACTTTAATATTATTGCACACAAATTAAGAAATTATTTTTGGACATTCAGACCAATTTTACTCCACATGCACGGAACAGGGGATCCTGAAATCGAGATCTTAAACTTTGATTTAAGTACAAAATCACGATCAAGGTTCTATACTAATAAAAGTAATGCATGTATAATTCGGATTATTTTATTATCACTATGCAATGGAGTGGTTTTGTACTTTATTCAATATTTAAACGCCATAGCATCATTTGGAATATAACATGCCACTTTGTTAAATTTGCCGTCGGCCATGCCAAAGTTTCGTAATTTCGAGTGCTTGGTATCAGGGCAGGTTCTCCGCTTAGTACCTATATGTTTGGTTCTCTGAAGTACCATATTGCTAGGTACTATGCATAGTACCTAAATACTTCAAGAGTACCTGTCTTTATATTCGGTACTTCATATAATATAATGGGTGTGTCAAGAAAATGTGTATTTCTTGGCACTTCATATCGTGTGCGTCATGGCTTCGGTGACATAAAGGCGGATTGGGTATTATATGCACAATGCCCGGATAGAACCTAAATATTTAGTAGGTAATCCAGAGTACCAACAGTTTGGTACTCTAGAGTACCAAAAAGTTGGTACTCTAGAGTACCAAACATTTTGGTACTCTAGAGTACCTAAACTTTTGGTACTCCAGAGTACCAAAAAGTCGGTACTCCCCCTGGGACAAAGCTTAGTACCTACGTAGGTACTCTGAAGTACCTATTTTTTAAAGAGTGTAGTGAAAACTACTGGGCGCAGGCAGCGGAGACAGAAAACAGTGCTGTGTAAAATGGTTATACTGGCTGAGAAAAGGTTAATTATAGTGTAAAAGTCAATAACATTAGTGTTGTGTAACTACATCTGTATTATATTGTTTCATACATGTGAATAAATTGTAAATGTTAATCTAGTTTCTGTTATTTTATTTCTTCAGTAAAAGCGATAAAAGATATTCCATGATATATTATATTGTACACACCGCTAGTGCACAACTAAATACTCATCAGAAATAGTGATGCCCTGTTAACTGTGCGTGTACTTAGATGACACCTTGATATTTTGACTCCTCATTTCGTCGAACTAAGAAAGCACTGTAAATTTCATCACTGAATGTGGCATTTTGGGATCGTATTTATGGGCGCCTTTTGTGCATTTCGGGCGGACTTAATATATCGTTTACTTTCCGTTAATTGCGTCTCTTCCGGCAGTTCTCGGTGGCAGTACAGAACAGTATCTCGTTATTGGCATTACAACTTAGTAAGCCGTTGGTCAGGAGAGAGTAATGGACAAAAGGCTATTGATAGCGATGACAGCCCCATTTGACCTCTCGGTTTTTGAATCCTCATTTAGGTGTTATTGATAAAACACTGGTGAATCCTACCTATACGAACGGGGATGACTACTAAACTACCTGACAATTTTATTGGGAATAAATAAAATGTGTTCCCCAATGACAACCCTATTAAAATTTGTTCTGCTTCATATCAATGATGATCGATATGTCATTATCACGAGAACATTATATGTGAACAGGGCATTTGTTTACAACAGGAGTTAATACTTTTATCGGAGATCGCTAACCAGTTGGGCCCATGGCTTCGCCAGGATTCATCTCTGTGTGTTGAAAATTATTGAAGTTTTTGCGTCTTTTATACTAAACGCAAATGGTAGCGGAACAAGAAGTATTTTCTTGATCATGGATAGTTTATTGCAGAAAATAGAAGTTGAGGTGTATTTGTTTTCTGAATCGCTTGGTTGTTACAATTATAGCATAATGGTGTACACAAATACAATTTAAGTTTGACATAACATACAATTTTGCCTCCTACCCACGCTTGGGAATGGAAGGGAGTGACACCCTTATACATATATACTGCATTATTATGTGCGTTGTTTCAGGAAATCACTGAGATATAGTCTGATAAACAACACATGAATCACAGCAATGCAACGCAAGATGTTATCATGGACTTCGTGTCTTATGACATTCATGTCAGTGCTCATCTTCTGGGAATATACGTGTGCCGAAATGTGTGAGCCGCCAACTTTGCTTCAGAAAGCTGTGGATTCATCTCTGGCCATTCAGCTCGGCTCCAGAAGCGTTAACTTGGCAAGGTGTAGGCGGTTGTGCGCGTACACCAAGGGGTGTGTCAATGTGGCATACAGTGCAAATAGTACGATGTGTTACCTTCTTCGTATCAGTAATGGGGAGGTGCTGGATCACGAACAATCGATGGAATTCGCTAATAAAACTATTCTGGTGAGTATTCATGTACATTTACTTTCAGTTCCAGACTTAGGAAGTAATCCTTTCTTCAATAAATTGATTATGCCATTAATTGAAAGTATGCATTGGAATAGTCAGGGATTAATTTGGATAGGTGTATAAGAAATATAAGAAGACAACATACAGAACAGATAATACACATAATACGACTTTGCCTAATCTGCAAACAATGCCCACCCTGATTGGTCAGTAGCCTGTATTCCCATGGATAGATGTACGTCGTTTTGTGGTTCAATCTCATATATATTTTGAAGACCTCTGTCTGTCTGTCTGTCTGTTTGTCATTAATACAAATCTACGATTCTCGACCGATCGGGACGAAACTTGGTACGTGTGTGTAGTTTGACCAGGCGGTGGTCGTTGTCGTATTGGCGAACCCGTGCGACGCACGTGCAGCGCATGCGCAGACGAGATTTCGGAAACAGGTGGAGCTATCGACTTGAAATTTGGTATGTGAATGTATCTTGCCCCGAATACGAATTTTATCGGGTCGCCGAGCCCGTGCGACGCCAGCTTCGCGCATGCACAGACGAGATCTCGGAAACGGATGGAGCTATCGACTTGAAATTTGGTATGTGAATGTATCTTGCCCCGGATACGAATTTTATCGGGTCGCCGAGCCCGTGCGACGCCAGCTTCGCGCATGCGCAGACGAGATCTCGGAAACGGATGGAGCTATCGACTTGAAATTTGGTATGTGAATGTATCTTGCCCCGGATACGAATTTTATCGGGTCGCCGAGCCCGTGCGACGCCAGCTTCGCGCATGCGCAGACCAGATCACGGAAACGGGTGGAGCTATCGACTTGAAATTTGGTTTTTGAATAGCCCGGACAACGTCGGGCTCATCGGCTAGTTCTATATATTTTGAATTGTGCCACAATAAACTGTTGTACAATCAGTGCAATACTGCCAACGCCTCAAACTTTTAGAACGCTCATAATTCAAACCACACGTGAATTGATTAATTTAATTATATAGACTGAAAAAGGGACATATAATGGCTACCTACAGACACTGAATTTTATTATTTTATTTAAGATAGAACAACATTAAGTCTTCGCTGCAACATTTTGCCAAAGAGGCAACGAAAGTGAAAATGACATCATGTTTGCCGTCAGAGTTCGAAGAGAAGAGCTGTTTCGTGGACAATAATACCACGCATAGATAAAAACTGGGCTATTATATGAGCAGGTTGCACATCTGTCACTACAATTTCGACCAAAACATGCAGTCGATCTACAACATAAATAAATACACTGCGCATCGGCGTGTATAGTCGAATTTGACAACAGAAACTGATTGTATGACTCCGTTTCGCGTCGTCATAAATCAGTTTCTTTGTGGTCAAATTCTACTATACACGTTGATGTGCAGTGTATTTATTTCTTAAATGAACTGCAGAGGGTTAATTATAGTTGGTGAGAAAATGCATGTTCAGATAAAAAGTTAAATGGTTGTTTAGTGAATTTATTATCTGAACAATTCCTGAGGGAATTACTCGCAAATGAGGATTTAGTAAAGAAATTGTTAAGTTGAATGCAACGCATATACTGTCCCTTGCACTTCACTGTATTTCCCTTCTTACTCAACGATATGTGCACTGTGGAATCGGCGGGAAAACTCAACCCCCAATGTCGACACATTCCTGGAGTAATTTCTTACTTTAATCCAACTATATGTGCCTAAACACTCACCATTAAGCATATACGTATACAGTTTTACAGGGTAGATCTGCCATACGCGAACTAAAAATTTCTATCCTTACTTCCACGCACCATCAGACGGGTCGATAGCACGTTCATTTAATAATATGATAACGTATGCCAACCAGTTTGGTACCGATTATACTATTTTCGACTACGGCCTGTTATCATTGAAGAACTGCACATTACCAGACCCAAACCAGGAGCAGTCTCACACATGCCACCAGACTCTGTGTCCTGACAAAGCGACCTGCTCACAATAATAGATAACATTTCTCGCCAGTTTGAAACCGATTGTCATATTTTGGACTACGGCCTGTTATCGGACTCAAATCGTGAAAAATTGTTTCAGGATGAATCCCATCCATGCTACATGACTCCATGTGGTACCAACGCGATCTGCGCACCTACCGAGTTGCCACAACTCAGATACCGATGTATTCCTTTCAAAAGTGTGACAACGACAATGACAACAACAACCACGACTGCAACAGCAGCAACAACAACATCAACAACGACGACGGTACCAACTACAGATGGTAAATATACCCCATTGAAGACGTACAGTATTATGCGTTTATTTAGTCAACCTAATTGATGAGCTGTATGCATGGAAGCGTGTGGCAATCGACTAAATATTGTCTGTAATTGCAACCAAAGTAACATTACCTTTCAGAAAGAAAGCATGTCTGAAATTCACAAAATTGTGTTTACATGTATATACATATGCTCATTAAATGATTCTGGACGAATTTATTGCACATAAATGGACGGCGAATATTCCACCAACAGAGAGTCATTATAAATAATTCAAATGTAACTAGGCTTAAATTTATGCAAGCAAAATTTTAATTCTTCCATAAATGATTCATGCCATTGGTCACATGAACAATCCATTTGACAATTAAATTTGCTGTAAAATAGAAGAAAATAATTGATAAAATATTCTTGTCTTCTGTCTATGTTTACCACGTTCACCTAAACCAATTCCAGCTGTTGGGCTTCGTTTAGGAGAATAACTGTAAACAAACACTTTCTCCGTAAGAAAGTTATAAATAAAATTTTGGAATATTTCTCAACCGATTTGCAAAATTCTTTCAGGAGGAATATTCAGCACTTCATGCAGATACGTGACAGTTAAATTAATTATCAACAAAGCATAAAGAAAATTTGGCCATTTTTTTGCCACCCCTCCCCTGAGCACGCCCATGTAGCACTACCGACCAAACTTGGCCCATATGTTCGCCTCAGTAATTTTAGCAAAACCGCTTATGAAACACCGACATACATTTATTCATTTTGAATGAGACACAGCTTCAGGACAATCTAGCCCACATTTTCAAAGTTAAAAGTATAATAGCTGGTGTTTATTATCCAATTCAAGAATCTATACTCGCTTAGATACTTTATATTCAGAGTTTGGTGATCATCGACCACACATGCCCCATAGCGTCTCCTCATTATTTTGAACAAAACAATGAAACATATGAAACACCGACATACATTTATTCGTCTTGAAGGCGATGCAGCTTCAAGATAGTCTAGCCCAAAATGTCAATGTTAAAGGTCACATTGCTCTGGAGTTTATCATCTGATTCAAGAAATTTGTCCAAATCTATAACCTCCGTCTCTCAGAGACTTTATATTCTGAGTTTGATGATCATCATAGTAAAAGTAAAATTTGGCACCTGTTGACCCATCTCCTGACCACGCCCAAAAGCTACATCAACCAAATCATGCCCCATATGGTCTCCTTGGTATTCTAAACAAAACAGCATATGAAACACCGACATACATTAATCGTTTGGAAGGAGATGCGGCTTCAAGATACTCTAGCCCAAAATTCAATGTTTAAGGTCACCTAACTGTGGTATTTATCACCCGATTTAAGAAATGTTTCCGAGTCTATAATCGCCGTCTCATAAAGACTTTATATTCAGAGTTTGGTGATCACCGTAGGAACAACAACATTTTGTACCTTTTTGACACCCCTCCCCTGACCACGTCCCTGAAGTTACATCGACCAAACATGCGCCATGTGGTTTCCTCCGTATCCTTAACAAAAGAGCATACGAAATACAGGCAAACATTTATTCGTTTTGAAGGAGATGTGGCTTCAAGACAGTCTAGCCCAAAATTCAAACTTTATGGTCACGTAACTCTAATATTTATCAACCCCTTAGAGATTATATTAAATGAGCTGTTGGTGCAAATAGATGCACACAAAAAAGCAAATTGAACAACAGTTCGTCCATGTTCAGAAGTTTTTGTTTACATTGCAAGTTGCTAACGAGTAGCTGCATATAATCTCTCAAATATGGATACCTCGCATGCCATAGGCAGACACTGGATCTGAAATAAATCGAGTTTTGCGAACTATGTTCAAATGCATAACACTCTGGTATTTCTTTCAGTTTTGCGATCAGTGCGTTCCATAAATAATATATACTTAGTTTCGTTCAATTTGGCAAACAAATAATTTTTTAACAATGGCTCACCCCTTCCCCAGAATACCCCAATCTGATCCGACAGTCACGGCACTTGGCTCAATTGGTGTCCTCGCATGCATTAACACAACCGTACATTATATACGCGACAATTTACGACCGTTTCGGAGGAGATATGTTGACAAGCAGTTAATCCCAAAAATATGAATTTCGAGGGGTATTTCAAGATATATGTCCAAACATTACGAAAATTATTATTTTTGACAAACACGATTTTTTAAAAGACGTAAATCAGTGGGTTTGACTTGCGTTGCAGTGACCTATAAATCCTTCAGATGGATCTGGTTTAATGATATGTGTACCTTTAAGGATATTTAACAATAGGTTTATATATACATACTATCCTTTCACTCCTTGGTGGTTACACAATCTGTTGCTTTCGCCGTGGCACGGCATGGAGTTGCGGCCATTTTTACAGCCATTTCATGACTGAGATTGTATTATTTTCCGTCTGTTCACTCTATTCGACCCCTTACTCTAATGGCAGACGAACTGGTCTAACTGCGTAACTCCTATGCCACAACATATCGTATAATGACTTATGTCGAGAGCTGATGTAATATAGAAACCATGTTGGACCCAATTTTGGATAACAAAGTTTCCCCAAAGCGTATATTATATATGTTATATTGAAGACTCTCCTGCGCCAATTTATTCCGATGTTTCTGTTGTGACCTTTATGACCTATATAGCTAAATGATGTCAGCTTCATCCCTATCGCGATGCAATTAGCAATTCATTCCCAGCATGTTGATATATGACATGGCCCCATAATCCAAGCCACAGGGGTCCTGGAATGATTTTTTTAATTATACTTCCATATTTTTAATATGGCATTGTTTTTAGGATTTTTCATTTTCTCTATTATTATTCTCTTTTTTATATAGCAATTTTATAACGGGCAACTCTCAGTAAGTACAATACCTCGAAAGTTAAAACTTTGTATCTATATATGCCATCAACGTCGTTTTTCGGTTGATCTATGAGCGTATAGACCGATCAGTAGACGAATAACATACTGTATAATTCCGCGAAGCTATAACACTTTATTTTCAACTATCTACTATTAATCCATCTCAGAAAATTAATTGCCAAAACATGATTTTCCGTTGGACGATCTCGGAATTTGGTTGATGGGCCGAAAATAAATTGGCCGAAATTGTCAACTAGCAACTTCGCCAAGCAAACTTTCAGAAAATAAATATTTACACTTCAACTTCAATTTTCAGCAATGAACTATCCATGATAAAAAGAATTACTTGCTTGGCTACGATTTACGTTTAAAATGACTCAATAACAACCCAATAATTATCAACACACACAGAGTCGAATCCGCGATCTCCGGTAAAATTATTAACTCCAGACCAGTCCAGACTCCACTGTCTCTAGCCCGATGGCCGATGTAATTTGTAAACAAATGCCCTGATCATATCTAATGTGCTCGTGGCAAATGTCATGTCATTAGCATTGTTATGAAGCTGAAAAATGTTAAAAGGGTTGTAATCGGGTAACACATTTTATTTATTTCCAATAAAATTTGCCATGTTGATCAACCTGATTCATGATAAGTTGTGTTCACAGCAGTAACTATACACGTTGTCATAGACGCTTTTTCGAAAATTGGACAAATAAAAAACGCTGCACGAACTTTGAGTGTTCATTTGAGCGTTACAAAAACATGAATACGGTTGAAATGAACAGACATAAGTATAGTATAGTGTAGATAAGAAGCAGAGGCATGGAATATAGACATGAACTACTTGTTCAAATGTTTCTAGCATTGAGTTTTCGAGTTGTTTTTTCACTGAAATTCTAATGGAATTCTCGTTCCGCGCTTTCGCGTCATCCGGGGACGTCGTGTGGGGCGACGGTTATAGACTCGTCCATTTTTCTTAAAGTGTCACTACGCGATGTGACTCGTCTACTGCAACGTCTATGCACTGATAGATCAGGTCACGCGGTAGCCTCTTGACCAATCAAATGCCCGCATTTCGACGAAAACGAAAGTAGTTGTAATTATATATATATATACTAGAAGGTGACCCGACTTCGTCCGGGCTTTGACCTTGAATTGTCCATTTTGAAGGTCAATATCAAGTGGGGTCACGATTTGACCAGTCCAAAACACTGCCCGGACAAAAGTACCCGACAAACGTGCCCGTCGAAATCCATCCGGTTTTACCCGATTTGACCTTAAATTTATCATTTTGAAGGTCAAGGTCAGGTCGGGGTCACGACTCGACCCGTCCAAAACACTCAGTGGACAAAGGTAACCCCACGTATCAAATTTCGTCGAAATCCCATCAAAATTGGCGATTTTACCTTGAATTGACCCGATTTAAAGGTCAATGTCACGTCGCACGGGCAAATGAATATGCTTATGGGACTCCCCATACGAAATTACCCCCACATACCAAGTTTCATCGAAATCCCGTGATATTCGGGCGTTTGACCTTGAAATGACCCGATTTCAAGGTCAATGACACGTCGCACGGGCAAATTCATATGTTTATGCCCCTCCCCGGCCTTAGGTATCCCCACATACCAAGTTTCATCGAAATCCCGTGATATTCGGGCGTTTGACCTTGAAATTACCTGATTTCAAGGTCAAGGTCACGTCGCACGGGCAAATTAATAGGCCTGTGTCACCCCCCGGCCGAATATACTCCCAAATACCAAGTTTCATCGAAATCGGGTCGGCCGTTTTCGAGTTCATCGCGAACAGACACACACACAGACAGACACACACACAGATCTTCCAAAATATATATGAGATATGCTACCACGCAATGTCCAATATTCGTTTCAGAATCTTGTCATTTGAAAATATCTTACCACTACCACCCACTTGATTGTGCTAAATATCAGGTGATCACCGTTAAAACTGTTGTTTCAGCGTTGACCATGCACTCAATTTTGCTATGCGTGGTTTTGTGTGCAGCAGATAGGTGTGACATTTGGGAGAAGGGATAATTGCGGTGATGCGATCTCAGAAAATATAGTGCCTTCTATCCGGATGTATGTGGCCTTGGTGAATATATTATATTACATTACTTCCAGGTATAAACACAGTCTCTGTCATAGGGTATGCAGGACATTTTTGTCAAGTTTAGAGTGCACTGCAGATTGTCCATGGTACTCCTTTGTGTTTTGATAAATTGCCTTCATGATAATCACCATGCATTCTTGTGATAAAAGCTATGTATGCATGTTTCATCACTTAATCACTTGATCGGAGGCATCTACGTGTATGATTTCTATTTTGAGACACTGACGATAGGATCTACACATTTTATCCAGAACTCTCTGAATATATATTATACTGTTCTATAGCAGTGGGTTTTTAAAGGTTTGATAATATGGATACCATAATGTTACTGGACTGTTCGAAAAAAATTACGACTACTCTTAGCTATACGTAATTCTTACCAATATTAGTTCATTATTGGAAATGTGTCTATTCACACTCTTATTGAAAACGCAAAGCGGCAGCGTGATAAAATTGGTCAGCCATCAAGGTAGATATCATTTAAATTAACATTTAGTTGGCTGCATGCAAACCGCACGACATAGTTCGCTGCCATCTCTACGCTGGTCTGACCACTGCCATCATGTATATATACGCAATAATATCTAGCATGCATGTTTATTCAGTTCAGTATCCTCAGTATGACCTCATATAATGTTTACGTGCTGGCAGTGGTCAGGCCAACGCAGCAGGGGACTGATCTATGTTATGCAGCTTGGACTATATATTGGTATAATGATTATCACAACACAACCATCATTACATATGACCAACTAAGTAGTCCAGACTCTTTCACTATCCACTGACTTGATACATGTATAATGCATTCCAAGTGAACCGTTGCAACATAGTGATACGACGGGAATCCACACTAAACCAAACCAAACCGCCGTGTACACAATGTGAGGGGCGACAATGTCACTAGCCGCAGTCCTGCTACTCACCTTTAACACTTAAATCGTAGGGGTAGCTTTTTACGAGAAAGATAATGGTCGGGGTTAGAAGTTTCTAAAGTGACGCCGTTGTTGTCAGGGGCAGAAAAGGGGGAGGGGCAGAAAAAAATTTGTCGCCGATTGCCACCAAACTTATATATAATCATCCCCATAATATGAGGAATATAATGACGTGGTTTAAATATGGCAAAAGTCGCGCCGTTCGCGTCAGGGGTGCCCGGAAGGGGGCAGATTATACTTATATATCTTATATGCATTTTGCAGTAAATATCGCCCTGTTCAAGCGAGCGTGGCAGTCTACGACATGGCGTAATAATAGCACAACGGCACAAGCAGTCCATGCGACGGACGGCAACAGGGATACAGACTGGTACACATACACGTGTACGGCCACGACCATTGAAGATAACCCGTGGCTGATTGTTGACCTTGGCGATGTTTATCGTATCGATGGTGGATTGGTCGTAAACCGCGGCGACTGCTGTCGTGAGTATAGGGGTATTTCACAAACCACGGATAGAGTTCCGACTACGCTTAAAGGGGTACTGTACGCCACATGTTGTTGTTGGTTTCTATAGTCTCCGAGTCGGTGAATAAGGTAACAATTTTTCCATTATTTGAAAGTCTGTTGAGTACGAAGTCATGTTACGGATGACAAATTTACCGGAATGCAAAAATACAAATTGTCGTTGTCGAGTAATTTTTGTAAAGTTTTCAACCAAATGAATCAAATAAAAGTTATATTATATGCATACTAGTCCCATATAATCATTTAAGTTATTGTATCGTCGCTAGTCAGTGAGTGGCTTGAGTGTTCTCCCTGTATCATCATAATATTTTAAGCAATCGTGTGTGCGATCGGTTTAAAAATCCAGTATCCCTCAATTACTATTTTTGATTACGGTAATTCGTAATTTAATTGACGCCATTTTATGGCTCCAGTCATAAATTCAATTTATATCAAATTATTAACTTTTAAATTATTAAATTTTAAGATAGCCTATTAACCTGAGCGTTTACAGAATACATCTTCGACTCAAATTACTTATGTTTCTATATATTATCGATATTAGATCGTTGTTGTCACCGGAAATTTAATGAAAATGGCGTACAGTACCCCTTTAAAGATGGATTATCTTTTAAAATATTTTTTTAGATAGTTTCCTGGGTACGAAATAATCCACATATGTTGGAAATCTCTGCCCGGAAACGATTCTATCAATTAATATTACCTTTATTTCGACATTATTTTATTCAATTAATGGGACACTTCTTTGTTCTATAAATACAACTGTTAGATAGAGGCCTGCAGCGCGGTGATCCGAACGAATGCGAGCCGCAAAATATATCCGATTGATTGTATCTATTATTATATTAAGTTCGATGTATCATATGCTTATTTTCAATGAATAAAATAACTGAAAATAAAAAAAAACGAAAATAAGTAATATGGTTGTGAATATCAGGGACCATTATTGAACGGCACGGAGTTATATTACACGAACAAATTTCCAAATAAAATCAATATTAATTGATAGACGCGTTTCCGGACAGGGGGTCTTCTATTCGGATTTATTTTTTCATAAACAGGACACTATATAGGTAATGATGCGGGAGAGATAATCCACCTTTAACTATTTGTAGTCGTAAAACTCACGTGGGGCCAAAACATTCGTTTCGCAAAAATAACAACTACGATTAGGATAACTGAATACTGTGGTCCATGGATAACGTTGCGTAGTGAGATTTTCACTCTGGACGATCTACCATGCAGATAAAGCATAACGCGCGTTCAGTAAACTACTATTCAATCGGCCAATTGATGATAGCTGTCCGAGGCTTGATAAGGTTGTGTGATGCAGTAAGACTAATTGACTATGTGTCTGTATCTTTAAAAGAACTGTTTAGTTCAAATCGAAGACAGCGACACGCTATACGCGGTAACGGCTGGGGCACCACGGCTACAGTTATAACGCGCGCAAACCTTCATAAGAACATTCAAGGGCGATAGAAAGCATCCAAAGAAGGGCCACCAAACTTGTTCGTGCTCTAAATAAACTAGCATATGTAGATCGTCTTCGACCGTTGGGCCCTATATGTCTCTCAAATATAGACGTGTGCGACGCGATTTAATAAAACATACAAACTAATGCACGGACCAAATAATGTCGACAAAACTTGTGTACAGCCACTAATCAGTACAACCAACGACTCGAGAACTCACAGTCACGAGTATAAAATACAAATGAACCAGTGCCACAAGGTTTCGTAGGAAGAGACGACAATTGTAAGTCAACTCGTTATGGTTTGTTCTCAAACAGGCAAGCTTGTCTGGTAGATTTTGCAGACACGTCGTCATAGAATAAACTTAGCATATGACTCAATCATTATTTACTTTGGAAAGTATGTCATAAATCAATTTCATATGAACTACTAGTTCATATCACCTTCCGATAATTTGATTGGTTTGTTGACAAAAAGTGTGTTCTGATTGGCTGAATGGCAGTCGGGACCGAGCCGTGTCTCTAACTAAATACAGGTCAAATTCGTGCGCGTCAATCAACGCGATGCCGAAATTCTCGCAATTATAATCTTGAAATATATAGTTTTGGACATTGTTATACGATAAATAGAATATGTAATTCGTATTTATCTAATAAACATACGATATAATGTCACAAACTGAGAACAGAATAGCGCACTCTATCTTCGCGTGCATATTATTTCTGCTAGTTCACCAGGTGTAATTGGGCTTCCGGTGCAATGAAGTGACGTCACATTAACCTTTTGCTGCCGATGTCATATAGCTATTTAGTGATTTGTGTGCGTTTTGGACATCATAATCAATTTATAGGTGTCATATGATAAATAGAATATGTAATTCGTGTTTCTCTCATATGATATTTATGAAACTCGTCACGAATTTTCAGTTTTCTCTCGCCGGAGGCTGGAGAAAACTGAAAATTCTTAGACTCGTTTCATAAATATCATATGAGAGAAACACTCATTTCATATCCTCTATATATGGTATACTAGATTATCACATGCAACGTGCGTACAAAATGCATCTTTACCAAATTTAACGACATGAGAAGTAAAATTCACATAGTTCCGCATGATTGTAACGGTGCTATATGCTAACATTTGGCTTCAAATACCAGCATTGATTCTTGTGAGATAATTGCATGCTATTTACAGGCAAGTTTCCGTTGCATCGCTACAGCTGGAACTACATAGTTTTTATTTATCACATAGCTAGCTGCGGCACAGGTTCATTTCTAACGCATTGTTACGTTTGTTTTCTGGAACATCATACATTTAGCGTCACGTTTCGAAATGCCAGGCTAATTTGAAAGTGTTTGAACGCGGCCTCAGTATTTGCTGCTATAGCCGAATCGTAACGTGACATACGATTAGTGTTGCGCAGATTAGGCAGTCTGCAACTGATGTTGATCGAAACATGTTTGGCATATTTTCAGCTCATTGGGAGTCAATTACCAAAAATGTCTAAATTATATTTTGGCATAAAATAAAATCGGCTTTTTTTGGTGGTATTTCGTAAAACTCGTTTTCAAAACTCCATTAAACCGCTCCATGATGCAGTTTCCACTTCAACATTATGTCGTACAAGAGAACGGGGAGCTATTTGCGATAAATTGGTACCTTGGTCATTTATTATATTTAGCCTCTTCTTTAATATGCCTAGCAGACATCATCCCCTTTCTCGTGTCATCCATACATGTTTGTACCACCTTCATTATGTGGGCAGATTATATGACGGATATGTTTTAAGCCATTATTTCTTTCACTATAAATAAGTTGATAAACGGAAATTGTTTATATTCCGTCAGCCAGTCCTCCATTCAGACTTGTCGCTGTCATTCCGGAGGGGGGGGGGGGGGGGGCTAGATGCGATTTTCGCTGAGCCTGTCAGATGTGTCACCTGGTCAGACTCCCATTTAACTACAAATATTACGATATAAAACATATCTGCGAGTGTGTGAACGAGGATTCAGCATTTGATTATTTTGACAGCTGAAAGACTGAGCAACTTCAAGATCCACACGTCATTAGCTATGCAAAACAGTGGTGACATGGCAGGTTTCACATCCGAATGCTTCCACTTCCCGGGAATAGGAACAGCCAGCCAATATATTCATTTTAACTGCACACGTCCAGTCAGTGGGAGATATGTACGGATTCAAGCGTATGGTCCTAGAGATATCATGACAATGTGTGAGTTGGAAATCTACGGTGATCCATAAAGATACAAATGAGGTTAGGTTTTATTTATTTTAAAAATGTTTATTCGATAAAACAAACATTCCATGTGATAAAAATATGAATTACACAACAGAATTGCGCTTGTAGTAACAGCTAAGGTGTACCAATATATTAAAATTATACGACAAAATACGACAGAAATACGACAGAGGAGTTAGAGAAAGTAATTTAAGGGACATAAGACACTCGTAGTGGGTATATGTGAAAAATAAAAAAGTCTTTGAATTCATAACCAATAAGAATAACAAGATTATTTTGTCATGCTGGAAATTTCAAAAAATGCTACCCTTCAGTATCAGTTGGAGAGTATCAACCAAAGGGGTGCAAATGGATTTTTCTCAATCTGAGTGTTTGGTCAATTTCAAGGGGTGGTTGGAAATTTCAAGGTGGAAATATGTTAACACATTCGGTTTGTTAAACTTATTATCTAAATATTTCCCTCCATAAATAGAGCTCCTTCTGCTCTCTCATTTATCTGCCGTCATCTTTTATCACCATAACATCGATCCAAACGAATAATGGATTATTACAATGTATACGTGTATAACTGAGTGGGAGAATCCATTTAGTATAGAAAGGGTTAAACTAAAGAACACCCAATTAAAGAGGCCGTGTCCCTTTTGTTGATAAAACCACAAACTGTAGACCCTACGTTTTCGATTCCAGAAAATAATTAGATCGAACGCAGCAGCTCAATAATATGCGGCTTTAATGGCCAGATATCGACTTTCAAAAGAGGAAGTTTAACATGTTTTTAATTTATATCAGCCTAGCTCTTATATAAATAAATCCATGATTATGTCGCCCAAAGTAGCGGTAGATAATAAAGAGCATTCTCAATTATGATCGAGCTTTGCGATAGTTTTGGGCGTATTATTTGTGCATCATTTTGTGGATTTTCGCAAAATACAAATGATACGAATGATGGTGTTGTTGCAAGTATTTGTCCATTTCCTTTTTCCTGCTAAGCAGAATATTGGATTAGGAAATTCCGGATTATTTGTCGTCAAATCGGAACGTGGACCTTTAACATAAATCATATCATATCGACAGATTCCCGGCAGACGCCTTTCACAAGAAATTATGGATCTAAAATCAAACTAAATTCAAACTCAAATTAATTTATTCTCATTCATCATGGTATGACATGTAGATATCACAAATATACAGTATACACAACAGAGGTATTAGTCCAGGAGATATTGGTCGACCTCTGCACCCCCCTGCCCCCCAGGACTCAACTTCACCCCACTAATTTTCTTCCTTAAGGTCTCCTCTAATTTTTTTCACTCGTTAACAAGAAAAAAAAGTGGCCGCAGAGACTCCAGACAAGATGGCGTCCATCATGGCGGCTATTTTATAAAAATGCACCAGGTCTCTTTGATCGCCGTTATAGTAAAGATGATATCACATGCGGTCTTGTTTTCCGCTCGATTCGTTATGCTAATATACATCCCTTACAAATTAGCCAAACATTCGACACCACAATCGAATAGGGCGGCCAAGATGGCCGCCGAAATGTGAAAATAAGCTATTTTTCTGACATGTTACCAAATTTCGTTTGTCTCTGTGGGAAAATGTTGGCATCTTTGCGTCATATTATACATTTATCATATAGAGGAGTCATTGGCGACCACATAGGGACCATAATATACATTCATTGCGGGATATTTTTGTCCGATATCACGTTTTCCCAAATGCCGATATAATAGGTCAAAGCCGAATCTACTTTAATAACGCGATGTAATGTTTCGAATCAATGAATGTTATTGCTATTATAACAACACCCATGCATATATATGTGCAGGAGATACTCGAGCTAGGATTCCTCGTATACCTGAGTTGAGGAATATTTACCCAAATCCAAGATGGCGGCCAAAATGGCCACCAGAAATAGAAAAATCGCCGAAAATCGCTGATTTTAACATCAGTGAGCATTATTGTGATGAAAACTCCACACCTGCTTACTATTGTGAGTTGGGAACACTTAGGCGAAGAACTTTCCTTGTACCATATCCAAATAAAAGTCCCCCAAATTTAAAATGGCGCCCACAATGGCGGACAGATTTTGAAAAATCACCGAAATTCCCTCATATTCACATCATTGGGCATTATTGTCGAGAGAACTCCACCCATGCTTACAGTTGAGTTGGAAATACTGAGGTGAGGTAATTACATTACATCTCATGCAAGAAATGGTTTTCCAAATCGAAGATGGCGGCCAAAATGGCGACCGAAATAAGTCTACATTCCTTTACTTTCTTACGATGGGCGTTATTGTTTCGCGATTTCTATCCACCATTACATGTTGATATGGAATAGTGACATGAAGTATTCATTAGGGTTTGGCAATTGATACTCACAGCCAAGATCGCTGCTAAATTGGCGGCTAGAAATTGAAAAGAAATCGATATTATCACATATTAATTTCAACTTTTTGTCATAATATCGGTATGTATGGACGAAACTGTACATAAACCATCTTCTAGTTCAACTTAAAGGTGTCAAAACGCATAACATAGCTCGTATCCTTCTGGAAAGATGAAAAACCACAATTAATATCGCGATGTGGCATTTCGAAATCCATTCTCCACTTAGCGCCGATAATGGCCGTAAGCGTAGGTGCGCCGAATAGTTATATCAGAACAATTACCTGATAACAGATTCTGATTTGCCACGTCACGTCTGGACCAGCTTCCATTGCTTTTTCTGATAAATCTAGGTCGCTCACACCGATAAAGTATTCACCACTTCCTTGGAGTAGGGTCCCTCTAATCATAACGTTTCAAACAATTCATTTTCCGGTGTCTAGCTTACGATTTTAAATATTTGCTAAATATGATATTTGTGCGTCATCTTGAACTAGGAAGGCATTTGACCGATGAGTATACAAGCTTACAGAAGGTCATCTCTGTGTATGTGTCTCATACCCCATGGGGATAACGGCATGTACACCTGGCGAACCAGTTAGCTAGTCACTTCTCAATAGATGGTTCGTCAACTCACAAACTCAGCGAACGCATTGGCATATGTGGACAACTTCGACAGTGTTTCGAAAGTTGCTAGCTGTCTCATTCCCTTGGCCAGATCCGAAGCAAACTGTGTGACGCCCGGCAGTTTTCACGTCGAATATCTCCCAGCAGAGAAGAACAATTCTCGCGGTGCTAGTTTGTGGACATGCGCCATGATATTGGGAATGAAATGGCCATGGTAAACACCACCCCTACACCTGGTGCATGTCATCCGTGTCGGTTTTTGTTTGGTGTGGTAAGATTGTATTTCCACATCAGTTTCGAAGCCTTTCTGATTCAACTACGTACATTTTTGTCTGGATAATACTATGCTAGCCTCCCTCAAAACAGTCGGATGCGTTTTTGTTATCCTCTCTCGGGGTTAGTGTTAGTATGTGGGCGGTATTATTCAAGAAAATGTCAGGAACTTGGTGCATTTATTTCACTATGTATTTAAAGAACAATTTACAGTCTCGATGGCAATGGCTGTGGACGTTGGGGAACGCGACCTTTATGATCATATAGCTTTATATATATAACTTTAGAATATAGTAGTTAATGTCTCATGCAGGACAATGGTCGCAATGGTGATGTTACCAACAAATCACTTGGTGTACCAACGTTTGTTGAACTGAATGCAAGAGCTCATCAACGTAACATTCCTCTGGATGTTCTTCGCGTTGAACATTTCACCCTTTTGTTGGTGGAATTTGTACTTTCTTGAACCATACCACCCAGCGTGAGTATGACATATCAACCAACTATCAAAGGTATCGCCTTTAAGACTACACCCCACTCTTGGTGGGGCTTATACAGCAGTAGCCAATGGCACACACCTGGTCCAGTTGTTTAAGAACGGCTTCCAAACGGATGGGAACATACAATTTTAGCATACAAGGAAAGCAAAGCCACACATGGGATCCTGTCTGAATCGAAAACATAACAAAATAAGGGGCGGTGCAGTCATGGTCCAATTTCATTTCCACTATCATGACACATACCCACAAACTAGCACCGTTTGTATTATTATCATCTGCTTGGAGCTGTTCGGTGAGACGATTGCTGGACAAGCTTGTTCTTATGATCATGTTCAAGGAGTTTGGGTATATTATGCATTATGGTCTTCTACGCCTTAGCAGAAATGCATCCGTCAAATGTCGGGCTTTCAACATTCGAAGCCATATACAGAAGTTGTCCGGGTACGTCAGTGCATTAGATGAGTATGTGAATTGATGAACCATATATTGAGAAGTGGCTATTTGGGAAGATCACCAGGTGTACACGTTGTTATCCCCATTAGTTCACCAAAGCTGACAATACGCAGATAGATAGGTCCTTCTGAAAGCTAGTATACGCATCGACCGAATACCTTTCTAGTGTATCGCACAAGATTACACCTATACCCCATATGTAGCATCTGAATTATACCATAAGATATACCACGAATGAAACTCGCTAAAAATTCCAAGCTTTCGAAACAAACACGTGAGCTGGACACCGGCATATGTATTGTTTGAAACATTCCGATTAGTGGGACACTTCTACAAAGAAGTGTAGTAAACTGTTGTTGTGAGCGAGATAGATTAATCTGACGAAGAGACGGAAACGGGTCTAGATAATGCTGAATGTGGCAATTCAGAATAAACTCAGGTAATGTTGTTTTGATTTTTGGAAGTCATAATATGACTATTCTGCGCACCTATATACGGTTACGGCCAGTATGAGCCCTTAGTGGAGAATGGATTTTGAAATGCCACATCGCGATTGTGGGTTTTCATCCTTCCAAAAGGCTACGACTTACGTTGGAACTAATAGATGGCTTATATTATGTACCGTTTCGTCTATACAAATCGATATTATGACAAAAAGTTGAAATTAGTATGTGATAATATCGGTTTCTTTTCAATTTTTGGCCGCCAGTTTGGCCGCCATATTGACTGTGAGTATCACTTGCCAAACCCTAATGAACAATTCATACATATCAAGATGTAATGGTGTGTAGAAATCGCGAAACAATAACGCCCATCCTAAGAAAGTAAAGGAATGTAGGCGTGTTTTCAAATTTCGGTCGCCATTTTGGCCGCCATCTTCGATTTGGAAAACCATTTCTTGCATGATATGTAAGGTAATTACTTCACCTCAGTATTTCCAACTCAACTGTAAGCATGGATGGAGTTGTCTTGACAATAATGCCCAATGATATAAATATGAGGGAATTTCGGTGATTTTTCGAAATCTGTCCGCCATTGTGGGCGCCATTTTAGATTTGGGGGACTTTTATTTGGATAAGGTACAAGGAAAGTTCTTCGCCTAAATGTTCACAACTTACAATAGAAAGCAGGTGCGGAGTTGTCATGACAATAATGCTCACTGATGTTAAAATCAGCGATTTTCGGCGATTTTTCTATCTCTGGTGGCCATTTTGGCCGCCATCTTGGATTTGGGTAAATATTCCTCAACTCAGGTATAAGAGGAATCCTAGCTCGAGTATCTCCTGCACATATATATGCATGGGTGTTGTCATAATAGCAATAACATTCATTGATTCGAAACATTACATCGCGTTATTAACGTAGATTCGGCTTTGACCTATTATACCGGCATTTGGGAAAACGTGATAGGACAAAAATATCCCGCAATGAATGTATATTATGGTCGCCATGTGTTCGCAAATGACTCCTCTATACGATAAATGTATAATATGACGCAAAGATGCCAACATTTTCCCACAGAGACAAACGAACGGTGGTAACATGTCAGAAAAACAGCATATTTTCACATTTCGGCGGCCATCTTGGCCTCCATATTGGATTCTGGTGTCGGATTTTTGGCTAATTTGTACGGGTTGTATATTGGCATAACGAATCGAGCGGAAAACAAGACCGCATGTGCTATCATCTTTACTATAATGGCGATCAAAGAGACCTAGTGCATATTAAAAAAATGGCGCCATGATGGACGCCATCTTGTCTGGAGTCTCTGCGGCCACTTTTTTTTCTTGTTAACAAGTGAAAAAAATTAGAGGAGATATTAAGAAAGAAAATTAGTGGGGTGAAGTTGAGTCCTCGGGGGGGGGGGGGTGCAGAGGTCGACCAATATATCCTGGACTATAGCTATATGGCGTTGATACTAGCAATTATGTGCATGCTTTCTTACGTTTACATATCAGGAATATGGTCATACAGGGAAGGTTCGTGCTATCTAAGTTGTTAAAATGGGGGTTGGAATGAGTTGTGTTGTAACATATACACCATCTCTAATTCAATTTTATAACGATCATACCGTGTATATCTCCTGGTCAAGTTGTACTGCTAATGTGCTGAATTGCTTATGATACTGTTAGGGCAAACTGATGCTGTTAACAAAAAGTACCATTGTTTTTTTTTATTTGTATTTTTCACGGTGTTCCTATAATCTGAACATATACAAGGCCATTTTGCGTATCAAACATTCAAAATCAAATTTATTGCGAAATATTTTAATACTGGTTGTATTAGTTGTTGAAAATCGACTATAATCAGGATGGTTATTTATGTCATTTTAGAAACACCAGCGTATTATTAAATTTTTCAAAAATATATATGTTCTTGAATTTTTCATACACACACTGGTTTTTTTCCTCAAATCGCTCGGATTAGCCAAGCACCGCGAAAATGACAACTTTGTGTATATACAGGAACAAATGGGGTCAGAGAGACAAGCCAACGAGAGCTTCTGTCACAAGGACAAACTTGTTTTACTCATACTGAACTATGAACTGGGACAAAATCTTCAGCCACATTTATATAAGAAGCCAAATGTAGTGAAATTAGCCGCACTGTTCATAATTAAAAAAGAAACATCTAAACATACCTGACAGATCATGTCAAAAATAAGAAATAAATTACTAGTATAATGTGCCGAAACGTCTTCGTCCAAGTGCCTAAAACCTAGGTTCAGAAAAGACCAGATGCCGAAATGTCATGAACCCGAAATAAACACATTAATATGAGTTCTCGATAGCCAGATATCGATTAGGTAAATAATAAAGAGCGCTCTGAAAATTGATAGTTTGCATGTACTCGTTTTAACTTAAAACGGATGGATGCGTTTGTGTACTTTCGCGATGCGTGTGCAGTACGAACAATAGTGATTGGAAGTAGTTTTCGTGTTTCTTTTGCCTGGTGAGCTGGACATTATGTTGGGCAATTTTGACAAAATGTGGTGTATAATCGGACAGTGTATCTTTAAGTAAGATATTTGAAACACTGTGTTTCGCGATTTATGTATGCACATGTGTGCCAAATGTTCAGTATTTCTTCATTTCATGTTTTATGCAGACTCCGGGGTATACAATTAAAGATACGATTCGAGGACACCTGTCCGGACAAGCTATATACAGTGTGTTCATGATTTTCCCATATAAAAATACCTTCTGAGGGGACGGTCAAATGTGATATTTTTGGAACATGAGATCTGCGGAAAAGTTCGGAAGGTATCAAGAGGAATAACACTATATCTTGTTGGCAACTTTCATCAATGCAAATGTCAATTAGAATCGAACATATTTCGATCGGATGCAAGGGGGGGGGGGGGTAGTCTGCGAAAAAAATCCGGACTCAGGGCGGGGTGGCTGATTGGCTCGCTGCTGGAACAATTGTGCGATGTAAAAAATTTCCGATCAACAATTTAAACTAAGTTTAACCATGTAACTAAGTTATTTCTGACATTACTAAAGTATATGCCGTATGAGTCTGTGTTAATAATGAATGGGAATAAAATAAAGTAACACCATTTAAGACTCATTTGAGTTTTTTTTTTAAACACGAGCTTTCGGCTATCTATTAGCCTTTATCAAGTATGAAGCTCGTGTTTTTTTTAAAAACTCAAATGAGTCTTAAATGGTGTTACTTTATTTTATTCCCATTTAAGTTATTTCTATTATATTACTTTGTTGTGCACTATGCTTACTGCATGTTTTATCATTTATGAGCACGATTGTGTCCTTATTAAAGACTGAAAACAACACTGTATGCACCACAAGATGGACTCTCATATATTATTCATGTGGCGCAGCTGTGTAGCTATCAAGTTGGCTAAGATCAGATATTTACAAAACATACACAGGGGGTGCATAATTTAGGACTATGTTCCAATTTCAGAGTATGTCATTACATGTTGATTAACATGTAAATGGAGCATATATGATAAGGCTTTGCCTGATTTTAAATCTCTGTCTGTATGAATAGTCCTACATACAGCACTTATCATGCGAGGCATTATCATTTATGGGTTTCGTATTGTTCCATTTCCATGTTAATCAACATATAATTATATACATTATACCAGGAAGCCACATAAATATTAAACCAATCTTGAGTCACTGCTTCAGTGACAAAAAATACAAATATATCCAATTAGCTGAATAATCCAACTTAACCTTTATGCAGGAGATATGCATATATCGAAAATAGAAAATTATAACATACGTCTTGCATATATCAACTTGCTCTCTGGGCATATCACAGGACTGATAGAGTGAATTAAATGAAACACAAGTAACGTAAGAATATAATCATGAAACAATTATAAAATTAAATAGTGTTTGATTTGATTAAAAGTGATATGATTGTTTAATACCAATATTTTTGTCATGTCGGTGTTCACTTATGTCCCTTTAAGATACAGGTAGTATACGGTAGGTCGGTCATTGCATTTAAAAACAAATACACGTTCCCCATATCTTCGTGAAACCCTACGACAGTGAGAGTATCAGCCATACCAGGCCATACCATTAACCCTTTACCCAACAGAACGGCCCTGTGCCAATGCATTCTCTTATATATGCGAGTCGACCATAGGTCGCCTCGCATATATAAGAGAATGCATTGGATTAACACATTAAAAATTATAAAATTGTTAAAGAATGTAAGAAAAAATGGTAAAAAGTGTTAAAAAAAGACTTTTTTTTAGGCCAATGCATTCTCTTATATATGCGAGGCGACCTATGGTCGACTCGCATATATAAGAGAATGCATTGGCACAGGGCATAACTGTAACCATCACATTGTGGTCAAGGAGCCGGTTCCAATGATATCCATATTTGTATGGTTCTATTGAGACAGACCGAAGATATTTTAGGCTGTTGAAGCTTTATTTGGCCGGTTTTGGCCGGTTTGTTGGGTAAAGGGTTAAATAAGGGATCGACCAGCTGATCTACGCCAAATTACGATAGACTTTGAAATAGATTTTGTGCGAATAAACAGGAAAAAGGACCGTTTTGTACCGAAGTACAATAACCATTGCCTAATTCAGTTAGGCAAGCACTGCCATATAGTGCCCAAAGTCACCATCTAAATTAATGGTGTGGTTAGCTTGTGTGTGTGACTGAATTCCAACTGAATACTGCATGATCACATGTATATTACCAGGTCTGACAACTCCCAATTATAGCTATAATGGCCACATGTAGCTATTGTAGCTACAAATGGCTCTATATATTTGTGATGGATGAATCTGGTTGAAGAAAGATAACTCAATCCAACAAACAATCGTTGAAATTTATAATAACCTTATTTGAATATTCCTGGTAAATTAATATAGTTTGCCATTTCATGTATAATTAACAAAATAGTCCAACATTGTTACTTTTTCCTGACAAGTGTACCTAAATACAAGAATAGTAGATCATATGTGGATGGGTGCGAGTCCCATGTCACATAGATTAACAGATTTCTAAACAGATACACGTGATTAGCTATGATTGTCGGATATTCCTCAAGCTGGTGCAACCCAAACTACACCGGCAGTGGTTTCATAAGTTGCTACAAAATAATACCCCTCATCCTTAGTTGCAGCAGCTCGCGGTAATGCTTACGCGCCACGCCAATTTGTAAAATATTGGTTTTCGATAGTCAAATGTAGCTACAATAGCTACATATAGCTATAATAGCTACAATTGGGAATTGCCAGCCTGATTACCACGGAATTAGGAGAGGTGAATATTATATGCATTTTTTCAAGACTAAACTAAATTCTGGATTTCCAGGCCGGCCCGGCAAAGTCCTTTTCAGGGCTCCCTACCGGGAGCGGACCTGACAATACCAAATCAGCATGGAAACCTCGACAGAAGACGAAGAAAAAGAAGAAGAAAACACCATCTAGAAAAAAAGAGAGAAGCTGAGAGATTCGCTGCGTGCAAAGCTAAAAAGCCGACGGAAACACCAGTCGACTCCGCCCATCCAGCCGAGAACCCGGCCCAGTCTGTCGTCCAGGAGATGGAACCACCATCACCAGCACCACGACCAGACGATGATACTGATACTGAAGACGAAGACGAGGAGCCCCCCGACTTCGTTCCGAAAACACCGGAGTACCAAGAGCCGGAGACTTCACCGCCAAACTCATGAGGCAAGTCGACCTAAGTACCATCAACATAGACGACATCCTGAAGAAATTGTATGACGATTGCGCCGGACCTTCTCCGCCGATCTCACCTCTTCCTTCATCATCATCATCAACATCTTCCACTTCACCACCACCGAAGAAGAAGAAAAAGAAGGAAGACAAGAAAAAGAAAAAGAAAAAGAACAAAACAGAATTTCAACAACTGTAGAGTTACCTCCCTTCTATTGATTTTGGGGTTGTATTCAAATATTGGAATATACACGGGGATTTTTCGCGACCTGGAATGTCACCCGAGGGCCGCCAGGCCTTATTTTGGCATTAAGGAACTGCCCTTTTGTTTAGCCTGAGTAAATTCCAAGGCCTTATTTTGGCATTAAGGAACTGGCCTTTTGTGAACTTTAGTGCTATTCTGTGCTTCTGGTGCTATATACTACCAAATGTGAGAGCTAGAAAGTGTTTTTTTTATAATTTAATCTGATTTATTTTCTAAATTGGGGTGGGGTGGGTCCCAAATAGGTGGCGCGGAAAAACATTTGCACAGGAGGGTGGGGTGGGTTGTCATGGGACGGAAAATATTGTGTTCAGCCCTGATGCATCAAGAATTAACCACTTATGTATGCCTTTATAGACAAATAATATGCCCGATCGTCAGTTATTTTTGTGTTTTGTTCACAAATAAAGATATGTGTAGTCTTAAAATCGGGTTTTATAAAAATGATGGTGTTATTATTATTGTTGAGTTTGCGATTTAGTCTGAAATAGATACACTATCTTTAAAGCAGGACGTGATCCGTTCGAAAACTGCCCCTAGCTAAATATATGTTCTGTTGTGTTCTTGTTGCAGGATTACCTCTACAAAGATTCTTGGTACTATATAAACCACCTCCAAACCAGCAACATGGGAGATGAAACCGATCCTAATCACTTACCATTATGTTGCGGCAGAGAGATTGTCTGGCGTCCACGGTGGAGCCATGTATCCCTTGACCGACATCATGAGGTCTGACACTCTATACACTGTACGAAAGGAGGCACAGGAAACAAGCTGAAGAACCAGTAGTTGGTTCTTCGTGCTTCAAACACAGTTGTAGAACCAAAATTACCTACAATTACTGCTGCTTTGGTTCAAATAAAAAAGGCTGGTACTGTTGATGGTGACAAATAGTGGTATATGATAGCTCCTAAAGTTAAGACCCCCCCCTCTGATATGTTGGAGGATATCTTCAGATATGTTAATCAGAATGCGATGAAACTATGGGATGATAATGTGTGACCAATATATCTTATAACTAAAGTTACGATGCGTGGCAACATTATTGTATGAACACCAATTGAGTGGGAAGAGTCGATTTTCAGAATATCACTGGGTTCACCGAGAGGGAACATGTTCACGTATGCTGTTCAAATTTCAGTATTCTCGGCTAACGACAGTAATACAAGTTTATTATCAGTGGAATGGCGAAGGGCTTCCCTCTCAATAATCGACTGCCTGGAATAATTTGCGAAATATCGTTAAACCACGGATAGGTTGCTTTGTTGTTTGGCTTTAACGTCGATTCAGCCGCTATGCCATTGTCAGTTTTTACGGGTGGCGGAAAGACCACGCAGAGGGTTAAGTTCATCGGGAAATCATTCAACTGCGTGTAGAAACCACCGATCCCGGAAAGCGACTGACAAATTTGCCCAGATATATACACGAATCTCGTTATCCTCCTTTTGTGTGGATCACAAATCCGCGCTTGTCGGGGTTAGAACCTATGGCGGCGTAATGCGTTGACCACTCTATACAGACCACAGGTCCCTGGGGAAAATGAATAAAATACAAATATAGACTATACCAGTGTACACTGGTATAGTCTATATTGTTTTTTTTTTATAGTAATTTTCCCCAGATTGGACAATCGGGGGCCTCATAAAACAAGGATGGTGGTCATAAAGGCCGATGATTGTCACAAGGTAACGGATTCAGTCCCATCGAATGGGGAAAACGTATGAGAAACACGGCGTTACCACAACTGGTATGTTTGCAGGATTAAACCGTGTATCATTGAGCTCACTAGTTGATAATGGTCTCAAAGATGGCGGTTTAATCCCGAAAATGGTAAATTTCATTACATTCCGTGAATGAGCCCTCAGCATATAAGATATGACACTACTTTTAAGTTTGAATCCAATAATATATGTACCAAAAATAATTTGTCCTTGCGACATAAATATATCAAGGCACCAAATCATAGCAAACTTTATTGTAGCCACACAATTGACGAGTAAATTGAGTGCATATTAAACACCCGAGTGTCACTCACATTCATATCCTATTTATCCAGTGCATTGCAATGAATAGTACACTGTCAGTTTGACGGTGTCGGGCCGCGGTAATCAGACAGTCGCACACCGTTTCATCAGTTTTATGGGCCCTGAAAATTGTGTGAGTGATTCCAAGTTCATGCCGTCAAAAATCTAACAGTATTATACCTATTCACCTCAACTATGATCATAGAGTAACTCCCTGACTACCATCTTGGCATCCACCCTGCATCCAGTTGATATTTTTTGTTACCATAATGGACCAGAATAGCCACAGATTATGGTTCATCTCGGTTCCGTCTCCATTGTAATTAAACAGTGTACGGTTATCTCCATTGTAATTAAACATTGTGTGGTTATCTCCATTGTAATTAAACTGTGTACGGTTATCTCCATTGTAACTAAACAGTGTACGATTATCTCCGTTATAATTAAACAGAGTACGGTTATCTCCATTGTAATTAAACAGTGTACGGTTATCTCCATTGTAATTAAACAGTGTACGGTTATCTCCATTGTTATTTAATCCACCAATGAATTAAACAGAGTACGGTTATCTCCATTGTAATTAAACAGTGTGCGGTTATCTCGATTGTAATTAAACAGTGTACGGTTATCTCCATTGTAATTAAACAGTGTGCGGTTATCTCGATTGTAATTAAACAGTGTACGGTTAACTCCATTATAACCGTGTACAGTTATCTCCATTGTAATTAAACAGTGTACGGTTATCTCCATTGTAATTTAATCCACCAATGAATTAAACAGTGTACGGTTATCTCCATTGTTATTTAATCCACAAATGAATTAAACAGAGTATGGCTATCTCCATTGTAATAGTGTACGGTTATCTCCATTGTGATTAAACAGTGTACGGTTATCTCCATTGTAATTGAACAGTGTACGGTTATCTCCATTGTAATTAAACAGTGTACGGTTATCTCCATTGTAATTAAACAGTGTACGGTTATCTCCATTGTTATTAAACAGTGTACGGTTATCTCCATTGTTATTAAACAGTGTACGGTTATCTCCATTGTGATTAAACAGTGTACTGTTATCTCTATTGTAATTGAACAGTGTGCGGTTATCTCCATTGTAATTAAACAGTGTACGGTTATCTCCGTTATAATTAAACAGAGTACGGTTATCTCATTGTTATTAAACAGTGTACGGTTATCTTCATTGTAATTAAACAGTGTACGGTTATCTCCATTGTAATTAAACAGAGTACGGTTATCTCCATTGTAATTAAACAGTGTACGGTTATCTCAATTGTAATTTAATCCACCAACGAATTAAACAGTATACGGTTATCTCCGTTGTAATTAAACAGATTATGGTTATCTCCATTGTAATTAAACAGTGTACGGTTATCTCCGTTGTAACATTGTATGGTTATCTCCATTGTAAGTAAACAGTGTACACTGTGTAATTGCAATGGATATAACCGTACACTGTTTAATTACAATGGAGATAACCGTACACGGTTATAATGGAGATAACCATACTCTGTTTAATTTGTTTGATATTCGTGTATCGTGAACACAGTTTCTAAACTCTCCGACAACGCGCCTTGTTCACAAACCGTTTTCATGATCGAATAGCCGGGAGTTGCGGAACATGAGGCGATGACATTCTATTTTAAATAAATATTTTCACTGAACTCGTATTGAGTGACAAATTGTTCTTCGATGGGGAGGCATTTGACTCCCATTGGGGGACAAGTTGTTCGACAGAGAGGCACTTGACCCCCGTTGGGTGACAAATTGTTTATCGACAGAGAGGCACTTGACCCCCATTGGGTTACAAATTGTTCATCGACAGGGAGGCACTTGACCACCGTTGAATGACACATGTGGTGTTCTTCGACACAGTGGAACTTGACCGCCCGCTGAGGAGCAAATTGTTCATCGGCTGCTAAACCCTCCATTTAGTCCGGTCAATAAAATGTTTGACATAGAATAAATTTGGACTTAGTTGGTTTGTATACCATTTTGAAGTGGAATATATCCTCTATTACATATCCAAAATTCGCTGTGAATATTTATTGTAACTCAAGATGGCGTCCAAGATGTCAGTTTGATCCAATTAAATTGTCACATTGTGATAAATGTTGTCATATGTACACACTTGTATACAGTTTTGAGAAGCTAAGAGATAACGGCACCTTTCTATGCCAAAATTGGAACTTCCCGTGCAATATGGCCGCCAAAATGGCGGCTGGAAGTGGAAATTGTTACGTTTTTTTTACTAATATCTTTAAGATAAGTTTCTGCTGCTTGGAACTGACTGAGAATTGTGACATTATTTTGTATTTATCATGTTAGGTGACAATTGGAGCACTAAAATATGACATTCATGGGGTTCCGACCCCTTCCGATCACTGAAAATTTGATTTTACAGAATGCGGTATAACATATCACAAAATATCACCATTGGGATTCTAGTCATATTTCATCAAGAAATTGGAAGAACTGTGCAATGTAAGTGATGCATTATATTTTTTATGGATATTCCAACTCAACGGCACCAATGTTGTCACTTTGACCCAACATGGCTGCCGAAATGGTGGTCAAAATATGAATAAAAGGTCGGTACACCTCATGTCCCACTCTAAGCGTCGGCTTGATACGACCGTTGTTTGCGCATAAAAACCTGTCTTTAGTGCTAGTAAACCTACATACCAAATTTAATTTCATTCAGTACACATTTACTATAGTTATCATCCGGAAACCTCAAATTGGAAAACATTCTAAGTCAAAAAGGGACATAACTCTGGTAAAAATTGGCGGGCGGAACCCGAATTCGAACTTGACCTGTGTTTTGCTGGGAGAAAGAAACATACCAAATTTGGTTTAAATCTGATTAACTCTACTAAAGTTATCATCCGGACACCAACTTTTGGGGTTTTATATGTCGGGTCGGCGGACAAAAAAGGGCCATAACTCTCGAAAACATTTTCGGATTAAACCGAAATTCGAACTTGAGCTGTATTTTGATATAAGTAATCCACAAACAACGGGTTTTGCATATAAACAATCCAAAATCAAGTTATCATCCGGAAACCAAAAAAACAGAAGAAAAACTGAATTTTCTATGTCGAAAAAAAAAAGGGGCATAACTCTGCCAAAAATAATTGGGCAGAACCCAAGTTCGTACTTGACATGTGTTTTGCTGGGAGAAAGTAATATACCAAATTGGTTTGAATCCGATTAAATCTACTAAAGTTATCATCCGGAAACCAACTTTCAGGGGTTTTCTAAGTAAAAAAGGGGCATAACTCTGGTGATAATTGGGGGACGGAACCAGAATTCGAACTTGACCTGTCTTTTCTGCTAGTAAACCCACATACCAAATTTAATTTAATTTGGTTCACTCTAACTAAAGTTATCATCCGGAAACCTCGGACGCACGCACAGACGCACGCACGGACTCACGCACGCACGGACGTGCTGATTATAATAGTCCTCCGAACCCGTTGAGTCCGCGGACAAAAATGGTAAATAGTACACCGGTGTCATGCAACCGCTTATCAGTTGTGGTTGATGAACAAAATTTACTATTCTGTCTTATACACATTGAATACTAAGATTTCTGATACACCTCGATTAATTGTTACTATTTTAACCACTGAAATTACCAGAATTATTCGAATTTTTCTGTCACAACTTGACAACAAAATTGGCAAAAATCATGTTCAGGTTTGAAACATTTTTTAAAAGTAAAATGAACTGTCTTTGGTATCAAAGATGCCTATTGTTTTGATGTGTTAAATATTTGTCATATTTATTCCAAACATTATTCTCGGCTGTTCCTAAAAGGTAGTAAGTTGTGAATCACTTGGTTATTAAACATGCTACCTAATCAACTAAGTGTTATACTCTGGTTGCCCCGGTACCTTATGAGGCATGACAAGTTCATTTTAAGGGATGCAGTCGGGCGGGGTGGGGTGTCTGAAAACAAATTCAATACACAATACAAAAGTTTTCGGCAAAATCCATACTGCATCATGCTTCATAAGGTAATGGGACAACCAGGATATAACATTTAGTTGTCAGTTGATTGGGTAGCATGTTTAATAACCAAGTGAGTCACAATTTGCTACTTTTTCGGAACAGCAGAGAATAAATTCGGAATATATGTAATAAATCAACTTTTTATCAAATTTGGTTTCAATTTTGCAAGCCATCTTCAATAATTTTGTCTAAAATATCAGTTGACACATTTAAGACAGGTAAAATAAAAAGCACCTTTGATAGTAAAGATAGTTCCGTTTTACTTGAAAAAATGGTCCAAACCTGAAAAGCGATTTTTTGCCGATTTTGATGCCATGTTTGTGATAGAATAATCACATAATTTTGGCAATTTCAGTGGTTAAAATAGTAAAAATTAACCAAGGTGCATAATAAATGTTAGTATTCGATATATGTAAGACAGAGTAGTCAATTTTGTTCATTTACCACAACTTATAAATGGTTGCATGCTGGTGCAATATTTACCATTTTGCTTATTTTGGATGCCATTTTGGCAGTCAATTTGAGCCAAAGTGACAGTTCTTTCCATTTCCTGATGAAATATGACTAGAATCCCAATGGTGATTTTTTTGTGAAATGTTACACGGCGTTCTGTAAAATCGAATTTTTGAATGATCGGAAGGGGTTTCAGACCCCATGACTGGCATATTTCATTGCTCCAATGGTCAGTTAACATGATACAAAATAAAGTCACAATTCTCAATCGGTTTCAAACAGAAAAAAATTATCTTAAAGATATCAGTAAAAAACGTGATATTTTCTATTTTGGCGGCCATCTTGGGCGGGGAGTATTTTGGCATAAGGTGGCGTAATGTCTTAGATTCACAAAAATGTATTGGATTTTAGCGGTTTTTGGATATGTTATAGAGGATATCTTGAATCTTCCTCTTCAAAATGGTATTAAAACCAACTTAGTCCGAATTTATTCTATGTTGACCCTATCATTTGAGTTTATCGATCAGACTAAATGGAGAGAAAGTTAGCACTTTGGAGAGGGGGTTAAATAGTGCATCTCCATAGATGCAACTATTTTCTTCCCGGCTCAGAGTGTGGAATGAATGTTTTCGGTTAAAACTATAATAAAATAAGTACATTGTAGTTTCAATTACAGTTATGAAATTTTGTGATATTTGACACAATAACAATTCATAGCATATCACACCTCAGATATTCATCATGTATAGATGGAAAACGCCCTGCGATCGTCGATGGAATTATAAGTTTGCTGGTAAAAACCGGCATCAAATGTAATTTTCATACCTTCTTGATATACTTCAAGTCCTATTCTTTAAAGTATGCTTAAATATAGCTTACTAATGTTGTGACTGTTATGGCAATTCATCAGACATGATATCGGCTGAAACAATTAAATAAAACACCCTTTCACATTTCTCTGGTCGCATATAGTTGCCAAACTTTGATCCTCTAGTTGTCCACATAGTTGTGATTTCTATTCGCGCTGATTGTGTTAGAAGCACTCTATTTATGGTCGTGTTATGTATTATGTGAAGTTAAATCTGCAGCTTTCAGATCATAACAAATCAGCAATAAGTTCCACGGTCATTGTTTTAACACCACATTTCAAAAGCAAAGGAATCTCCGAAACGTCTAAAATAGAACACACCGGAATTTTCTGTTTTTCCACTTTCACAAGAATGACACTACATTCGCCAACTATCGGATCGGGAACGGACGCTCTTGGTTGCCCTATTTATACAGCGTAAATTCCACTTGGCGATTTGCGCACGAAAAGCTAAACACAATAACCTAATAATATTCGCTGTTACTTTCCTGCTGTCAAAATAGCGGTCGATAAAATTTTAACAAATAAACGCTCTTTAAGAAAACGTGTTTTTTTTAGTTCTGAATATCTCCGTTATTTATTATAAACATCCCCCTTAGATTAAATGTGGATACTCATTTTGAAATACAATCCGAACATTGCGTGCACCTGTTACTTAGATTGAATATCAATAGCTATATAATCATGAATCCCGATTAGATATTGTTTTACATCTAATCATTGACATAATGGCTGCATTTTTCGTATCAAATGAGTCAGAAAAGGACACTGGACGAAAAGCGAGGTTTACAGATATGACGATTTAACGTATTTTCCACGTATCGGATATACGCGACATTTACGATGGTTTTATTTAAGGATTAACTGTCATGTGGACTGTTTTTATGGAGATGTAACCGTGAGGTAAGTGGTCATAACTTGTGTAAAACCCATACAAGTTTTGACCACTTTCCTCACGGTTACATCTCCATAAAAACAGTCCACATGACAGTTAATCCTTATATTTATATACATTTAGCGAAAAAGCCACATTTGTAAATGTACATGTATTTAAATCGAGAAGTGTATCGTGACAAAACCAGCCCAAAATATCCCATAGCACCCGATCAGAAACCAGCTGAGAAGTTATTTTTGTACCATTTGTCACGTGACTGGTCTGAATTTCCCATTTGTCACGTGACGTGTTTTTGAAAGCCGGTCAAATTATCTCACCTGCAGACAACACTTTCATCAAAATTCATTTTATTTTCTGTTTTATTTACAAAATACAATTGGCAAAAATGTTCGAACAATAACAGTATACAATGAGATGTGCTACATTATTCTGAAACATAAAAGCGGATACATTTCACGCCGATTTACTGTTCAATTTTATTGGATTCGGAAACAAAAATAATTTCAGTGTTCACTGACAAGTTTGCACAAGCGGAAAGTGGACTGTTTTATGGAGATGTTATCGTGAGGTAGGTGGTAATAACTTGTGTAAAACTCGAACCTTTCGTGATTTGTTTTAGAAATTAATACTACGTGACACCAAGGTGTTTTTAATCAATTTTATATTGGCAAAAGTTAAAACGAATAATTTCAAAACGAGGCTCTTTATATTGAAACCTGATAATTTATTAAGTCAATCCTGTGCGAGTGCAAATGCGCCCAAACATTACGCGTTTTCTTCTTCTCCAAAACCAATGACGCGTCGATGTAGTTATGGTTGCAATTATGACTTTCTTGCGCGTTCACCGATAAATAATTGCAACTAGTCACATGGGCGCCGACCAATCGGAATGCTGGAGTTAGTGATAATCACACACAGTATGTAATTATTCTAAATTACGGAAAATCTTTAAACTTGGAGTTTAACTCCGCGTATATGCACGTAAACGCCGACATCCCAAGAGGCAAAAGCAATCTGTAATAACTGACAGCATATTGGCCACTATAACTGACCACAAAACGTGTTACATAACTCACGTCTGAAAAGACTTTGCCACCATGCACGCTTGTATGAAGAATCGTCAGTATCAGACAGAAGAGTAGCAAAGGCGCCACGCAGAGTATATATAGACCTGCTTGCTATGTGATACTTCCAATTATAGGAATGTAAACATTATGCAATTTGTAGAAACTAGTATGTGTATAATTTATATTTTCTATTTCTATTCTCAAGACAATATCCACTTTGCGTGTTTCCTATTGTTGAAGAATTTTATGATCTGATAGTACCAACTTCACACATTTCCCTCTATAAGCTGATCACGTATGTTCCATTTACAGCATATACGAATCTTGTAAATTTCCATAAATTCGACATATACGTGCGATTTACGGACACGTAATTTCCACGTCAATATGGAAGAATATGTCCCATTTATATTTCAAATTTATGGAAATTTACGTGATCCGTATATGCCGCAAATCAAGACATTTAATGGAAATACGTGGCGTTTACATGAAATTAAATTCCAAATTTGGTGCCGTGAAAGGTACACAATTTTAAGAAATCAGAAAAAGTACATGGCTGTTGATGTAAAAACCACGAGAGAAACTCATTTTTCAAAACACTAAATGAGGCACTGATATTTGAACATAAAGTAAAAAAAACGAATTTTTTTTGTGTGACTGATATATGACGAACTTCTTTCACTGCTGCGGAAACCACGATGCTCAATATATGTTCAATGTTGTTCTTCACGCCGCCAGGGCGCCTCAAATGGTGCTACCTCCATTGCCGATGCAGACTTGAACCTCGCTGAGCGATCAACGCCAGCAAAAGCCATGGCGTTAGTTTTGTAACGGCATCGTTTGTCATATTTCATCATATTAACAACACGCTCCCCGACAGCCTTGCACACCGAAGCGTCATTGTAAGCGCAGTAGTAGATGATGGCATGACGGTCTGCATGCTTAGGCTCTGTTCCGACGCCACTCACCTTCATGCTGTGAACCCCCTCGAGCAATCCGGTGCAATAGCAGTATTTTGCATTTTCCCATGCTTCATCGATAGATGCACGGCTGTGGAATGTCATCCATTTACCCCAATGTTCGTTGTCGTGGTTATACGGGTACTTCACCATCTGCGTCTCGTCTACGCAGTATAACCAGGCGTCACTGGAAGAACTTGGCGTCATCTCCGCTGAGCGATAAACGACGGCAAGGGTCATGGTGTCATTTTTGAAATAGCATGGTTTGTCGCATTTCGTCATATTAAGAACACGCTCCCCGACAGCCTTGCACACAGAATGGTCATTATAAGCGCAGTAGTAGTTGATGACATGACGGTCTGCGTGCTCAGGCTCTCTTCCGACGCCACTCACCTTCATGCTGCTAACCCCCTCGAGCAACCCGGCGCAATAGCAGTCTTTTGCGTTTTCCCATGCTTCATCGATAGATGCACGGCGGTGGAATGTCATCCATTTACCCCAATGTTCGGAGTGGTGATTGTATGGATACTTCGTCGTCTGCAGCTCGTCTATCCAGAATAGCCAGATTTCACTGGAAGAACTTGGCGCCTCATATGACAACTGAAATGGCGCTACCTCCATTACTGATGCAATCTTGAATCCCGCTGAGCGATACACGCCGGCAAGGAACATGGCTTCTGTGTTGTAATGGCAATGTCTGTGGTATTTCATCATATTAACAACACGCTCACCGATAGCCTTGCACAAGGCAGTGTCGTTGTAAGCACAGTAGTAGACGATGACATGACTATCTGCATGTTCAGACTCTGTTCCGACGCCACTCACCTTCATGCTGTTAACCCCGTCGAGCAACCCGGCGCAATAGTACTCCTTTGCTTTTTCCCATGCTTCATCGATAGATGCAGGGCGGTGGAAGGTCATCCATTTACCCCAGTGTACGTCGTCGTCGTTGCATGGATACTTCATCATCTGTGTCTCGTCCTCGCAGAATAGCCAGTCCTCACTTGAAGAACTTGGCCCGCAGGCACTTTCTGTCTGTTCTAACACACAAGCAATCACTGAAAATAAAATATACAGCCAATCAAATTGTAAAGATTCTGTAGAGTAAAAATTTGCACTATTTGTGTAGTTATGACTACACATTTATAGGGAATTGAATTTTGCACTTCCATACACATTATTGAGTACACAAATGATACACAAATAAGTAGATTTCCTTCTACACAAATGTGTAGTTCATTACACATTATATGGGGGTCCCACCTTAAAGTGTAGATGTTCCACTAAGACTGTTTGGTTACCTAATGGTCCCAGTGACCTACACCTACAACGTATATATACTCCATGTTGACGTTTTAGATTGAAAACATAATCTGAATTATGTAAAACTTGAAATGTAGAATCGTAGTTGATATCAAGACTAAACACTCTGAATGCAACATTGTATCGGTCGCAGACGATCTTGATGATGCAGATGCTTAAGTAGTGATTACATGTCAACACATAACTTGACAAAGGTGATGACGATGACCACCCTGAAGGTATCGCCAACCCAGACCATTAGCTTCCCTCAGATGAATCTATATATCTCCCAGTTGAATGGTGATTATCAACTATTCAAAACATAATTTCGTAAAGCAGAATGTTCCCTCAATGGTATAGCGACCATAGCTTGCTCTCATCCCGACATATTTAATGGAAATTTTATCATAAATAGTAGACACCTTTTGACGTTATGTTGGATTTGTAAAATAAGCGGACTTTTTTCGCAACGCGTGGTTTTTTCGAGTCACCTCATGGGGGGGGGGGGGGGGGGGGGGGGGTCAGAAAAAAAAATCACGACTACAAGGTGGAAATTTTGTGTTTCTCCGTTTTGGGGACCCACCACCCCGGGAGCGTAAGTTTTTTTCAACCAGGTCTGGGACACCCACCCGGGACCGTAATTTTTCCACACAGGTCTGGGACACCCACCCCCAAAATTGATGAAAATATTGTAAATTCTACTAAATAATGTGTTGTTGGCAGGGTAAGGGTCTCTCATTGTGTCTGCACCGGAACTGAGAGAACGCTGATCAAGTACACCGACACAAAATAAACAAACAAAGCACATGGCTGGAAAATATGCCAACAAAACCAGTGACAAAACCTTTAAAAACCCAAATATTTATGGTTATAAAGGTAAAATACCCACTTTAACAGGATATTTGTGTCCATTATTAGCAATAGGTTAAAATATGTGCATGTGTAAAGTAAAAACACCATCAATTTGATTAAATAAACACAGTTCCAGTCCTCTCCATGTGGGAAATCACTGGTGAGCAATGAGGAGCTCCCCTTAAAATCACTCTAGGCGAGTGGCGAGTAGCTCTCCTAAAAAATGTCGAGGCGAGTAGTATCCCAGCAGGCGATGCCAAAAAGGCATCTCCCAAAGGCCTGAGGGGGAGAGTACGGGAGGGGGTCAGGGGGCCTCTCCCGGAAAATTTTGAAAATTAGATGCTCTGAGATTGATACTATACAATTTGTCCCATCTCAGAATTTAAAAGCCTTCAAATAAAGATTTCGTGCCAATAAGTGACAAAAATACAATGCCACATTGCTAATAGTACACAAGCAAGTATATACACGTCTATACATGTACGCACACAATGTTATTAATATATCAATGTGTGTGCAAGGAGTGTGTAAGTTGTGTACGAATGTCGACCCCCCCCCCCCACCATTGGTATATTTGAAATAAAGTGATCTGACATATTACGCACATTTGAAGCATGTGTATTCTGAGTTATCGACCGTATTTTATTGAACCACGTGGTCTCTCTGTTTGTTGTGCAGAGATTGTATTGCCGATGTGAATCGGAATCAGTTCGATTTTGAATTAATTCCTCGATCTATTTTAGTAAATAGCGCATATAATAAAAATTACCTCATTTGTGGTCAGTATCTCACTGTGACCACTTATGATACACTTCCGGTATTCACTCAAAACACGCAGGTTTCAAACTATGTATAATAAGTTTTAAAAAGCCATGATAAACTATGAGAAAAGATGAGAATGGATTTTTTTTTCATCGCAATTTTTTTCCTCGACCAAAACCGGACCCACCCCATGGTTTCAACTGTTAGAGGGAGAAATTGTGAACACAAAATTAAAATATAGAGCCCCCTTCACTCGTATAAGCCTATAGCATGCACTGCTATATGAATATGATTGTTTTATTTAATTTTGAAGCTGTAATTTGTCTTAGAAATGATTTTGGAAAAAAATTGCATGACATCAGAAAAAAATCTGCATTCCGGGCTCGGGGACACCCACCCGGTCCTTGTATCCAGTATTTTTTTTCCGACCCCCCCCCCCCTTGGCAACTGGTGATAAAATCGATCATTTTTTAAATAAAGCCGAAGCAAGAAGGTTATGCCCAATTATTTTATAACATGGGAAACTACTGCCAATTAGCTACGTTCTAATATATCACTGATCGATGTTGGTCGCATTATTTTTTATTAAAGGCAGAAAAACCCCCCTCCCCTATATTGGTCGACCTCTGCATCCTCCCCAGGACTTAACTTCACACAACTAATTTTCTTCCTTAAGGTCTCCTCTAATTTTTTTCACTTGTTAACAAGAAAAACAGTTGCCGCAGAGACTCCAGACAAGATGGCTTCCATCATGGCGGCCATTTCTTTTAAATGCACCAGGTCTCTTTGATAGCCGTTATAGTAAAGATGATGCCACATGCCGTCTTGTTTTCCGCTCGATTCGTTATGCTAATATACAACCCTTAGAAATTAGCCAAAAATCCTACACCAGAATCCAATATGGCGGCCAAGATGGCCGCCTAAATGTGAAAATATGCTATTTTTCTGACATGTTACCACCTTTCGTTTGTCTCTGTGTGAAAATGTTGGCATCTTTGCGTCATGTTATACATCTATCATATAGAGGAGTCATTGACGGCCACATGGGGTCCATAATATGCATTTATTGCGGGATATTTTTGTCCGATATCACGTTTTCCCAAATACCGGTATAATAGGTCAAAGCCGAATCTACGTTAATAAAGCGATTTAATGTGTCGAATCAATGAATGTTATTGCTATAATAACAACACCCATGCATATATATGTGCAGGAGATACTCAAGCTAGGATTCCTCTTATACCTAAGTTGAGGAATATTTACCCAAATTCAAGATGGCGGCCAAAATGGCCACCAGATATAAAAAATCGCCGAAAATCTCTGATTTTAACATCAGTGAACATTATTGTCTTGAAAACTCCACACCTGCTTACTATTGTAAGTTGGGAACACTTAGGCGAAGAACTTTCCTTGTACCATATCCAAATAAAAATCCCCCAAATCCAAAATGGCGCCCACAATGGCGGACAGATTTTGAAAAATCACCGAAATTCCCTCATATTCACATCATTGGGTATTATTGTCGAGACAACTCCACCCATGCTTACAATTGAGTTGGAAATACTGAGGTGAAGTAATTACATTACATCTAATGCAAGAAATTGTTTTCCAAATCGAAGATGGCGGCCAAAATGGCGACCGAAATTTGAAAACAAGTCTACATTCCTTTACTTTCTTACGATGGGCGTTATTGTTTCGCAATTTCTATCCACCATTACATGTTGATATGGAATAGTGACATGAAGTGTTCATTAGAGTTTGGCAATTGATACTCACAGCCAAGATCGCTGCTAAATTGGCGGCTATAAATTGAAAAAAAATTCGATATTTTCACGTATTAATTTCAACTTTTTGTCATAATATCGGTATGTATGGACGAAACTATACATAATCCATCTACTGGTTCAACTTAAAGGTATCAAAACGCATAACATAGCTCGTATCCTTCTGGAAAGATGAAAAACAACAAATAATATCGCGATGTGGCATTTCGAAATCCAGTCTCCACTTAGGGCCGATAATGGCCGTAAGCGTAGGTGCGCCGAATAGTTATATCAGAACAATTACCTGATAACAGATTCTGATTTGCCACGTCACGTCCATAATTATCTGGACCAGCTTCCATTTCTTTGTCTGATAAATCTAGATCGCTCACACCGACAAAGTATTCACCACTTCCTGGGAGTAGGGTCCCTCTAATCATAACGTTTCAAACAATTCATTTTCCGGTGTCTAGCTTACGATTTTAAATATTTGCTAAATATATATTTGTGCGTCATCTTGAACTAGGAACGCATATGGCCGATGAGTATACAAGCTTACAGAAGGTCATCTCTATGTATGTGTCTCATACCCCATGGGATAACGGCATGTACACCTGGCGAACCAGTTAGCTAGTCACTTCTCAATAGATGTTTCGTCAACTCACAAAGTCAGCGAACGCATTGGCATATGTGGACAACTTCGACAGTGTTCCGAAGGTTGCTAGCTGTCTCATTCCCTTGGACAGATGTCTATCTGCTAAGACCCTATAGTGTACAGACTACCCACAATTATTGACCATTATCCGAAGCAAACAGTTGTCGCGTCGAATATCTCCCAGCAGAGAAGAACAATGCTCGCGGTGCTAGTTTGTGGACATACGCCATGATAGTGGGAATGGAATGGGCCACTGTATACACCACCCCGACACCGGGTGCATGTTTAAGATATCGAATGTCATGCGTGTCGGTTTTATTTGGTGTGGTAAGATAGTATTTCCACATCCGTTTCGAAGCCTTTCTGATTCAACAACGTACACTGTTGTCTGGATAATACTATGCTAGCCTCCCTCAAAACAGTCTGAGGACTAAAGGATAATGTCTTATAGCATGAATGTATGCGTGTTTTGTTATCCTATCTCGGGTTAGTGTCAGTATGTGGGCGGTATTATTCAAGAAAATGTCAGGAACTGTGGTGCATTTATTTCACTATGTATTTAAAGAACAATTTACAGTCTCGATGGCAATGGCTGTGGACGTTGGGGAACACGACCTTTATGATCATATAGCTTTATATATAACTTTAGAATATAGTAGTTAATGTCTCATGCAGGAAAATGGTCGCAATGGTGATGTTACCAAGAAATCACTTGGTGTACCAACGTTTGTTGAACTGAATGCAAGAGCTCATCAACGTAACATCCCTCTGGATGTTCTTCGCGTTGAACATTTCACCCTTTTGTTGATGGCAGTTGTACTTTCTTGAACCATACCACCCAGCGTGAGTATGTCATATCAACCAACTATCAAAGGTATCGCCTTTAAGACTACACCCCACTCTTGTTGGGCCTTATACAGCAGTAGCCAATGGCATACTCCTGGTCCAGTTGGTTAAGAACGGCTTCAAAACGGATGGGAACATACAATCTTAGCATACAAGGAAAGCAAAGCCACACATGAGATCCTGTCTGAATCTAAAACATAACAAAATAAGGGGCGGTGCAGTCATGGTCCAATTTCATTTCCACTATCATGACACATACCCACAAACTAGCACCGTGTGTATTGTTGTCATCTGCTTGGATCTATTCGGTGAAACGATTGCTGGACGCCAACAAGCTTGTTCTTATGATCATGTTCAAGGAGTTTGGGTATATTATGCATTATGGTCTTCTATGCCTTAGCAGAAATGCAACCGTCAAATGTCGGGCTTTCAACATTCGAAGCCATATACAGAAGTTGTCCGGGTACGTCAGTGCATTAGATGAGTATGTGAATTGATGAACCATATATTGATAAGTGGCTGTTTGGGGAGATCACCAGGTGTACACGTTGTTATCCCCATTAGGTCACCAAATATGACAATACGCAGATAGATAGGTCCTTATGAAAGCTGGTATGCGCATCGACCGAATATCGTTATAGTGTATCGCATAAGATGACTCATATGCCCCATATGTAGCATCTGAATTATACCATAAGCTATACCACGAATGAAGCTCGCCAAGAATTCCAAGCTTTCGAAACAAACACGTGAGCTGGACACCGGCATATGTATTGTTTGAAACATTCCGATTAGTGGCACCCTTCTACAAAGAAGAGTAGTGAACTGTTGTTGTGAGTGAGATAGATTAATCTGACGAAGAGACGGAAACGAGACTAGATGTGGCAATTCAGAATAAGCTCAGGTACTGTTGTTTTGATATTGGAAGTCATAATATGACTATTCGGCGCACCTATATACGGTTACGACCAGTATGGGCCCTTAGTGGAGAATGGATTTTGAAATGCCACATCGCGATTGTGGGTTTTCATCCTTCCAAAAAGCTACGACTTGCATTGGAACTAATAGATGGCTTATATTATGTACCGTTTCGTTTATACAAATCAATATTATTACAAAAAGTTGAAATTAGTATGTGATAATATCGGCTTCATTTCAATTTCTGCCCGCCAGTTTGGCCGCCATATTGACTGTGAGTATCACTTGCCAAACCCTAATGAATAATTCATACATATCAACATGTAATGGTGGGTAGAAATCCCGAAACAATAACGCACATCCTAAGAAAGTAAAGGAATGTAGGCGTGTTTTAAAATTTCGGTCGCCATTTTGGCCGCCATCTTCGATTTGGAAAACCATTTCTTGCATGAGATGTAAGGTAATTACTCCACCTCAGTATTTCCAACTCAATTGTACGCATGGGTGGAGTTGTCTCGACAATAATGCCCAATGATGTGAATATGAGGAAATTCCATGATTTTTCAAAATCTGTCCGCCATTGTGGGCGCCATTTTGAATTTGGGGGACTTTTATATGGATATGGTACAAGGAAAGTTCTTCGCCTAAGTGTTCCCAACTTACAATAGTAAGCAGGTGTGGAGTTGTCATGACAATAATGCTCACTGATGTTAAAATCAGCGATTTTCGGCGATTTTTTATTTCTGGTGGCCATTTTGGCCGCCATCTTGGATTTGGGTAAATATTCCTCAAATCAGGTATAAGAGGAATCCTAGCTCGAGTATCTCCTGCACATATATATGCATGGGTGTTGTTACAATAGCAATAACATTCATTGATTCGAAACATAACATCGCGTTATTAACGGAGATTCGGCTTTGACCTATGATACCGGTATTTGGGAAAACGTGATATCGGACAAAAATATCCCGCAATAAATGTATATTGAATGTATATTATGGACCCCATGTGGTCGCCAATGACTCCTCTATATGATAAATGTATAACATGATGCAAAGATGCCAACATTTTCCCACAGAGACAAACGAAAGGTGGTAACATGTCAGAAAAATAGCATATTTTCACATTTCGGCGGCCATCTTGGCCGCCATATTGGATTCTGGCGTCGGATTTTTTACTAATTTGTAAGGGTTTTATATTAGCATAACGAATCGAGCGGAAAAAAAGACGGCATGTGACATCATCTTTACTATAACGGCGATCAAAGAGACCTGGTGCATTTAAAAAAAATGGCCGCCATGATGGACGCCATCTTGTCTGGAGTCTCTGCGGCCACTTTTTTTTCTTGTTAACAAGTGAAAAAAATTAGAGGAGACCTTAAGGAAGAAAATTAGTGCGGTGAAGTTAAGTCCTGTGGGGTGCAGAGGTCGACCAATATCTCCTGGACTACTAAAGCTGAGAGGCGTCAGGCTGTGGTGTATATAAGGCACACAGAACGCACGATTATGTGGCAAATTGGGAAATTAATACAACGGCCGTTGTTGGATGGCAAAGATATTGTCTAATATATATGTTTCGATCGACACAGTCGAGCATTAAAGTAACAATATGACATAATGTACATCCTGACTCAATTTTTTAACAAATTTTTGATTTTTTCCCCAAAAAGATAATCGAAAAAACATTTTGTCTTCTTCTGGGAGGCAAAAATCAAAATAATTTATTAAGGGTGGAGATAATTAGAGTATATGGTCATTTCGTTCCGTCTTGGTTTAAAAACTTGCCTAATAACCCAAGATGGCTGGCAATATGGTGGCCGGTATATAGGTGGGAATTGTGAAATTTGTAAGAACGCACGATTACTTGCCAACATGGATTAACTAACACAACGACCGTTGATAAATTCCTAGAGTTTTATGTTATATATGTATACCCCGATCCATCGACTAGAACATTTAAGTGAAACCGGTACACACAGCACATTATGGCCCCGGGTTTTTATTAAATATTTAATTAGTTTAGTCCAATACTAATCGAAAACCTATTTTTGTCATCTTCTCGAAATGCATAGAGACAATAATGTAGCGTGTGTGGATATAATTTGTATGTACGATAATTTCATGCCGTTGGCGGTTACTACATGACATATTAACCCAAAGATGGCTGCCAATACGGTGGCCGGTATATGAATGGAAATTGTAAAATCTGTCATGTCGCAATTAACACCACCATCGCAATGCAATGGCTTATAAAACCAATAGTCATATTATATTCATATTATTTTGCAATACTAGGACGTAACAATGGCCAGTTCTATTAAAATGACAACCAGATTGGTACCCATGAGTGAGAGGATCGACAAATTTTTCATTCATTCGCGCTCCAGTAAGATATGTTCCGCGAAATCGGTGGCATGTCGTGCAAATTATTTCAGAATAATCATGATTGATTTAAGGCAGATGGCTGTCTGACTATCTTTGTGAAACGTATAAGGGTATTATGTAGGTTTTATTAAATCTAACACGACATTCAAGCATATATGGCTATTTGTATCAAAATGCGACCACAAATAACAGAATTAATCAATTCGGATATATATCTCATCAAATAGCTCATGTTGATATGAGTCGTTAGTTACCCTCTATCAACGAGGCGTGGTTACATGAACGGAGCTACTGATACATTCGGTCTCATGACTACCGTTCTAAAATGGATCTCATTGACCAATAGCAATTGCTGCCCAGCCCACAAGAGGATATATCCAGCAAATTTTCAAACCTACACATCATACGGGTTCGTTCAGTTTCATCATCACGCAGTTGATTCGTTGAAGTTTGTATTCTAACATTTACCGGACTATTTCCATGACACATATTTCGCACACAAGGAGATGGAAACCTGGTTGATTTTCCTCTTGTAGTTTGACAGCTGCTTAACGAGTGGGAGGTATTTGCTTGTACTAGCAGTAGATAATGTTGCAAAGATATTGTTGCAAAGATATTGTTGCAAAGCAAAGTCGATGCTCCAAGCGACATTTCCAACTATATTCCTATATATTTCGATCTGCATAGTATGGGACTGGAGTCTCGTGTCACCCCATGTGCACTCGTGATTTCCAGAAGTGACTGAACAATTGTAATACGAGGTACCCCAAATATGGACAGTTATCCCATGCTAGATGAAGGGTCATATTACCCATATATTTCTATGCTGATGAGTGGGTAGGATTACTTCTGGAAAGCTGTACATTCAGAAAACAGCATATAGATCGGAGTATCGGCCAGTCTAATAAAACCAGACCGTGTTTCATTTCAACCAACTTACGGTCGTAGCAAGGATGCGTTGGTTGACCAATGAATAGCTTCTTGCAAATCCAATTAATATTCACTTATTCATACAAACCACACCCGCAGCATTTGACTGCAATCTCATGAAGTTATCATATACACGCACGTTAGTATCACGTATCTTAACTGACCAAACGTCGTATGTTCAAAATCACAACTAACGTACGTTTATTCATAATTGGGAAATGTTCAGACAGAACAAGTATACATAACATAATTGTATTTGCAAAGATATTCAAATAAATACTCTTTTCTCCTAACCTACGGATATTACGTCACGTGCCAAATGTGGATAAATGTACAACTTCGTAGTAATTCCAACGCCGTATTCTAACCAAGGAGATGATGCAACATGACACAGATAAAATTTATATTGCGTGCTTACCGCTATATGGTAATTACTTCGTTCTTTATTTTATAGCATGTCAATTGCTAGACTTGTATTCTGCATGTACAGTAAAGCAATTAGCATTGAGAGCATTTTATTGCACGGAAGAACAGTGACAACTCTTAAATGTTTACATGACTTCGGGCGCACGTTTGTAGATCTATGTGTGTATCGTAATGCCTTATGAATATTTTAATGAGTTTTTACAAAATAGGGAATTTCCCCTTCATCTCTGAAATCAGATTGAATGCCAGTGTCTTCAGACCGTAAGTTGATTGAAATGAAACACGGTCTGGTTTTTATTAGACTGAGTATCGGCATGTAGTATTATCATGCGGACTGATATATTTTGGACTTTTGTATCCCAGTGTAAGTTTCAGCTCATTGTGACACCAAAATTAAAAGGACGCCAATTGCACTTATTTGTATACATGCCATACACCGGTTGATACCAGGAAGCGTATAATAACTTTCTAGATAAGTCCAAAAATAATGCGGTTAGGGACCTGCTGATGTCAGCAGGTCGGATGTATAAAAACATACCATATTTTGATTATGGCCGTCCATGACTAAAAGCATTATAATTCCACCCAGTCATATCCACTGTCGGATACCCGTTTAGGTTCGGACATTCCAAGATGGCGGCGCCCACTAAAGCAGATAGACGGTAAGTGTATATATTGTCTCCAAGCAGCAATCAACGACATCTTTCGGTGATACACCTTGAAACAGTTATGTAGGAATTTGTATGCCCAACACATACGTAACACGACTTTCGCATGACAGGCATGTGAATTATTGTATTTGGCGTGTCAAGTCGTCATAATTTTTCGAAATGTTATCGAGGCGGCGAAATGTTCGCTTTTTCGTATTTTTCTGGCCCTGGGCTCATGCATCCGCAAATGTATGTATTGTTGTGGGTAGATTAGGTCACCACACATCTTCGGAATGCAAAACCGGCGATATTTTTATTGTCTAACTCCGAAAAACGACCTTTGAAAATTTCAAAATGTTCAGGTTCGGATTCGCAACATTCGCGATGATTTTGTTCAGGTTCAGACACAATTTTCGTTCAGGTTCGGAAAAATTTGGTTCAGGTTCGGACAATTTTAGTTCAGGTTCGGACGCATCAAAACCTTACCTATAAATGGCATGCCGATGTGCAGTCGCGATCTTATTGTGCGTGTTATTAACGAACGTGCATTGTTAATTTGTTATATCTAAATATGTCAGCTGAAATTTCCAAATATAGGTGGTAAATTCTCCGAATTAATGGGATAAAAGCCACAGTTGAATATTCTCGAGCAATGTCTACTATAAATTAAACCAGCTAGTGGGAATTATTACATTTTACATATGAGCAACAGTGGTATTATTACTTATTTTCTGAAATATCGGGGATACATGGATATTTAATACCTGGTTCTCGATTTTGAACCCCGAGGCGGAGCCAAGGGGTTTCAGAAAGAGACACCCGGGTATTAAATCTCCTAGTATCCCACGATGTTGGCGGAGCTAACGATTTTGTCCCACATTAATAGCTACCATGTGGTGTGCTTTTTATAGGTTATCAGATAAATTCACACCAATCAGCACCATGCAATAAGAATAATTCAGTAGCAGACCTATCGATCCTGTTTTAGGTGACGTCAATTAAGCTCAGTGTGCTAGAACAATGTCACGATTGGTGAAACTGCTAGTTCAATGGTAATTCATAACCACGATGTTTCACGTGCTTTTATACGCCCACTGTCAAGAGTTACGGGACATGGTGCATGATTTAAACGTGACGTTGTTGTCAATCAGATTGTTAGTTACAACCGGGTGTGGGGACAAGCGTTGTTTGTTATATATGTTTCTCTATGAAATAGCTGTAATTTTAAATGACATACGATGCGCTCTCTTTCGTCTGGACCTTGGCATGGATAATAATTTTCAAACGTTATCTCACTGTAGATACTTCTGTTTAAAAAAGGGTACACAATTATTGACCCGTGTATTATCAATGGAACTACGCGAAATTCCGCGGAAGACTGAAAATAGTTTATTACTGAGATAATTTCTAAAGAAAAACAAATGATCCCGTTTTATTACGTATTCAGTTATTTGTTAATTGGGTTTCTGTGTGTAATATTTAACCATTGGGTAGGCACTATTCTCTTAAGGGCATGAAGGAAATTTTCCACCAAAATTTAGAGATGCTTAATTTGCCAACGGAACAGCTGATATTGTTTGCATAAGTTTCGCTACTTCGGCGTCTAAATTCTTGTTTCAATAAACAAATACTTGTAATTTTGCAGAATTGCTTACCATAAGCATAACATAAAGAGAACACATATGGTTTCTCGAATAATATATTCCTGAAATATCGCCGCTCGTAAAGATTCGCATATTGCAGGTATTATTCGGCAAACCATAGGTATTCTCTATGTTCACATAGTGCTGAATAGAACACAACGTGTTCGGGCTCTAATTAATAGTCCTGCATAATAGTCGTGTGACAAATGGTTAACTTGTAACTGGATTCAACATTTAGAAATGAGGCAAAACACATAAGGCTTATATTGAAAAGAATATGTTTCGTGTGAATACCCAAATATATCATCCAATTATTGATACAAAACATGGTATATATTGTCTATCTATCAGCAAGTATTTATGGGCAAATTGTGGGAACAACTATATAATCACATTCATCGTATAAGCAGTCTAACAAAATAGAGTTACTGTTCGTGGCTCGTTTCTGCGCTTTATGTCTGGGAATATATTGTTAACAGAGACTGTGGGTAAATACATCATTACACGGCTTGTTGGGGGGATCGCCTCGGGGGATACGAGCCTCTACCGGGGCATATACAAACAGTATCCCCTTCAAAAAGCCGTTTAACTTATATTATGGACAGTTATCTGCTCATCTACGTGCGGCGACCTTCGTGGCATCGTATGTGGATGTGGAGGGGAATCACGTGATCGCATACATCTCACACGCATAAAATAAGAAAGTCCGCCCAAATTATTCACGAGTGGGCTAAAACCATGCCTCGTGTTCCCATTTATCGTTTCTTTTACGAATGAAAGATAACCAAATGCACAAAAACGCAATAAGAACGCGACTGTACCTCGGCAGGTCATTTTTATGCGAACTTTTTGATGCGTCCGAACCTGAACCAAATTTGTCCGAACCTGAACGAAAATTGTGTCTGAACCTGAACAAAATTATCGCGAATGTTGCGAATCCGAACCTGAACATTTTGAAATTTTCAAAGGTCGTTTTTCGGAGTTAGACAATAAAAATATCGCCGGTTTTGCATTCCGAAGATGTGTGGTGACCTAATCTACCCACAACAATACATAAATTTGCGGATGCATGATCCCAGGGCCAGGAAAATACGAAAGAGCGAACATTTCGCCGCCTCGATAAAATTTCGAAAAATTATGACGACTTGACACGCCAAATACAACAATTCACATGCCTGTCATGCGAAAGGCGTGTTACATAATTATGTGTTGGGCATACAAATTCCTACATAACTGTTTCAAGGTGTATCACCGAAAGATGTCGTTGATTGCTGTTTGGAGACAATATATACACTTACCGTTTATCTGCTTTAGTGCATGAGCGCCGCCATCCTGGAATGTCCGAACCTAAACGGGTATCCGACAGTGATATCTAACGCCAGATTAGTTAAAGTTAAATTCAAATGTATCTATAGCGACCCCACTATGCGCGACATTAGTGGACCATGTGTAGGGCGTATCCTGATATTATATTGTGGTAGTGTTTGATGTGCAAATGAGTAAAACAAGTCACAAGTCTTGGTGTAATTTGAGCTGCCTGTCAGAAATGACATATAGCAACAACTTCTGTGCAGACCAGAATTTGATCTACGATAACTCATCCACAACAATTCCGAATGTGCTGAGCGAGATCAGTAACTGAACACGATATTCGTAGTTTAGTATTCACATGCATAATTATGTGTTTGTACAATCGGGACGATATTGAGACGAGGAATTATTCGCCATATTGTTTTCCACCGGTGTTGCCTATAAATACGAATATTGAATACAGCCCGATTGATACATTCATGGCATGTGTTTTACATTTCAAACACCAATTATCTGCAACTGTAGCAGGTATCCTGGTCTGAATATGACCCGTTCAGATGTAACACGACGGAGACAAATTTACTTTTCCACCAAGTTGGAAACAACATTTGATATTTCTGAAGGTTATCGCGTTCATATATTGCAAATAAAGCGACCCTTCGTGGCGATCTTGTTCAACATAAACTGCATAATTAAGTTAGACACACAGCAGGGATTGTCATTCCGGAATGACTATTCTTATGTTTATCACTGATCCGATAATTGTTCGGAAGATGCAAACTCTGCACTAATTCTGTACGACGAGCGCTCTCTTGTTCTGAATCTCATCTCCTTTGCGTTATTGGACACTACTAGTCTAGTCAATGAAAGCGGCGATGGTGATTTACGGTCTAGAAAAATTCACTCTGTCTTCTGTGGGTCGAAGGTGTTGTACAGCAATTGCACATTGTATACATAACAGATTAATAGAGACACTGACTCAGAATCAAAATAATTGCTTCAAATGTGATTGATTCAGTTAGTGTCGCCAAGTGTTCGCGCTGCCACTTGCCAAATCTGTCAATGGCAAAAATAATTCAGATTTGGCAAAAAATATTTTCATTTGGCACAAGTTTTGGCAAGTCACTTTTTAATTCCTCATGAAAGTTGAAAAAATATTGGTCAATCAATGCCATTGACTTCAGGAAACTCTTACAACATAATTATAATAGTGATGGTGTATAAGGTTAACACCTCTATTAAGATGCAGTTAATCTCATAGCATTAGTACCGATGGTTGGAGGGATTACTATTATTTAGTGTGGTGGTGTTTACATAACTAATCCTCCTATAATGTGCCATTTTGGTGAAGCGACCCTTCTACCGTTGTATTTTTCGGTGATTGGCTGATTATTTTATGATAAACAAGAATAGAGTTGCGACTATAATTAATTATTAACTAACTGATTTTCTATCGATATCAAAAGTCGTTCAAATCGCGAGTGTCGAAATATAATACTTAAGGTTGTAGAAAATGATACTGTCAGGGATAGCATTTGGCAAATGCTAAAATAATTTGGCAAAAAATATTTTCATTTGGCAAATTATTTGGTTAAAGAAAAATTTGGTCTAGCGCGGACCCTGGTGTCGCCCCACTCTCGGGTATCAAAATTAAACGAATATTTCTTCTCAAAATGTGTGAAAATACTCTGTCAAAGATCGATGTCGGCTTTACTTAAATAATTACCGATTTTTTCATCGGGTGCCTCAATAAAACCACGCGGTGGGAAAAAAAAGTCCGCCTATCTGACAAATCCAACATACGGATTCCGAAAGTTTAGTATTTACGCTAACCAAAAATGTAGGTCTCATAAATTCCCTCTCGAGGCGACACCTATGTCCATATTTGCCTGGCCGAAAATGCGGAGGCCATTGCGCAAAACAAGTGAAATTGTGTACCATTGCCTATATCGCTACATTGCGTACAGTTTGGGTTTTTTATAATAACTAATTAAATATATTTGTCATTTGTCATGATATTGCAGCATTGGGAGATGATATGTCTGTCTGAATGTCTGTGTTCTATAGAATGTTACGGGGGACCACCTAGATGGCACGAAAGGGGTCTAACAGGGGTAACGGTTTACGAGGAAGATAATGGTGCGGGTTAGAATTTTCTAAAGTGTTGCTGATGTTGTACGGGAAAAAAAGGGGAGGGGCAGCCAAGTTTTCACCGATTTCCACCAAAATTAAAAAGGATCGTATCCATGATATGAGAAATCTAATGGTGTGGTTTAAAGATGTCAAAAGTTCGAGTCAGGGGTGCACGCAAAGGGGTAGGGCTACCAACATTGATAATAAATATTTGTATCTACGATTTCCACCAAATTCATACACCTTCTTCTCCATGATACGAGGAATCTAATCGTGTGATTTAGGAGTCAGGTGTGCACTGAAGGGGAGAGGGTCACCAAAATTGATCAAATTAATTTTAGTGCCGATTTGATAGCATTGGCTGCGGACACACGTATCACAGTTTCGATGGCATAGTAGGTGTGACAATTAATTATGGTGCAATATTGGTGACACTTGGTCGTCATATTTCTGTGCCATAGTGAGCCATGTCGCCCGCCGCACATTCACACAATGAGTCTTTTCCAAGCTCTATCAGCGTCGAGATCGACATCTCAATGATTTATCTAACCGAATGTCTTGTCGCTGTTGATCTTTACTCAACACGCAATGTTATATTTTAATGCTAACACACAAGTCCACTTGGTAACTTAATGAATACCTTGTTTCTGTCAACAGTCATGATTGTTCTTACTAAGAACAAATCACCGGTGTAATTTCTCAGCATATATAAAAGTGGGTCAAACATTGCGATCAGTTATAAGTGTTATGTCGCGTTCACATGTACGGTCGAATGATGATACGTTGTTGGCCCTTGTGGGTCTGGGCACGTTACTATTGGGAGAACTGGAACGAACAAAACGACATCTAAATCGTAAGTGCTGGACAAAACCAATGAACTCCACCCTAGAACGGAACCGGTATGGAATTTCTCACAGTCTACTGCAGGAATTAGAAGACGCGGATGAGAAAGAATTCACCAACTTCACGAGGTAAATATAAATGTTTATGTTGATAGGTGCATATTACCAGGAGAGTATTACTATTGAGACATAACCATTTCACATGGGTGGACAATATAAAATATATTATAGGGTGAGTTGATGGCTGGTGCCACAGTCCCATGATGTACATAGTTCCAGTGCCACCGGGGGCCTATACATTACAACGCATCGTGCGAATGTTCTTGGGTGAGAATGCGTGCGTATTTGCAGTAAAGTTATTTTGGCATTCTGTGTTTTCGGCGTCTGTGTCTTCTGCGTCGTTTTCAGCGTATAAAATATGGCCCATTCTATGATTGCATATGGGAGGGGGTGATAATTTGTCAAAATATGTTATGAGCTACTTTACATGGTGTTTTCTTTTTTCTTCAGGCTGAACAAGTCGGAGTTCCATACCGTATTGCAAAAAGTGACCCCATTGATTGCGAAACAAGATACAGTTATGAGATCAGCGTTGACTCCATATGAAAAACTTGCCACAACACTCAGATTTCTTGCTACAGGGGAAACGTACACAAGTCTACACTTCACTTCCAGAATCGCCAGATCAACCATTGGTGCGTTTATTCCGGAAGTTTGTGATGCTATTTACGACACTCTACAGGGAGATTTCTTGAGAATGCCCGAAAACAAGCAAGAGTGGTTGCTCCACGCAGATAACTTTGACAAAATGTGGCAGTTTCCTCATTGCTTGGGTGCAATCGATGGGAAACACATTGAAATTCGGAGGCCGTCTGACAGTGCATGCGATCATCGGAACTATAAGGACTACGAGAGCATTGTTCTGATGGCTGTAGTTGATGCAACGGGAAAATTTATATGTTATGATCTGGGATCACCAGGGAGTAGTGCTGATGGTGGCATTTTCAAGGACAGTGGGATGTGTGATATACAGCAGAACTTCCCAGATGCTAGTCCACTTTCCAGTCCTAACAGAACACTGAGCATACCGTATTTCCTTGTTGGTGATGACGCTTTCGCATTAAGCAATCACCTAATGAAGCCGTATCCCCATCGAACAGCCATTGGTGATCAGAAAGTTTTCAATTACCGACTTTCGAGGGCACGTAGGACCGTCGAGTGTGCATTTGGTGTTTTGGTGGCTAGATTTAGAATACTTCTAGGGTCCATACAGTTGGACACCGATAACGTGAATCGGGTAGTCCGTGCATGCATTGCTCTTCACAATTTTCTTGGGAAGGATGCGGATTTAGGTGTTTCGCAGAGCGGATGTTTACGATATGCTGAACATAATGCACAGTTGACTGCAACTGGAGATATTGGAGATTCGACAACTGTTCCGAATGTCGATGCTCGTGAAGTGAGGGACGAACTCAGTGACTTTTTTTTTGATGAGGGTGCGCTCCCTTTTCAGTGGAGTCTTATTGAGTAATAATTATTATGTGCTTGCAAAATTCAACACTCGATTTAATGAGATTAAACTATAAACTATGTTTTATAATGTGTGCGGTTTATGTGTATAGTCGTGTAGTCCCAGTAATATGCCATATGTAAATATTTCGCTGCTTAAATGTAGGTGTCATTGAACTCTTGACAATTGTTTTGGTAGTTTTGAAATATTTTTCAAATGACTAATATTAACATGTACTGATATATGATTATAAGGAATGACTTGCTGGTTGATTGGGGTCATTGGTTTTGACCGGCAGGGTAGTTAAACAAAGTTCGTTTGAATCATTTTGGGATTCACACACTTTATTTAATTACTCTGCCGGTCAAAATCCAATGATCCCAATCGATCTGCAAGTCGTTCCTTGAGTAACGTATTTACCAAGCTAATTTATCCCCGGAACAACTGTTCTTAACATTAATATATGTGGTTCCGGCGTGTATGGGTGTGTTTATAAGTTATCTTTTCTGCGTATGTCCAACTTCGAATGTTGACCCCCCCCCCACCCCCCCCCCCCACCGAGTCCGATATGAAAGATCAAAAGTCTTATTTCTCCATATTTGTTGTTGGAAATATCCACATTACTGTCTATATGCAGTCATCCAATGATGAGATGTCACATGTTAAAACATATGTTATGTAAACAGATCAGCAAATTAAGATCAATTTACAAATGGTAACAACAATAAATTAAACCAAAAAAAATTTCGACTTAACATTTGATTAGCTACTCCATTTGGCGATATGTATGGGATGACTGGCGTGTAACAGTACTGTTTACAAAAGAATGGTGCCAACATGCTATACATCGTCATCGGAGTTATCAGTATTGATAATAAAAAATACTTTTTCCATGTTAATTAATTTTGTTATATTTATTAAATATTTTTATTTTATTTTCCACATTTACTTGAACCCACTGCGACTGCCTTGTGTCTCTTTTTAACTAGTTGGAATTTTTTACCATCAGTGCGGTCGATTACCATCCACTTCTCCCTATCCCCATGTCAGTGATAAAATGGAATGACACATAAGAAACTCACGAACGCTCTTTTAATCAATTATCTCAAGACACCAACGAACTAGTTCAAAATGTCAGTCATCAGTTCAACAGTCTGGTGTACTAGGGGGTTGTACGTCCGTGGTGACACATGACTGGCCGGATAAACATTACCATTCTGCATTCCATTCAGAGAATTATAATTCGATGTGAACATAACTTAGATCCTTGATTAGAATGTCCATTCATCGAAGATCCAACATTTGAGAACGCTGCACCGTCGGTCCGGAAATAAAAGTTGAAGGAAAACTTTGATTTCCTTGGAAATTTTGTAAATAGCTGCTGCTCTCTTCAAATTATATACAGTGGTTTGTAGCAAAAAACTTGAGTCTACGTCGCTTTTCTGCATCCGGACAACGCAGGGCCATCGCCATGTCTCTACCAAACACATCACATTCATCCTCTTTCTGTGTAACATTATCGCGATTGTAGCGAATGCCTAGGCTTCTGTGTCCACCCATGACGTAGCACCACGCTCCTTCTCACGTTGGATGTCGACGGTAGCGTCGATTGCACAGAACTGTTATCGTTGTGTCATTACTGCTGGTAGCAGGCACATCAGCATCACCTGAAATACTATCCGAGATACTGGCTTGTGTTACATCGGAGTGGTCAGAAACGACGGTATTTGCACGTGTTTGTGGAATGTTAGAATAAGTCCCTGGTCCGGTCCACAGACTTTCTCCAGAAAAGAGCATCTCCTCAAAAAACTTCCATTTTGGTACATATATATCTTTGGCAGCAACGCCGCTTTTCTGCTTTTATTCACCTTTCTCACTTCCTCTCGATACATGGTCCTTAAACTCTGTATTTTACTCTTCAGTGATTTTTCCGATAAACCCGGAATACTCGTGGACAAAATTTCCAAAAGTTCGTTATAATCAGCTTTTTTCTTGTTTTGATCCTTGTATAAGTCCGTTTGTTTATTCATATACTTTCTCTTATCTGCATCGCTTCCAACAATTCCGATACAGCTGCATCTGTCACATGATGTTAGCTAATTATGCGTAGAATTTAACGTCGCAAAATAAAACACGCAATTGGGGAACTGACTTAATACGCGTGAAAATAATATAAGTAGATAAACATGTATTCAGCTCATATCAATAAAAACATGCCACTTGCATGATATGTGAGTGAATAGGTTCAAACACAATTATGGACGATCGATCGTGCAATTTTATGTATCGTAGAGAATACAATGTGCTAAACGTAATGAGTAGAGATCAGCCTTGGTGAAACGCAATGGGTTAATTGGTCAGTCGACTCACTGTGTGAATATGCGGTGGGCGACATGACTTCCTATGCCATATAAATTATGTTGGCCAATTGTCACCAAACTCCACCATAATTAATTGTCACACCTACTATGCCATCGAAACTGTGGTACGTGTGTCCGCATTGGTACACATTCTTCTCCATGACACGAAGAATATAATCGTGTGATTTAAAGACGCCAACGGCTAATTGGTGCCGTGTGGGTGAGATTGGGGGGGGGGCGGCACTAAATTTCATAAGAATGTGTTTGTTCACCGATTACAACAAACTTATACTTAATCATATCATATCATGAGTACAATTATCTGGTTTAATGTTGTCAAAAGTGTGGCCGTTCGAGGTGTGAATGGAAGGGGTGAATGACACAAACAGTTATAACAAATATTTAACGCCTAATTTCTACGGAATTGGTACATATCATCTTCGTGATACGAGGAATGTACTTTTTCGGTTTAAATACGCCAAATTGGTACTGTTTGGGTGAGAGATGGGGGGGGGGGCACTAAATTTGATACGAATTTGTTTATAATCGACGATTCCACAATTTATATATAGCATCTTCATAGTGAGTCAAATGTGTCGTTTAAGATGTCAAAGTGGCGCCGCTTGAGTCAGGGATAGGAAGGGGAGAGCTCACAAAGCTGATAACAATATAATAAGCGCAAATTTCCAACAAATTCATACACATTCTTCTCCAACGATACGAGGAATCAAATCGATTGGGTTAAAGCCGCCACATTTGGCGCCTATATTTTCGAATGTCTGTCTGTGTTCTATTATACTTCGCGGGGACCATCTGATAGCAGCAAAGGGGTCGAACAGCGTAACGTTTTACGAGGAAGATAAGGGTGTATGTTATAATTTTCTAAAGTGCATGACGTGTTGGTATCAGGTGCCGTGTCACGAATTCAGAGCAATCAGCAATTAATTCCACCATTGTGAAAGTGGTACATGGTGATAACTAGCTGGAAAATGTTTAGAAACGAGAAATCGAGAAAATCACGTCATAATTTGATTTAAAATTTGAGTTGGCGATTCGGTTGTCGGTCATCTAACGTCGACAATCTTCAGTATACAATGTTCAATAAACCGCAAGCTCGACTATGAGAGTGATAAATGGTAATCATTGAACAGTTTATTATAAGAAAACGACGTACAACTGGTGTTTAAAAGATAAAATAATGATTGTCTTTTAGTCACCTCCCTCAAAAACCGACAAGCTTGCATTTTAGCACTCTCAATCGGTGTGGTATATGACATGCATGACCCATAATCCAAACATATATACGTCATGTTGGTGCGTTCTTTTACCCCTACACATAAACAGAATCCACCGAATACTCACATTGGTACAGCAAGAACAATGTCAGTT